>JAJHJA010000285.1:0-493038 GCA_021202915.1 Heliconius himera
AATAATGCAATAAATTGAGAGTTTGGTCACAGCCACTTATACAAACACTTATATAAACAACGTAAACATAGAGTCCAGACTATATAAAGACGCCTCACAGATGCTGTTCGCACATGACTCTCGCTGCAAATTAGCTTGAATGCAACCTTGACATTTACCGTCGCATCGGGGCCCACTACGGCCACTAGCCCCAGCGGCGGAAACGGTTATAACGCACCACGGGAAGGTAGGGGTACCTAGCGGGCACTATCACGTTTTCAAGGTTGTAGCCTCTTCGGTGTCTCACCAGTTCACCATTCTCTATTTTCCTAAGCGGCTTCACAATTTTTACAACGTTAGATTCTAAAATCACGTTGTCAGCGACCACAGCTTCCTCCGGCCGCAGTTTAGTGACGAGCTTCGCCCTGTTCTTCTGCGAACTGAGGTATTCTTCACTGAGAACATAGTCGAGGAGTTTGGGCACTTGGTTGTATCTAGTGTCTATTTCTCTTTCGAAGCCGAGGCGGTCGCGTGGATGAGGAGCAGGTGCGGCGAGTACGGACGCTGCAAGCGACACGAGCGCGAGGTACGCGTACATGATGCGATGCGAGACGAGCGTTTGAGCCGCGCGCGCAAGCAACACATTTTATATAAGTATGCGGCCGATCGGTCGATTCGTTCCTAATTTGAGTACATTTTTTTGTATTCTTTGTAGGCGAGGCGTTCTTGAACTTGGCAGGGTAACTGATCTGAGGTGCAACGGCAACGGATCACCCGCGGGGCCATTGAGTGCCATGGCTCTTTTGTTCGCTCTTTTGTTATTTTTTCTAATATATCTAATTAAAGTTAATTAGTGTTCAGTCATTTTGTGAGGTGTGACTGTAAGCGTGGTTGTAGGTTCTATTCCCACTCGAGGAAATTAAATATTTACTATATTACTTTCCATGCTCTGGTACCGAGGCACAGCGCGGCGTTGAGTTCTGCCACTCAACACGCAATGCCTCCGAAATTCGGCGGTGCTTGGAGAACGGATTGTCTTAACACTAGATTTCGTCTGCGGGATAGAGCGTGAAGCTGAAAAAAAAATTAGTTAATAGCTTTCGTAAACCTTGTTCCACTTTAACATCTACACAGGACGGCCATCACCCGGGTGCAGTTGGCATAGATTATATCACACCTCGCCACTAATGTGGAGTTGAGGCATTTGCAGTCATGAGTTATGATAATTATTCGTGTTTATACTATATACTCGTTTTATACCTTAATACATTAGGAATGGCGATTACTAGAGGTTACTTAATGGCATGTTTCCATTGTTTTTGTTTATAAATAAGCACTTGCTTACTTATAAACAAAAACTATGCTTTGAATTCTTTGTGATTATTATTAAAAGTGTATTAAATAGTCAAATCTGAAGTTATTTATCTTTTACTTGAAGAAAAATTTGAAAAAAAAATTGACTATCTAAAGATGGTTATAAGTGTGGATTTCACGGGTCAAATTACTGATCTTAGCTGTGCTTAATAACTAGACTGCCTATTATTCTATCAAGATTAACATAATTAAACATATTTATATTTTGAGTACTATATAACAGATAAAGAGGTATTACACAGTCATTACACATAAAAGTATAATATATTTAAAATTTTGTAAAAGATGGTAAAGTATACAAAAATATATACTGAAAAGATTATAGAGATACAGTATAAACTACAACACTTTAAAAGGCTTTGCGTAAACACTAAATAAAAATAAAAAATTTGAATCAAAATAAAGAGCAATGCGTGGCGTTGAGTTTCGCCACTCAACATGCAATGCCTCGAAGATTCGTCGAAAAGTGAAGAACGAGTGTCTTAACACTAGGTTCCCTCTGCCTACTCCTCTATACCCCGCTACAGCGTGAAGCGTTAAATTAAATTACTTATAAACAAACGAATTTAAGAAACTAACCAATTCAATGTTTAATATTTGTATTATATTTATATATATAAATATAAAAAAGAAACTATATAAAAAAAATACATTCAACATTAAGTTAACAAGGTGAAGGACTGCGTGAACACCACAATTACCCCTTTACTGAACTGTACTTGATAATTCAAGGATCCGTTACAAATATAGCTATTCAGAAGCGGATTATATTTAATTTATTGAAGTAAGAGCTTCTTCAATCGAAACATGTTTTGTTACAAATAACATTATTACTGAGGCCAGTCTTGGCGCAGGGGTACAGAGTGTGACTGTAAAATCGACTGGTTGTGGGTTCGATCCCCACTCGAGGAGATGAAATATTAACTTAAATTTAAATTTCCATTTCTTCGCTCTGGTGCCGAGGTAAAGCGTTGAGTTCTGCTTCTCAACACGCAATGCCCCCAGAATACGGCAGAAAGTGGGGAACGGAGTGTCTTATCACTAGGTTCCCTTTGCCTAACCTGCTGTGTGCGGGATACAGCGTGAAGCTGATTTATTTTAGTTTTTTTTATCATTATTACTTCGTATTGAACATCATGATTATTTTGTTCGTGTGATTCAGGATTACTCGATTCGTTTTCTGGGTAAGTTGCTTTTCAATGTTTGGTTTTGTATACATTGTTAAAATTCATGGAGCGTAAGTCTGAAACCGACTGGCATTATACGGAACTGAAAATGCGAGGTCGTCTTCAAAACGTACATAGAAAATCAGAATATAGGAAGCCAATGGAGCTGTCGAGGTTGACCTTCCAAAATGTATCTTGTATGTAATTACCATATATCTTTAGTTAAATAAATGGTGGCATCAAGTGTTGTTTGTGTTTAAAATGTAAACCACCTAACTTTTTTTGTTCACTTTCTAATTTTCCCTCTTGATATGAAAATGAATTTCTGAATAAAAATGATAACCAAATATGCATTAATATTAAAGAAAGTGGATTTGCGAGAATAATATGCTGATGAGATTCTAAGACTAGTTCTACTAGCGTATTTTATTTTTTTTATTAGTTCAGAACATGTTCAAGAACACCAAAATTTCTTATCAATCTTCAACATCCGGTACCGATGTAGTGGTAGTATTTAAAAAATCACACAAATATTTGATTTAATAGAAAATGTACGCGATTAAGTTTCGTATGCATTTTTATAACGGAAATGTGTTAATACCAACGGAAGTTAATTATTAAACGTGTTTAAAATCGGTACATGGATTATATAGAAGCAAGCTATTTTATAATCAAGGCAAAGTACGCAGTTGTATGTCACTTTAATAAAAGTAAATCAGCTTCACGCTGTATTCCGCACACAGCAGGGTAGGCAGAGGGAACCTAGTGTTCCCCACTTTCCGCCAATTTCTGGAGGCATTGCGTGTTGAGTAGTGGAACTTAACGACGCGCTTTCCCCTCGACACCAGAGCGAAGAAATGAATATATAAATGTAAATAAATATTTCATCTCCTCGAGCGGGAATCGAACCCACAGCCAGTCGGTTTACAGGCGCACTTTGTGCCGCTGCGCCACGACTGGCACAGTCAGTTGTGATTACAACAAATACAATTTTTAGTTTTGTCGTAATATGTAATAACCTTGTATACTGCATTTACATATGTTTATACAATTATTTTTTAAATATAATATTAGGCATCAGACGAAGTACGTTAAAACACAACAAACACTACATATATATTAGCATTGCACATATTACTAGTTTTATAATTTAGTTTTTTTTTCCTAAACATAAGACGAGGACCTCAAGTCATTTATTTCAATTAAGCACAGAAAAATCCACCTAGAACCGGTTCCGATCATGAGATTAAAAGATCGTAATTATCTGACAAAGACTTGGAAGTTGGATCTACAGAGTTGTTGACGATCGAGATTTACAAAAAGAGTTATCGAATTCAATTTTAATTGAACATACGTACTAACTCATACGTAGTTAGTAGGTAACTAACTTATAGTGCTTAGTTAATTATAGATAAGTAAAGAATTTTCGTTTTTAGTATGTATTAGCATCGCATAATAATATACAAGTATGTGTTATTTTTTTACGTTATTACTTACAATACGAGGCCGTCGTGGCCCAGGGGCACAAGGGCGTGACTGTAACGTGGCGGTTGTAGGTTTGATTCTCACTCGAGGCCATGAATTATTGTTTCTTAAAATGTAAAACCGTGAAAAATCCGGCGGAAAGTAAGGAACGGAGTGTCTTAACACTAGTATCCCTCTGCCTACCCCGCTGTGTGCGGATACAGCGTGAAGCTGAATTATTTTTGCTTTCACTGACATTACAATGGATTAGGAATTAAAAGAATACTTAGGATATGCATTATTATGCACACAAATTTTGTAACATGGATTTTGGACCTTATATGTAGCTTGTATTGTTAGAAACAGCTTCACGCTGTATCCCGCACACAGCAAGGTAGGCAGAGGGAACCTAGTGTTAAGACACGTGTAGTGTCCGTTCCTCACTTTCCGGCGAATTTGGGAGGTATAGCGTGTTGAGTGGTGGAACTCAAAGCCGCTCTTAGCCTCGACATCAGAGCGAAGAAATTGAAATACAAATTAAAATAAACATTTCATTTCCTCTAGTGGGGATCGAACCCATAACCGTCGCGCTGCAGTCACACCCTTGTGCCCCTGGGCCACGACGGCCTCAATTGTATTGTTAGAAGAGATTTTATATTCTAATAAATCAGAGACAATGCGTCCTAACATATTATAATATAGAAGGACAGATGTTGCGGACAATACGAAGAACGACGTCTCTTCCGTGATTTTATATCATTCCGCATTAATCAATGTAGCGCATCTGGAATATTAATAGATATATTTATATATTATATTTATCGAATTAAGCTTATTCGTGAGCATAACATACTTAGGCAACTAGTTAAATATTTAAAAATTAGAAGGTATCAAGGCTAGGAACGTTATGTGTTTTGGTAATAATCATAATAATAAAACGTGCAGTAATGTTTTTTTTTTAGAGACTACGTATTTTTTGCTCAATCTACTGATGGTTATATTATAGCTAAGTCGTTGCTTGTTATATTTGAATATAGGGTAAAATCGTGAGTCGATCATAGGTATATTTATGCGTTTTAACGTATGCGATTATTATGCATATAAGAAATTAAAATCTATATATAAAAGAGATATAAATATTCGAGATCAGTCGTGGCGCAGGGGCACAAAGTGTGACCGTAAAACCGACTGGTTGTGGGTTCGATCCCCACTTGAGAAGATGAAATATTCACTTACATTTAAATTTCCATTTCTTCGCTCTGGTGTCGAGGACAAGCGCGGCGTTGAATTCTGCCACTCAACACGTAATGCCTCCAGAATTCGGCAGAAAGTGGGGAATGGAGTGTCTTAACACTAGGGATTCAGCGTAAAGCTGATTTATTTATTTTTTATTTTATATAAATATTAAGAATTATTTAGAATATATATATTATTTCCTTGTTCATCAAGTACTAGTCAGGTCATTGCTTTTCGATCGTTTTTTCATCTCTAAGCTGTGAGTGACCACGCGTTGCGTTTTCGCAACGTTGATTGCATTATTCATAAAAAACAATATCGTACCATATATGGTATGTATCTACGTACTGTTATATGAATATATTTCATACCGATATTCTATACCAGAGTGACATGATATATAAAAGTAGGAGTTAATAAATATATAAAATTAATTCATATATACATACATATACGTATTTCTAAAATAATGAACTAAGCATAAGGGATTATTAATGTTTATTAATGTTAAATTAAAATATCAGCTTCACGCTGTATCCCGCACACAGCAGGGTAGGCAGAGGGAACCTAGTGTTAAGACACTTCGTTCCCCACTTTCCGCCAAGTCCTGGAGGCATTGCGTGTTAAGTGGCGGAACTCAACGCCGCGCTTTGCCTCGACACCAGAGCGAAGAAATGAAAATATAAATGTAAATAAATGTCTCTTTTCATCGAGTGGGGATCGAACCCACAATCAGTCGATTTTACAGTCACACTTTGTGCCCCTGCGCCACGACTGGCCTTTTTATTAATTATTAATTTTAGTTTTTTCTTTAACAGTACAATTCGTATATATTACTCGAGGTTACATATTTCTTAAATTTTTATGCTTATTACCTTAGCAAAGGCCATGGGAATCTTCGGAAGAACAACAAATGACCCCTCCGCGTGAGATGCGCATTCACGTCCAACGTATCTTCGGCATCCCCGCGCCTCACAACATGCCTTCTCCTCTTGAGAACATGGGACAGTTTGCACCACCACCACCACCGCCCCAAGAACGTAACGAGGTATAATATATTATTTTTTAAAAATGATTATGTTATTTAGTAAGATAAATAAAGGAAATAAATTGATTTCTTGATTATATTGTACAATTTTAATGTACAAAACGAATTAACTTGTTACTTTGTTCGGCTTCACGCTGTAACCCGCATGGAGCATGGTAGGCAGAGGGAACCTAATGTAAGACCCTCCGTTCCCCATTTTCTG
Organism: Heliconius himera; assembly: GCA_021202915.1. Lineage (NCBI taxonomy): Eukaryota > Metazoa > Arthropoda > Insecta > Lepidoptera > Nymphalidae > Heliconius > Heliconius himera. The sequence goes on from JAJHJA010000285.1 coordinate 6,470, forward strand.
CCGAATTCTGGAGGCATTACGCCGCGCTTTAGCTCGACACCAGAGCGAAGAAATGGAAATATAAATTTAAGTAAATATTTTATCTCCTCGAGTGGGGATCGAACCCACAACCATTCGGTTTTACAGTCACACTTTGTGCCGCTGCGCCACGACTGGTCTCTAACTTGTTACTTATTTTTAGAAAATTTACATTAATTGATATTTTATAAAAAAATTAAAGCAGCGTGAACAAGAAGAAATGATGGCCCCAAGACAGATGCGAGTGATTGCAATTCCTGCTCCACACAACATGCCGCCCCCACCCGAAAACATGGGACCCTTCCAGCCCCCACCGCCACCTCAGGCTCAAGCGCAAAATGAGGTACATTTAAATTCATATCAAATATAATCCACAGTACGTTGTTATAATTTTGTTTTAAGTGGAAACAATATGGCCCAATTTTATTAAGCTATTTGGAATTCTCTTTGTTTTGTACATTTACAATTTATCTAATGCGTCGTCGTCTACTTGACTTTGTCTTTTCCACATGATCAAATAATACGAGAAATTTTATCCTCGAGATCACTCGTGGCGCAGGGGTACAAAATGCCCGTAAACGTGACCGATTGTGGGTTCAATCTCCAAACGAGAAAATGAAATATTTATTTAAATTTATATTTTCATTTCTTCGTTTTGGTATCGAGGCAAAACGCAGAATTGAATTCCGCCACTCAACACGCAATGTCTCCAGAATTCTGCGGAAAGTGTAGAACGGAGTGTCTCAACACTAGGGTCCCTCTGCCTATCCTGCTGTGTGGGGGATAAAAAAGTCTTATAATATATATATTACACTTGAAAAAAAAAGATTATTAGTGTCAATATGTAAAAAGTTTGTATCTGTACTCATTTTCGCACTTAGTCCGCGAAACAGGATCTGCGAGTACCGTAAGAATTTAATTCGTCTGTCAATATAAATAGCCTTTGCATGAAGTCAAAAAACTTTGCTCAGTAAAAAAAAATAAGTATCCCGTTATTTCGGCACCTTATGTTATTATTATACATAGATATGTTAAATTATCAAAAAAGTAATTCTCGAAATTATGTTGAAATTTGTTAAATTTTATCATATATTGATTTTTACTTTTATTTTTATAACTCACTAGTGGCCGCCATCTTAATTCTTATCAATTTCTACGCATGGAACTCTTTATATTGATATAACTTTTTTATTTATGATTGAATTATAAAATAAAACAACATTAAATGTTAAGAAAAGTTTGCCAAAATAGAATAGTGAAAAATTGCATTTAAATCGGTTGTGCTTTTGTCGAGGTTAGCGACAAAAAAATGTTATAAATCATTGTTTTAAGTTCTATTACAATTAATAAAAGCCCCAATAACATTTTTCTCAAATATCTTCTATGTCCAGACATTGATCCGTTAAGATTTTATTATAAGTATAGATTTTTGTATAATACGCTTTACATAGGGATACAGCATCCTGCACACAGCAGGATAGTTAGAGGGAAACTAACACACTCCGCCTGCTTTTCGCTAAATTTTAAAGAAATTGCGTGTTGAGTGGCGGAACTCAACGCCGCACTTTGCTTGGACCAGAGCGAAGGAATATAAATATAAATTTCAATAAATATTTCATTTCATCGAGATGGAATCGAACCAACAAGCAGTCACATACAGTCACACTTTGTGCGCCACGACTGGCTTCTAATTCTAGGCCACTATTTTTGTTTAATATTTATATAAATTCTAAATATCATTTATAATAATAAATATTTTTAAATGTCTCTTGTCCACTGATATTTTGATAGATATCTTACTATTTAATGTTTACACATATTCATATACATATACATATATAATGAATAAGCATAACCTGTACTTTATATAAAAAAAATATACAACAAAAATATTAAAAAAACGGGCTGTACAGTAACCATTTCATTGTCTGTTAATTCTTTTCATTTAAATAGGAATGGAATATATAACAACACCTGTGTAGGAATCACTGAAGCGTTTTCTCGTTAGAGGTTAAAGAACTGCGTTTATTAGCATATGAATGAGGTCAATATTTTTTATTGCCTTTAATGCTCTGTTTATATTTTAATTATGTTATATATCTTACGTAATTTCGAATTAAAATTATCTTTTTGGCCTGATATATTTCGATAAAAAAAATAATCAAATAAGGACCGACATCTATATAGTTTTAATAAATTATTTGATCCTTCTAATAATAATTTTGCTGCGTTTTGTGTATAAAATAAAAAAATGTATTTTTACTGATATTTGATATTCTTTCGCGACTCAACGGCTGTTTTGTTTTTAGCTGTTGTTGTGTATATATTTATGTTGGGTGATCCACGAAGATCAGTTTTCCTGATATTGCAAAACAGCTTGAATGTGATTAAACATGTAAATAATACATTTATTTCTTCAGCAACCCGCCGTGCTTCATCAGTTTATACCTCAGTCAGCCCCTACACAAGAAGTAGAACAACCTGAGGTGAGCTTAAATTATATTTCTATTTAATTTAATTTATTTTTTGCATTGCGTGTTGAGCTTTGTCTTTTTACCAGAGCGAGGAAATGAAAATATTAAATATTTCATTTTCTCGAATAGGAGGAATCGAACCCACATCCTGTCGCGTTTACATTCTACGCGTCTTATACGCGTCTTGAGTGAAAATCATTGATTATTATTTTTACAATGCCCAACTAATTGTAATAATAACTTTATTATTATTTTGATATAGTTTATGTCCATAAGATGTATTAAATATAATAATGAAATGGTTTTCAGGTACAAAAGATGCAAATGGAAGGTAGTCCAGTTCAGATGAACTTGCCATGGGACCTGACTCCTGAGGATCTGCACATGATCCACCGCACCGCGCAGGAGGCGGTTGCTAACCAACGCCGCGAGCAACAGATCGATAACGACATGCAAGAGGTGCGCCTTCTTACTATCTTTTATATTTTACATGACAGTTGTAGCAAAATAGTAGTCAAATAATGATTTTAATTCTACAAGAAATTAATTTATTTTTTTTTGAATTCGAACGCTTTGAATAAGAAGAAATAAATATTAGATAGATAAATATGTAACTTATGTACAAGGCCCAAGCATTTGATAACTACCAGACTAATTTTTATTTTGTTAGCGTTACGCTGTATGCCCGCATATAGCAGTATAGACAGAGGGCACGTGGGAAACTAGTGTTAAGACATTTTCGTTCCCCATTTTCATTCCGCCGAATTCTATAGGCATCGTGTATTCCGTGGTGGAACCCAATCCCGCGCTTTGCCTCGACACCAGAGCGAGGAATTGAAAATATTTAATATTTAATATTTCGAATGGCAATCGAACCCACAACCTGTGACGCTTACATACACACACACTTGTGCCCTTGCGTCACAACCGGCCTCACTGTTTATTGGTACCATACTATTCATAAATACAAATATAGAGAAGAGCTATCTATAGTGGTATGGTTATTTAAATACGTAACAGTCATCTTCTTCATATTTCTTTTTTTACAACATAGTAGGTAGTCATATACATAAACTGATATGAAATCATAAAGTCAATATTGACGAATGTTTTTAGATGAGAAGAAGGCGGTTTATTGTAGTACATTTCCAAATATTTTAGTAATAAATATATTTAAAAAAATTAAAATTAAATCAGCTTTCACGCACACAGCAGGGTAGGCAGAGGGACCCTAGTGTTACAGACACTCCGTTCCCCCACTTTCCGCCAAGTTCTGAAGGCATTGCGTGTTGAACGGCGGAACCCAACGACGCGCTTTGCCTCGACACCAGAGCGAAGACATGAAAATATAAATATATAATATGCAAATGTATATTTTTATTAGAAAATTTAGAACTTTTTGATACTACAATTTATAATTATTGTAAAAAATGTTAATGTCTCTCGCTATGTAATGAACTTGACTTTCAATTAAACTTTTAGTGATAATTCGCATCAAATAAGCTTGCTGTTCTAAAGATCATATAACGTGAAAAGAGATAAATGCGGAAATTTTGTTATATATTTGCAAAAAGTTGACATATAAATAAATGTTTGTATGTGTTATTATCATTAGTTTCGATATTCATATATACATCACAAGGTTTAAGGAAATGCGGTCGCGTAATTATTCTATAAGATTATTTATTACCACTTGCAGTGAAACTGTGCTTATATATTTTTTACAAAAACAAATAATATAAAAAAAAACACAATTAAAATCTTAAAACTGTACCGTACATATCTATCATATATTTTCAGTGAAAATTTGTGAGGATGGATGTTTGTTTGACTTTCACATAAAAACTACTGAACTACTGTAATAAGTTATATTACGTATCAGAATAACACATAGACTACAGTTTGTGTGAATATTTTGTATATATTTTTTATAAATTAAGTATAAATTTAAGCGGGCGAAGCCGCACGTGAGTTCCTAGTGTTGTATATTTCTATAAAATCAAATCAAGTCAGCTTCACGTTGTATCTCACATACGGCAAGTTAGGCAGAGGGGAACCTATTGTTAAGACACTCAGTTCCCCACTTACCGCGAATTTTTTCGAGGCATTGCGTAAATCAACGTCGGGCTTTTTTGCCTTCGTGCTAGAGCAAAGAAATGAAAATATTAATAAAAAAAATTAAATCACTCGAGTGAGGACCGAACCCATAACCGTCGCTTTACAGTCATACAGTCACATTCATGTGAACCTGCGCCACGGCGGCCTTAAATATATTTCATTGAGTATATAATTATATGCATTACACGACTTTGTGTGACCGTGCGTTATTAAACATACTCGTATTAAGTTGCTATTACCACGAATCGGAATGTTCAGAACTTGATGTAAAGTGCATTAACATACAAGAGTTAATTAAATGTTGTTCACATTGTGATTATGAATAATCACATGATGGATGAGGTTTTGATTTAATTAATATAAGTTTGTCTGTTTGTATATATATTAAGTCGATCGTAATTAAGAGATGTCGAATGAAGGGTAGTCCATTTTCAGTCGATAACGGTATTTTTTGGTATGATAAATATATATATATATCTATATGTACGCGTCTAATTTAGTCTGCTAAGAAGTAATTTGTTGTTGTTCTCAATACAAAGACTTATAAGTTAAAAACTTAATATAATTGAGAAGTGTTTAGTATGAGTTACGGAGTGTCTTAACATCAGGTTCCTTTTGCCTACCACGCTATATGTAGCCGCGTGAAACATATTTTTTTATATAGATAGGAGAAGAGACTAATCATTCTGTTATCATGTAATGATTAATTACATAATAGTATTTTTTCAGTCTATATATATAGCTTATCTATGAACTTATATATAAATATATAAATATAAAAATATATTAAATATCGTTTTCCGAATAATTTCAATCATTACTTTATTCTTTAAATTCAATTTCTAAGTTCACGAGCATTTATTTGATAGCCGTACCTTGTATGTATGTCTCTGTCAATTTGATGATATTTGGTTCACCTCGAAAAACTTTGTATTCATATTCTTTGTATGTAGAGAAGTGCATTGTAATATGTATTTTTATAGGTGAAGACAATAGTGAACAGCCTTGCAGCTGCCGAGGCCGAGGCAGAGCAAGCAGAGCCTCAGGCGCCGCGCGCGCCTCGCACTCTCCTATTGCCGCAGGACATGCCTGTTGATCAGCGCCCGCATTGTAAGTAAAAACATGTATATATATATATCAGCTTCACGCTGTATCTCGCACACAGCAGGGTAGGCAGAGGGAACCTAGTGAAAGACACTCCACCGTTCTCCACTTTATGTCGAATTCTGGAGGCAATGCGTGTTAAGTGTCAGAACTCAACGCCACGCTTTGCCTCGACACCAGAGCGAAGAAATAAAAATACAAATTTAAGTAAATATTTCATCTCCTCCAGTGGAGATCGAACCCACAACCAGTCGGTTTTACAGTCACTCTTTGTACCACTGCGCCACGACCGGCCTCGAAAAATAATAATAAAAACATGTATTTTTATTATTATTTTTAAAAAATATTATTTTTTGGAAACGTACAAAAATTTGGACGTAACGGGATTCGAAACCGCGCCTCTTAGAGGCTGTCAGCCCAACAGGCGCCGTAAGGTGTGCGCTTTTCTAAAAAAAATATAACTATACTTATATGTATGTATATATGGAATAACATTTTAAAATATTAAAAAATAAATAAATAATAGAGGCCAGTGGTGGCGCAGGGGCACAAAGTGTGCCTGTAAATCGACTGGTTGTGAGTTCGATCTCCACTCGAGAAGATGAAATATTTATTTACATTTACATTTTCATTTCTTCGGTCTCGTGTCGAGTGAAAAGCGCGGCGTTGAGTTCCGCCACTCAACACGCAATGCCTCCAGAAATTGGCGGAAAATGGGGATCGGAGTGTCTTAACTTTGTGAAACTGAAAAGAATAATATTTTTAGGCTTTCATTGAATTGTTATTATTTTTTGAAAGCGCAAGAAATATAAATAAATAAATATAATATTCTAATATAAATTTTCTTAACTTTTAAACAGAAAACTATAAAACAGTAGATAAAGAAATAGAAAACTACTTCACATTTATTTTTATCATTTATAGATTTCAATTAGGACTGTTGTCGTAAAACAGCTGAGTGGAAGAGAAAGTTATTCTCGTAATTGACTTCCGTCTTGGATTACAAAGTTTGTTCAGTTTTATGCGGATTCAACTACGTACCAACCGACCGAGTTAGAGATAGTTCATGAAAACTTCCGCAGGTTTCAAGAACTATCTCTAAGATGGTTGGTTTTTGGTTTTGTATCTACAAATTGTTTTTAACAAACTAAGCAAAAAATATTTTAAGTTTATTGGTATATGAATTTACCAAATATTTAAAAGAATGAGGACGTCGTGGCGCAGGGGCACGTGCGACTATAAACACGATGGTTGTTGTTTCGATTCTCCGTCCTCTGAAATATTTAATATTTTTATTTCATCGCTCTCATAACGGGGCAAAGCGTGGCGTTGAGTTCTGCCACTCAATACGGAATACCGCGAAAATTTGGCGGAAGGTGGAGAACAGAAGTGTCTTAATGGGAACAGAGTATTTTAAGTCTCGTCGCACATAAAACGTTGAATATTATGCATATTTACCTTAAAACCCTGAAGAACAACATTAATTAAACATTATTACAAAATTATTGCAATAATTGCAGCACATTAAAAAGTTGGACGAGAAGACGAGTGCAGTTTTAAAATGCTTTGTAAACCACAGGAATGCGCTGCATTCATATTTCTGTGTATAATTTGTATATTGTCATATTAATGTTCCGTTTTAAAAAAAGTTTGACTGTATAGCGTGGTTTTTAATAAGAAATTTCAAAGGGAGTCATGATATCTGCGGAGCCACAATACCACTTTCTCCTATAATACATAATTTAAAAAATCTTAAATCAGCTTCACGCTGTATCCCGCACACAGCAGGGTAGGTAGAGGGAACCTAGTGTTGAATCAGTTCTGAATAAACTTATACTGGATGCGTTAAAGTTTCATCGGAACGATTAAAGCAACTCAGACCAACTTGCTAACTGGCTTCCCTCAAGGTAGCGGACTCGCTGAACCTAGTGTTAAGGCACTCCGTTCCCCACTTTCAGCCGAGTTCTGGAGGCATTGCGTATTGAGTGGTGGAACGCAACGCCGCGCTTTGCCTTAACACCAGAGCGAAGAAATGGAAATATAAATGTAAATAAATATTTCGTTTCCTCGAGTGACGACCGAATCCACAACCCTTCGATTTTACAGTCCCACTTTGTGTCCCTGCGCCACGACTGGCCTTATTTATTTTTTTTATTATAAAAAGACATACAATTTTATTTATAGAATAACAAACAAATCGTTAGAATGCACATTTTAAAACGATATCGTCGATCAACATATTGCCACAAAACGTATCTTATCTTCATATTCTCTGTTGGTTTGTACTGACAGCTACTGCTACATGCTGATAGCTGCTAACATTTAGTCTTTTAGTTGCAATTATTTGCACAAGATAAGCTGAAAATGATCAATGTATAATAAATCATGTTTTTGTTAGCTTGCTTGTGCTGCAAGTTTAATTTTTATGTATAGAAAATTGAAAATCTTACGGAATATCTTCAATGAAATTGTATTATTATTTATTTATTTATATGTAAATTTAACCATTTATGCATTTTTAATAATTCTGAAAATAATATCTTCGTTCAATTTAAAGTCTTTTTTTTTGTTAGTTAAAGTCTTGATTTTTATATTTGATATTAATTGTTTAGTTAATGCAAATGAAAGCTGCTAAAATAAATTTATGAAACGTCGACCGCTTGGTTAAAAATTTTAAATACTAATGAAATACATGTCAAATTCATTATCAAAAATCGTACTTTCTTATATCTAAATAAAATTTTATTCTGATAAATTAATATAATTTATTTAGTATATAATATGTTTAATGAACAGTTTAAAAACCAATATTTTTTTTGTTTTAGATATGCAACCACGTTCAGTGCGCAGTGTAGACTCATTGTTGCCTGAAAAGCGTGTAAAGCGCTGCGCATGCAGCTGCGCCTAGACGCGGCGAGTGCCTCTCGTACAAACGCCGCGCTACAGCGCTGCAATCCGTCCATCCATTCATTCACATGTCTCTAGTACGGTTTCGGTTTTGTGTAAATAAAACATTCCAATCATTATTTTGTTCTCTTTATTTTGTATCATGTATTGTATTATAATGTTAATTTAATCTATATTTTTTATTTTTTTTATTTAATCTGTTTGTAAATTCGCTTATAATCATAATAAAGTTGCGAGCGATGTAAGTTTATTTTTTAAGCATTTGTTATCTACGCTCGGAGTTTCGTTGGAGTTTTTTTTAATGGACCGTACTGTATCTATAACATTAAAAATACATCGGGTGTTATGGTCGTAACCAATCATTATAATAAACTTTACCTACTTTTTGTGATCCTAAATTAAATTTTAATTAGTTTTAACTATATACTGGGTTTTATTTCAACCTTTATTTATTAATCATACCTATACTTCACTTATTAATAGGCATTACTTAAGGAAAATGGTTTGTTTTGTCGATTCATATATTATACTTCCATACTATAAAAGAATTTAAATAAATAAAGTAAATCTGCTTCACGCTGTATCCCGCACACAGAAGAATAGGCAGACGGAACCTAGTGTTAAGACACTCTGTTCCTCATTTTTCGCCGAAAATTAAACGAATTTATTTAATAACTAGCGGCCCGCCCACGGCTTCGCCCGCTTAAAATACATGATTATTGATTTAAGCAGAATTGATTGACAACTATAATAAAATAAAATAAATAAATAAATCAGCTTCACGCTGTATCCCGCACACAGCAGGGTAGGCAGAGGGAACCTAGTGTTAAGACACTCCGTTCCCCACTTTCTGCCGAATTCTGGAGGCATTGCTTGTTGAGTGGCAGAACTCAACGCCGCGCTTAACCTCGCCACCAGAACGAAGAAATGGAAATATAAATTTAAGTTAATATTTCATCTCCTCGAGTGGGGATCGAACCCACAACCAGCTGGTTTTACAGTCACACATCTTGCCGCTGCGCCACGACTGGCCTTGTTTACTTTATTGTATAAAATATTGTATAATAGTGCTTCAAAAATATATATTTTTATCAACAGTCATATAATCAAGACGTTTCGAATGTCATTCTTTAGCCAGGGTCATACCAGCGCGATTTCTATATAACATTCGCTGGCAAGCTAATGCCTTGAGTTCATTCAAATAACGATAACTTTTTTTTTAATGAACCGATTTTGATGAACCAAACTTTAGAACCTAAATTGAGTTAAAACAAAGCAATTGGTGAAATTTTCAAGTAAATCGGTTCAGTAGTTTCAGAGAAAAATGCGGACAACAATATGTCGACAGACAGACAGACAGACAGACAGACAGACAGACAGACAGACAGACAGACAAGAAATTCAAAAAAAATCTTTTTGCTTTCTATTAGTCTTTTTAAGTATCCCTCTATCCATTTCAGTCAAAATTACTAAATGTACAGACAAAATATTTTTACTGTCTTATTATATATAGAGATAAAAATTTAGACTTATGTGGGGCTGAGTTAATAAATGTCTTCGTATAATCATATTTATTTTATTATGTCCAATATACCTAGATTGCTCATTATGTTAATCAACATTTCCTAAGGTACTATATTAACATTTCTTATAAATATTATTATCATTATTCAGACCTTTGAAGTAGTAGAGACCAGTCGTGGCGCAGGGGCCCAAGTGAGTGACTGTAAACGCGACAGGCTGTGGATTCGATTCCCACTCGAGGAAATTTAAAATTTAATATTCACATTTCTTCCCTTTGGTAACTAGGAAGCTGAAGCTAAAAAAACTTTTATTTATTTTACTTTTACGTCTAAAAACAATCTGTCAGCTGTCCATATCTTTACGTGTACTTTATGACGTTTAGCGAGCACATTCATATAAATCCTTATGTATATTTTATATATCTACATGAACATGAAGCGCAATGAATAAGAAAGAATATATTATCAGCTTCACGCTGTATCCCTCACACAGCAGGGTAGCCAGAGGGAACCTAGTGTTAAGACACTCCGTTCCCCATGTTCTGTCGAATTCTGGAGGCATTGCGTGTTGAGTGGCAGGACTCAACGCCGCGCTTGTCCTCGACACCAGAGCGAAAAAATGGAAATATAAATTTAAGTAAATATTTCATCTCCTCGAGTGGGGATCGAATCCACAACCAGTCGGTTTTACAGTCACACTTAGCGCCCCTGCGCCACGATTGGCCTCAGAATATATATAAGACACATAACAATATATTTAATATTTAGGTAGAAAAAAGAAAATTTAAACAATTCATTTATACTGTGTATAAAGTTAACACTATAATATAACACTAAAAACACTATAATATAACAGCATGATAAATAACACATTTGCATGAAGTATTGAGGTAAAACTGCCGATAAGAAGGTGGGTACATATAATAATTATACGTCTAATAAATGAATAGGAGGCCAGTCGTGACGCAGGCGTGTGACTGTAAATGCGATAGGTTGTAGGTCCGAGTCTTACTCGAGGAAATGAAGTATTGAATATTTTCATTTGTTCGCTCTGGTGTTGATACAAAGCGCGGAGTTTAGTTCCGCAAATCAACAGGCAATCCTTCCGGATTTTGGTGGAAAATGTTGTGAGGAATGTCTTAGCAAAAGGCTCCTGCCTACTTTGCTACATGCGGAATACAGCGTGAAGCGAAATTAATAAGTTTAGAATTTCAAATGAAAAAACGCAAAAATATGTTTTTGACATCTTCATTACGTATAATAAATACAGATAAATGCGCGTATATTATTATAATAACACGATCTGCGTGAAATTAGTATAAAAATATTTTTAATAATTTACAGTACATTTTATTATAGATTCACAGAATATTATTACCTATTTTTACAGAATATTCACTAGAGTAAAGACTTAACATTTTTCTTGAGTTAGTTAGTGATTTATATAAATATTTGGACTATGCATTGTGTTAGCAGTGCTAAAATCGGGCAAAGAATTACATGATTTTGACTTGGACGTTTTAAAATTGAGAAATATTAGTATAACATATAAACATAAAATAAGGAAATTAAGTATAAAGCCTAACACGTAACTTATAAGAATGGTGGAAAAAGACTGAAAACACCATAACTTTATTATATCTTTCGATAATAAATAGAAATTTATTACTAAGCAAAGAAAAAACGTGAGAATTGTGAGACTTCTTGCAAACTTACGTATTTTATCTGTTAACACTTTATATAAAATGGTTAAATAAAGGGTCGTGCCTATAATTATTAGCGGCCATCTAAATATGATGCAAATAAGAAAATAGGAAGTCCATTCTTCAAGTAGCTTCGTAGATACAACTACCATATTAGCTATAGTCACAGGCAATGGTACTAACCACGAGTAACACAATACATTATATAAATTATTTATACTTATCTTAACTATCACTGTTATAATACTATCATACATATGTTTTATAAAAAAACAGACTAGAATAATTATCACAAAATCTATATATACTTGGCAAGCAGTCAACGATGTTCTGAATAGAGTTGATGAATGGATTCCATATTTCTCTCCCATGAATTGGACGAAAAAGATGACTCTTTTTATAAAACGGGCGATACTCAGTTGCATTATCATTTGATTTCTGAAATTTCTTCTCCATCGAGATATTTTTATAGCAGCCGTAGTTGACAGCACTAACTCAATTGCGGTCATGATGATTTCTACTATAATAAAAGTTTCAAACACACAAAAGTAATTTCGATTGAGTTCTTCATCTTGATTTGACACATTAAAAGATATATTATAAGTTGGATTGTCTGTGTTATTATATATAGATGCATCAGTTGTAACTAGATCCGTGGTGATCGTTTCCATTAAAATATTATTTGTTACACTTTCCATATCGTTCACATTAGGCAACACTTTTTTATTATTTTTTTCTCTTGTTTCACCTGACAGCGCACATTGAAACGTTGTCGACAGACTGACTCGTAGTATTTGCTTAAACTATTAAAACAGGAAACTAATACTTAAAGAGTATTATTCATTCGATTCCTCTTATTACTTGCGGTTGTGAAACGTCATTACGTTGGAACGTTGGAAACCCACGGTAAACGTGACGAAGATTTGGACTTCTAATTAAATACATTGATTTCGTAGAGCTTATTTTATTCAGTAAAAAGTCTGTATCTGAAGTAAACTTAAGTATTTTTCTACTTTGTATAAGATATATGAAATAAAGTAGGCTATATTTTGTAATGTAACTATTCTTATCGTTTTTTTTACTATAAAAATAGAGCTCAAATTAAATTAAAAATGAACCTAATACCCGTAGTAATTAAATACCTATCTACCCATGAGCACAACTTATATAAATATGTTTTGGTATAACAAGTGCACATGAAGAGTTCATTCCTCGGAATGAGATTGGGAAATTCCATATTTCAATACCATTATCTGTTATATGGAACTAGTTAAATAATAATCATATTATATGGGTACTAGTGAAAAGTGAAAAAGTGATTTTTTCAAAGACATAATTAATTAAATTATCGTTGTAAAATAAAACGCTATTTGTTAAGAATAACGCACACACACAAATCTATCAAAGCGATAACGTCGCACACGTCTCATTCACGAAATCGAGTCGTAGATATGGGCCGCAAAGTTCAAAGTTGTTTAACCTTTAGTAGTATTTTTGTAGTAATAAGTGTTTACGTTATTGGTATCTATGCGTAACTGCGTCACACGAAATACAGGTATGGATAAATATCCTACGTCTAAACTGTTGAGGTATCTTTATTAATTTTTTTAGGCATAGGTTTAAAAAATATATTTTTTTAATTGTATTAGGCTTTTAAAAGGCTTTTAAAAGAAAGCTTAATATTTATGATCCTTGCACGCAAAGGATTCCAAAATCCAAGGGAAGAGTGTGTGTGAGTCAGATGACACTATTACCTATTTGTGAGTTGTGACGCTACAAACAGAGAATGTTGTCAAGAGTAGATCAAAAAGAACGCATAAAAAAGAACGCGTAGTTGTTCCAAATAATGAATAGATAGATTAATATGTTCTTTAAAATATTGGTTCTTTTTATCACCTATACAATAAAACGCCCACCTCCACTTATGTAACGTTCATTTTGCAGCGTCATAGTATTTTCTCTTATATACGACTATGTAAAATATAATAAAAAAAAAACTATTTGTGGAATGCAATGTGAATTTTTGAACTTAACACATTCGTCCGTAATAAAACAGTCATCAAATGTACTATCATCAAAACACGTCATGCTATGAAAAACAAGAATGTGACGGGCTATGATTAATTAATTACTTTATTGTGTGACAAGTTACCTGGTGCGATTCACCAGTAAAGTGAGCTTGACCTATATTTTAAAGGTATTGATCGTTCAACTACAAACAAAGGTCGACATGCACCAGTAAAATGAAGTCAGGCATTTATCAATGTACGGGAGACAGCAACGTATTGTATTCTAACTGTTGCATGTATTGTTTATTTATATAAATTATTATTTTTTTATAATTTATTTAAATATTAACTTATTACTTTAATTTTTTTATGAAAAATTGACTATATTTAATCGAGGGGTACCTCCTACACAGGGGTACCCAAATTTGAAGAAATATTTACTTAACCTTTTGTTTCTGTAATATATTAAGGCGGCAAGTTCTTGTAATATATTAAATAGTAAAATTCTTGTAGAGCTGTGACAAAGATGAGCTCTTTCTTACCTATAAGGTCGATTTACGCAATATTGCGGGTCACAGTTCGTGCTCAGTCTGGAAAACTGTCATTTTACGCTCTTGGATTTGTAATTAATATTTTATTTATTTATAATTAAAATAATAATTTAAAAGGTAAACAATTACTTTTGACAAATTTTTAATCATTGTATTTAACTTTTTGGTACTGATGACCTACAGATATATAAATAAATTTGAAGTGTCTGTCTGTGATTTTATAATAACGGTGTTTATATAGTTATTTACACAACGACGATGCTAAAATACAAACAAACGATTTGAAACTTTTTGTCAGTCTGTCTTGCTATTTACCCGGTCTTATCTCCGAAACTACTAAACCGATTTTATGGAATTTTCACTGGAACATAACAAAATAACGGATAAACGGATAAAAACACAGACATTAATTAAAAGAAAAATGTTTTTGGTTTGATTACCTCGTTAAATTCCAACATAAAATAATTTTCCTTATTGGTCATAAGTCTGTTTTCATGTCGTACTGGTCAACTGCAGAAACATTGTAGACGACACGGCGTTCCCAGTGAAATAGTTTGATGATAATTGTAGTTGCAGTTTTTGAGTAAATGGTCAAAATTTGTTCCATAGTAAAGCTGTGAAACGTTTTAAAATTATACATATATATATATATATATATATATATATATATATATATATATATATATGCCCCCCTCTCCCCTATATATATATATATATATATATATATATATATATATATATATATATATATATAGGGGAGAGGGGGGCACATTCGAACAATTTTTAAACTTTGGGTCATATCTAAAAATTCTACAGTTTTTAACTTCTTTGCTATTTCACGATGCTTAGTCCAACTATTGTGCCATCGTAGCATCATATGTAGAAAAATATATAAGGTAAAGGTGCAATATCAACTTTAGTAGCAGTAGTCAAATGTTCAAAGCTGCCCCCCTTGCGGGGTAGCTTTGAACATGTATGGGGCAGTTTTGAACTATCATCGAATTCAATGAAATTAAAAGGCTTATCAAACTTTTAAGTAACTTTATTAATAAACTTAACATTAGAAACGATGGAGATCAAATATCAGTACCATGTTAACTTGAAAAAATAACATACCTAGTTTAATATTGCGATTGTACTAGTACTTTAAAAAAAATAATGAATTAGCTTCACGCTGTATCCCGCACACAGCAGGGTAGGCAGAGGGAACCTAGTGTTAAGACACTCCGTTCCCCACTTTCTGCCGAATTCTGGAGGCATTGCGTGTTGAGTGGCAGAACTCAACGCCGCGCTTGACCTCGACACCAGAGCAAAGAAATGGAAATATAAATTTAAGTAAATATTTCATTTCTCGAGTGGGGATCGAACCCACAACCAGTCGGTTTGCAGTCACACCTCCTGCCGCTGCGCCACGACCGGCCTCTACTCTGTACTAGTACTAGTGTTAAATAACTTTAATATTATTAATAGACTTTGAAAAACGAACAAACAAAAAGGTAGCTTGTGCTTCCTAGAAGTAATGAACATTATGGGATCAATCATAGAATAAATCTAATATTATGAAAATAAAACAAAAATATTTTAAATAAACAGCTTACTACCCTAATTTGAACTAAGAAAAATTAAATTTAAAGGAAAACATGGATGTAGTATGTGACGTAACCAACAACTGAAATTGGGGGAAGTAGTCTACGTAAGAAATAAAAATCAGCTTCACATTTTTATATATATTAAAAAACTAAGAACTGTAGTGAAGTATAATACATATATATATATATATATATATAAGCTACAGTTCTTAGTTTTTTAAAATTTAATTGCGCAACATAGCATGTGGCGGATCCTAGTATATCATACTTAGGCCCGATGTTAATAATCAATCCTAATCCATAAATAGTTTGATATAGCAATCTTTTTTTTGAGTATAGCTTGCCAATAACCAATCGAAGATCTTCTTTTTCAATCTTTAACGTCAATATGTCTTTGGGAGGACAAACGGGAGATTAAGATTGAAGTTTTTATTAAAGTTACAGCTTGTGCGTACTAACAAACGATCTGTTGATTTTGACAGTAGGATCGATAGCAAAAACGACATCTTATTGCAATCCGATTCCGAGACGTTTTAAAATTTACTTTTTCATACTTTCGGATTGCAACATTGCATTTATGTTTTATTTTGTTTAGAAGGTAAAAACATACGTGGAGTGACATTTCTTCGAGTGTCAGTAATGATAGTGTTATAAAGTTACTATCAGCAATTGTAAATATATGCAGTGAGCGTATAAAAGTATATCAATAGAGTGCTTAATATTTTTTATCAAATTTGTGGGGTTTCTAGGAGCTATTGCTGCAATTGATCCATTCACTATTACTATTTCATTTGTGAATTTGAGCTATGGGCTTATTAATTTCAGTAGCTGATTTTCTAAATTACCTAATATTTTTCTAAAATATTATTTTATATTTTATTGGTATATAAAATTATTGATTTAGCAAAATGTGATGCAAAACATTATGGTAATCAATGGGAGCTACGTTGCAAACATATATTATAGGTATATTAAAACACGAACGTAATTCAGTGTAGTAACTAAATAATTATGTAGTTTAAGCGGGCGAAGTCGCGAGCGAATCCCTAGTAATTATATAAGGGAGTCGTTCAGACTTCAAATCTTTGTAGTGAGACGACACTGGCCGTCACTTGACACATTAATTTCTGGACTGTAGTCGATAACCATAGCATAGCTGATCTGACGGCTGTCTCCTGAATAAAAAGGCACTTTGATGATTAATTTCTTTTTAAGTAATAATATTCATTTTATCACAATGTTTCATTATCAGGTAAAATAATTTAACAAATAGTAAAATAAATTGATGGAAATTATCAATATTGAAATATGTATAAATAGGTAACAGCTAAAGTAATATTTAATCCATCCATCCAAGGCCACCATATATATATACTACCGTAAATATATGCCATGAGGTTGTTTTCTGGTTTTATATCATCACTTCCTCACTATTGTACTCAATCATCATGCCATTTATGCCTATTATTTGCACTCCTTGTTTTGTTATCTCGCCTACTCTACTGAGCAGTTCTCAATCCCGTGTTAATGGTGTTATTTTATTCCAGTTGAGTAGTATTATCGATATTACTCTTCGATTTCACTATATGATAAGTGATATCTTCGACCATCTTCGTGGGTAATACTTCAAAATCTGCGTCATAGTACGACTCTCTTAGTGTTTCGTTTTAATAAAGTCCAGGTGAAATTGCTATTTTTAGGCTTGTAGAAGCTTATGACCAATTTTATGGTATTTTCATCAATAAAAAAGAGTCACGCGAATAATCCTAATCCAAGGACTGGTGTTTTGTTTATATGATATGGATGTGTGTGAACACATGTATACTGTGTGTTGCTGGAAGCATCTCTATCGTATACGAGCTTGTTTGTATTATTTGTGTACGTCTAGTAGTATTTTTTTAATGCGCAGTAGCACAAAGTGTGACTGTAA
The DNA here is from genome assembly GCA_021202915.1 of Heliconius himera. Lineage (NCBI taxonomy): Eukaryota > Metazoa > Arthropoda > Insecta > Lepidoptera > Nymphalidae > Heliconius > Heliconius himera. The sequence continues at coordinate 24,396 of JAJHJA010000285.1, forward strand.
AACCGACTGGTTGTGGGTTTTACACGCTGTATCCCGCACACAGCAGGGTAGGCAGAGGGAACCTAGTGTTAAGACACTCCGTTCTAAACTTTCTGCCGAGTTCTGCAGGCATTGCGTGTTGAGTGGCAAAACTCAACGCTGCGCTTTGCCTCGACACCAGAGCGAAGAAATGGTATTATAAATGTAAGTAAATATTTCATCTTCTCGAGTGGGGATCGAACCCACAACCAGTTGGTTTTGCAGTCACACTTTGTGCCCCTGCACCACGACTGGTCTCTGTTTCTTTATTTGCTCTCGCAAAAAACTAGAAATACAAAAAGACTAACCTAAACATAAAACAGATGGAAGTATTTCAATAGCGGGCGTCTAAGGGTGTGTGTGACGATCCACGTCTTTCCAACTTGTACATGATGTCTTAATTGTATTTACTTTAAAGTTTAATTGTTAGAACTAAAACTATTACGCTTTCAGAACTCCGTTATAAAATACAAATATTTACCAATCAATGTTATAAATATATTAATGATTTATTTAGGTAGTGTGGTAAATGATTTCGACTCTTAAATTGTAGGTTCAAATCTCACTCAAAGTTTTTTTTAAGGTTGTGAGGTCAACTTTAGGCAATGTTTACATAATTTTTATTAATGAAGTTGAGTTCTGTAACTAACTACTAAACTGAACAGGAATACAGGACTACAAATAATTTCATAAATTAAGCAATATTTAGATCAAATCAGCTTTACGTCCGCGCATAGCAGGGCAGACAGGGTAGAGGAAACCAGTGTCAAGACATTCCTTTTCGCATTTACCGCCGAATTTTTGAGGCAGCAAAGAAATGCAAATATTAAATATTTCACTTACTCGAGTGTGTTTCGAACACAGCCAGTCGCCTTTATATTCACCCATTTGTGCTCCTCCGCCACGACTGGTCTCTAAGCAATATCTCTTTCTCCTTTATTTAAATATAAAATTAATTATTCATTCAAATTGACACACAGTAGTATTAATTGTTCACATGAACCATACTGCTCTCTACTAAACGAGCAAAACATGTTTACGACTTGTCGTTATCATTTAACGAGATAAACGATAATATTCAATATTTGGCTTTATCGTTGTTTTGTAATAAAGCTTAACGAGTTTTAGTTAAGGCATGTGTAGGTTTATTATTGTTAATTTAATATTTAATATTATATGTTAGCGTTTGTAATTTTATTATTATAATGTCAATTTGTTTTATTAATATTTTGTGAAGTCAAATGATACAATTTTGTTATAATTGTACTTGTCAAGATAGTTGTTGATTTGACTAATTTTAAAAATATAAAAGGCATTACATTAGCAGCGTGGAGGCATTCTTTGCTTGTGTCTTGACAAGTACACTTCTACTTTAAGATACAGTGGTGTATAAAAAGCAAATATTAAAGTGTTAGAACTGAAGAGCTGTTTCTCTGTTATTTAAAATACCCAAGGAAGCTTTTAGTTCAGAAGTGGCGAGTATTTCCACGTTAACACATCAAGAGGTTATATTAAGGTCAGTATAAAATATATATATATTTTTTTTATTATTTTGTATTGTTTAAAATAATAGTGTGCTTTAAGGTATGGATGTTTATTATATATTTAAAGTCTTTTTTTTTATTTCGTAAACTAATACAATTGGGTGTAAGTTTCAGAATTTGAGTCATGAGTGGAAATGGAAATCACCATCAAGGCGTAAGAAGACGCAAACGTGAACGTGGGCCAGTCTTGGGTCGTGAGCTGAATTCGCGCTCATCTAGCAGATGCCGATCCAGATCGATTCATCGAGCTTCGAGGTCATCTTCTCGGGCGGATTCCAGTTATCAACATTCATTAGGGCCACGTCGCAGTCACAAGCGACGAAGAAGAATACTGGTGAGTGAATCGTCTAATTCTGATAGTGAATGTGGAACAGAAGATAGACCCCGCTCGTTACGAAATAATATTAGCGTTGATAAAGAAGTACCTACGTTCACAACTCAAGAAGTAATTAACCTACTTAAAGCAATACCATCTACATCGTCGCAAAACCAAAATCATTTTTCAATGATTTCTAACGCGATACCCGAATTTAACCCGGCAAATAAAGAACAAACTATAGATATTTGGTTAACAAAAGTAGAGGAATGTTCAAAGTTATATAAATGGTCAGAAACTCAATTACTCCATTATACGTTGCCTAAACTTATGGGAGTTGCTAAATTATGGTATGAGGGACTTCCTTCAGTGAATTTTACGTGGAACGAATGGAAGGAAAAATTAAGCAAAACTTTTCCGACTGTCCAAAACTATGCGCAGCTTTTACATGAAATGCTTGATCGTAAACCTAGATATAATGAACCTTTAGAAACATATTTTTATCATAAAATGAATTTATTGAATAGATGTGAAATATACGGTAAAAAGGCTATTGATTGTATTATTGCTGCTATAGAGGACCGTAGCATACGATTAGGAGCGCAAGCTGGAAATTTTGTAGTTCCTGAAGATTTACTAGCCTACTTGAAATCCATTATCAATAAGTCGGAAGATAAAGACAAAAAAATAGGTATGCGTAAAAGTTTTGCTTATAATAGTAATACACCGCGAACATTTCCAATAAAGTGCTTTAATTGCGGAGAAGAAGGACATCCTAGTTTTAAATGTTTAAAACCATTAATAACTTGTACTGTTTGTAAACGTTTAGGACATTCTGCTTCCCAGTGTAAACGGTTACAAAGAAATGCTGATAATAAAAATATTTCCGAAGTTAAGTTTGCTGGCATTTTAGAAAATAAATATATAATACCTATTGTTTTGAATCGCAGTGTAACTAGTTTATGCTATGTAGATTTAGGCAGTCAATCTACTCTAATGAGACAATCTGATTTTAGAAATTTACGTATAAAATATGAACCGGTACATGAGATTTCGCTAAAAGGTTTTGGTAATTACCTAATAAAGCCAATCGGTAAAGCTACAGTACATTTAGAAATTCAAAATGTTTCAACAAATATTGAAATTCTTATAGTACAAGATAATTTATTAAAATATCCAGTATTATTAGGTCATAATTTTACAGAGCAAAATGGTATTGTACTTATTAAAAAGGATAAAGAATTAATTTTACACAAAAAAACATGTTGTGAAATAGGTGGTGAAAAAATTAAATTAATCGTTAGTCAAAATTTAATATTTGATACTATAGCTTCAGTCCCAATTGAAACAGAAAAAAATATAGAGTCGTGTAAAGTGTATGTAAAAGAGTCTATAAGAGTAACAAACGATTTAAAATATTATGTATTACCTGGAATGTATACAATTAACAAAGGAATTGGGTGTATAATTATATTAAACTTAAGTGCACAAGAAATGAATTTACGTAAAGGGACATTAATAACTAGAGCACAAGTAATGGAGGACAAAAATATAGTAAATATTAATAAAATAGAAGCAACCGAACAATATTTTGAAGGAAAATGTGTTATTGGCGATGTATTGAATTCAGGCGATAAAATAAAACTTGAAGAATTATTATTTAAATACAGCAAATGCTTTTCATTTAGTTTGTTGGACTTAGGTTTAACTCATTTGGCAGAAATGACTATCAACTTAAAAGATTCTTCACCAGTCGTATATAGACCATACAGATTAGCTTACTCGGAGAGGGAAAAAGTAAAAGATATGATACAGGAAATGTTAGATTGCGGGATTATTACCGAGTCATCTTCAGCTTACGCGAGTCCAATCCTTTTAGTGAAAAAGAAAACTGGTGATCAGCGATTATGCATTGACTATCGAGCATTAAATGCCAAAACTATAAAAGAACACTTCCCTTTACCAAGAATTGAGGATCAAATTGACAATTTAGGTGGATATAAATATTTTATTACATTAGATTTGGCCTCGGGCTATTATCAAATACCTATTTCTCCATTATCTCAAGATAAAACTGCGTTTGTGACACCTGACGGTCAATATCAATTTACGCGAATGCCGTTTGGCTTGGCTAATGCACCATCGGTGTTTCAAAAGACAATAAACAAAATGTTGCACGAATCTAAAAATATTGCTTACGCTTTTATGGATGACATAATAATACCAGCGAATAGTGTAAAGGATGGAATGATTAAGTTGGAATTAATTTTAAAATTAATATTAAAGGCCGGGCTCACTCTGAAACTTTCGAAATGTAAGTTTTTTTTAGTAAAATAGATTATCTGGGTTTTGAAATTTCGGAAAAAGGAGTTTGTCCGGGTAAAAGTAAAATTGAAGCCGTGGAAAAATTTCAACCACCTACTAACCAACATGAAGTGCGCCAATTTTTAGGCCTCGCTAGTTTTTTTAGAAAATTTGTAAAAGATTTTGCTATTATTGCTAGTCCGCTAACCAAACTATTGAAGAAAAATATTAAATGGGAATGGGGTTCTTGTCAAATAGAGGCCTTTAACAAACTTAAAAAAGAGTTGATCAATAGACCAATATTAGCACTATATAATCCGAAAGCTAAAACACAAATTCATACGGACGCTTGCAGTAAAGGTATAGCGGGAATTTTATTACAGGAAGATAGTAATGGTTCTTTAAGAGCAGTCGCATATTACAGCCGGCAAACGTCTGCTGAAGAACAAAAGTATCACTCTTTTGAATTAGAGACTTTAGCTGTTATTGCTTCATTGAATAGATTCAGAGTATATGTATTAGGAATTCCATTCACAATAGTAACGGATTGTAATGCTTTGCGAACGACTCTTTCAAAAAAAGATTTAATACCACGGGTGGCAAGATGGTGGCTTCAAATTCAAGAATATGATTGTATAATCGAGTACAGACCTGGTGTTCGTATGAGTCATGTAGATGCACTGAGCAGGAATGCCATAACTACTTTGCAAGAAGAAACGTCCATATTAGATATTTTGGTAGTAGAAACGGAAGATTGGCTAACAACAATGCAAAAAACAGATGACGAGGTTTTAAATATAAAACGTATATTAGAAGACGGTGAAATAGAAAAAGCAATTGATATTTACAAAAATTTTAAAATTAAAAATGGAAAAGTATATAGAGTTGTTGGTAATGAATTGAAATGGGTAGTTCCAAAAGGTGTTAGATGGCAATTATTGAAGAAAAATCATGATGATTTAGGACATTTTGGAGTTGATAAAACTTTAGAAAAATTAAAATCCTTATATTGGTTTGCTAAAATGCGAAAATTCGTAAAAAAGTATGTTCAATCTTGTCTTGAATGTAGTTATCACAAGACCCCTACTGGAAGAAGACAGGGTATGCTCCACCCTATTCCAAAAGTTGATGAACCTTTTCACACCATTCATATAGACCATATCGGACCCTTTGTTAAAAGCAAATTAAAAAACTCCTATATATTAGTTATAATAGACGCTTATACTAAATATATTACTGTAAATGCTGTTAAAAATACTAAAACTAAAACAACTTTAAAATTACTAAATCAATATTTTAGTTTATTTGGAGTTCCTTTTCGTATAATAAGTGATAGAGGTACGTCGTTTACGAGTAAAAGCTTTAAAGAATTTATTGTAAAGCATGGGATCCGTCATGTATTAAATGCAGTTGCTACACCCCGAGCAAATGGGCAAGTAGAGCGCTATAATCGTACGATTTTAGAGTCATTGGCTATAAAAAATCATAATTGTCAAGAAAATGAATGGGATAACCATTTAGAAGATATTCAATTAGGATTAAATACGACAGTTAATAAAACCACAGGGAAAAGTCCTTCAGAAGTACTTTTTGGTTCACGATTACGTACTAAAAGTGATGGTATAGTAAGTTCATTATTAGATAAAATTGGGAATAAAACTCAAACGGTGGAAGAGGTTAGAAAAGAAGTAAATTTACGAGTAACAAATGATCAGGAAAAACAGGAAAATAGATTTAATCAAAAACGTAGGAAAGCTAATAACTATAAAGTAGGCGACTTAGTCAGGGTTCAACGCGATATTAATAATAATAATGGCAAATCAAAAAAACTTGTAGCGAAATTTCAAGGACCGTATAGAATTAAAAAAGTTTTAGAAAATGATAGATACATTGTAGAGGATACCCCAATTACTAGAAAAAGTAATAGAAAATATGAAGGAGTATTTTCAGTTGATAAAATATTCCCTTGGACGTCTTATAATCAAAATCACTTAAATGATACTGATGATGACTTATCCGACTCGACTGACAAATCTGAGGAAGGTTCCATTTTTGATGTAGTTGATAATTCATGTGAAAGTAGTGAAATTAACCATAATAACGAAAATAATCCAGTAAATTTCGAAATTAATGATGAAGTTTGAATAATTATAATGAAATTGATAGTGTAAGGAAAATTTGTAGTAAATATGATAATTTTAGTGGTAGGATAGATAATTGCGAAGAGATTGACAATTTAGTGTAATAATGTTAAGTTAAATGAGTCTAGCGAAATTGATAACGATAATAGTTAAGTATTTATGACATATGTGTAAATGACGATGATTAAGTATAGGTGCACATGAGACCGATAAGTCAAATGATGAGTGCATCTAGCTTAAATGATAATCTGTTCACACATGAGGCCGATAAGCCAACTAAGGAGTGTAACAGATATTGAATTGAATTGAATATGATAATGACAATGATTCTAGGATAATTTAGTGAGTAAGAAATTATGTAATTAAGTACTTGATGTGATTGTAGTCTGAGTGTACATGAGACCGATAAGTCAAATGATGAGTACACTTAGCTTAAATGTTAATCTGTTCACACATGAGGCCGATAAGCCAACTAAGGAGTGTAACAGATATTGAATTGAATATGATAATGATAATGATTCTAGGATAATTTAGTGAGTAAGAAATTATGTAATTAAGTACTTGATGTGATTGTAGTCTGAGTGTACATGAGACCGATAAGTCAAATGATGAGTACACTTAGCTTAAATGATAATCTGTTCACACATGAGGCCGATAAGCCAACTAAGGAGTGCTACAGATATATTTAAGTTTTGTTATAGTGTTAAGTGTTAATGTAATTGTAGGAACAATTAATTGTAAGATGGCCGAAAAGATTAAGTTTTATATACATGTCTATTTAATTTTGTTTGTATTTTTTTTTTCTCCTTCGAGGGGACTCGAATGTAAAGGAAGGCCGAGCTGTTAGCGTTTGTAATTTTATTATTATAATGTCAATTTGTTTTATTAATATTTTGTGAAGTCAAATGATACAATTTTGTTATAATTGTACTTGTCAAGATAGTTGTTGATTTGACTAATTTTAAAAATATAAAAGGCATTACATTAGCAGCGTGGAGGCATTCTTTGCTTGTGTCTTGACAAGTACACTTCTACTTTAAGATACAGTGGTGTATAAAAAGCAAATATTAAAGTGTTAGAACTGAAGAGCTGTTTCTCTGTTATTTAAAATACCCAAGGAAGCTTTTATATATATAAGACCTTACATATGAATATGGCGTTTTGTTGTACTGGCCACTTTAATCGCAAATTTCTACTCTTTGGTTAGGAATTCGAAATTCAAATTTATACAGCAATTAACACATGTATTTGTGTTCCGTTATTCATTGGTTTAATTTCGGTAACTGGTGACTCTTCGCAGGGCGAGGTTTTGAACCACTTGCAGGTTGTTCCGTTGGCATGGACTGGCTAGGGCGTACCATGCGGGTGAGGCGTACGTGAGGCGAGGCCTCACGCAAGATTTGTAGAGCGCGAGCTTGGTTCGCAGCGGCAAGTGCGAGCGAAGTAACGGTCGCAGCAGGAACAGCGCTGATTTTGCGGAGTTGGTAGCGTGACCAACTGCCCGTATAATGCTCGTGCGGCCTTTTATACGATCATTGACAAATAATTTGTAGGGTAGAATAAATAAGAAATGATGACGCGCCCAATATACTCGTAGTGGTGTGATCGGTAGGTGACGTAGAAAACGTAAAGGAGTGGAAGTTGTTCCACGATATGTCGACAAATACACAACAATTATTTAAATTTTCACAGTACTTTATTTACTCTTATTTTACTTCTAAATTCAGAGTAGTACATAAAAACATTATTAAATATTTCTTAATTAAAAACAGTTAATAAAATTCCAGCCAGGCCAGTCGTAGCGCAGTGGCACGAGGTGTGACTGTAAAACCGACTGGTTGTGGGTTCGATCCCCACTCGAGGAGATGAAATATTTACTTAAATGTATATTTCCATTTCTTCGCTCTGGCGTCGAGGTTAAGCGCGGCGTTGAGTTCTGCCACTCAACACGCAACGCCTCCAATATTCGGCAGAAAGTGGGAAACAGAGTGTCTTAACACTTGGTTCCCTCTGCCGACCCTGCTGTGTACGGCGTACAGCGTGAAGCTGATTATTTAATAAAACTTATAATACTTGCATAAAATAGTAGAATTCAATTACCTTAATTACAATGACATATTTCTTAGTAAAAGCAATTGAAATAATTATACCGACAATATACTAAAATAAGGATCGCGGCGACATATATTAAAAAATATTCGACTTCTTATTCTTATCACGCTTAATATTTACAGAATTCATTGACGACGCACCATTTATTATATTAAGAAAAAAATTATTTAATAACTAATTACCTACAATCTGTTTGACAAAAGTAAATGCTTATTTAATTTAATGTTTTAAAATGTTATCGCCATTTGTATGTGTCGTGGTCATATCATTAATATTTCATATCAGTGAACCGGTCGCATTTTATGAAATAACCAACTGAATTTGACCATTTCATTAATTAGTTATATAGACTAATTACATATAAGTATACTATGTTAAATTTATAACTAGCTGTAGCTATATAGTAGCTGCTCGCGACTTCACTCGCTTAAGCTACTGATTTATTTATTTAATACACGGAATAACGTTTATATTTTAATAATATATATCATCCCGATCCTGATAGTGATATATAATTATTTCAATTGCACTTGCAAAAACCACGGGAATGTAGAGGAACGGCACGGGAACCTAGTGTTAAGACACTCCATTCCCCACTTTCCGCCGAATTTTTCGAGGCATTGCGTGTTGAGTGGCGAAATTTTTGCCTTAATGCCATGACGAAGAAATGAATATATAGGATGGAAGTGTCTGCGCTCCTTTTACTGGAACAGGGTAAAATATTTTAAGCCCAAAGAAATTAATCAAGATACCTCAACAGCTTAGACGTAGGATTTTTTTCATTTCATGTTGTTTATCCATACCTGTATTTCGTGTGACGCAGTTACACATATATATCAATAACGTAAACATATACTACAAAAATACTACTAAAGGTTAATCAACTTTGAACTTTGCCGCCAATACCTACGACTCGGTTTCGGAATGAGGCGTATGTGGCGGTTTCCCTTTAATAGGTGTATGTGTGCGTGTCGTCGTTTTTGACAAATGGCGTTTTATATTACAACAAGTACTTCCAGAGAAAAATGTGACCATACATATCGACAGACAGACAGACAGACAGACAGACAAGAAATTAAAAAAATATATTTTTGCTTTTTAAGTGCCCCTCTATCCATTTTAGTCAAAATTACTAAATGTACAGACGAAATATTTTTACTGTCTTATTATATATAGAGATAGAGATAAATTATATTAATTATTTAATTTATATTGATTATTTTATGGAAAATGCAGCATAATAAAACAATTAAAAGTGGCGAGCGTTCGTCAATTCTGATCCCGATTTGAGTTTTTTCCATTATTTTTCTCGAGTTTGTCACTATCCTTAAACTAAAAATATTGTAAAAAAATAATAAACTTATGAAAAAAAAAATAATATACTTATGTGTTGTTACATTGCAAGGGACTTAATATGTTCTTATTCATCCTCAAATTAATCTCTATATATAATAAAAGGATAGAAAAGTCAATTCTGTACATGAAAGATATAAAAAAAATAAAAATCAGGTCGGTTTATATGTCGATTATAGAACCTAAAAAACCACTCAGCAGAATTCTTGTCTGTCTGTCTGTCTGTCCGTCTGTCTGTCTGTCTGTCTGTCTGTCTGTCTGTCTGTCTGTCTGTCTGTCTGTCTGTTTGTTTGTTCGTCAATCACGCAAAAACTACTGGACAGAAATTTATGAATTTTTGCATGGTATTAGCCTAGGGTCCCAAGGTACATTTTTTTTGGGTTTCATTCCGAATTTTATCATAGTTTTATTTAAAAAAAATAAAAACTGAAAAATGTAAATTACTTAAAATACTGATAACTACTGTATGAAATTCAATTATTTTTAGCATGGTAATAGTTCAAAGTCTAATGCAATTTATACAATAGTTTTTATCATGGAGTATAAAGAAATTTTACCAGAAAAAATAACATTATTATATTTTTTAATAAAAAAAATCAACTTCTTCAATTTCAACCGGATCTCATACTCTGAACTTAACCAAACTTTCACCAAACTACCCTTTATGTGTACCCTTTCTAATAAAAAAAGAATCATTAAAATCGGTTGAGTTGATATTTAGATATTCGTTCATTTGTCGCGCACATACATAATGTAAATTTGAGATTTATATGATTTTCTCATAGATACCATTGTCGGAAATGAACTAAATTAAAATAGGACTATACGGGACGCACTAGCTTCCAAATAAAAAAAGAATCATCAAAATCGGTTCACACAATCAAAAGTTCTGAGGTAACAAGTATAAAAAATACAGTCGAATTGATGACCTCCTCTTTTAAGAAGTCGGTTAATAGAAATCTGACATAATTAAATTACGATTATTTTATTTAACCACAATTAAAAATAAAAAAGTAAATTGAGGGCATTCGTCGCACAGGGGCACAAAGTGTAACTGTAAACTGGTTGTGGGTTCGATACCCACTTGAGGAAATTAAATATTTATTTAAATTTATATTTCCATTTCATCGCTCTGGTGTCGAGGCAAAGTGCGGCATTGAGTTTCACTACTCAGCACGCAATGCCTCCAGAATTCCGCGGAAAGCAGGGGACAGAGTGTCTTAACACTAGGTTCCGTCTGCCTACCCTGCTGTATGCGGGATACAGCGTGAAACTGAAAAAAGAAGTACAATTAATAGTTGTTTAGTCTACCATAATTATTATTTTAAACGTCAACGTTGGTGATATTAACAAAAAAAATAAAGTAGGTATATTTGTCAGGACTAGCTCAAATGGCGATATCTACAATAAAAAGTATATGTATTTGGAAAGTAAATTCTGATTGTGAGTTCATAGTTTATAAAAGTTTATATTGTGTTTAGATGACGCGGTGATGTCAATACATTTTAAATTTTAATCATTGACAAGTACGTTGCATTCATTCACAGCAGATATATTTCTCAAGAGAACTTTCTCAAGACTTTATATATAAAAAATACATTAAATAATCATGTTAAGGAAGTATCAAATATATTTAATGAATTTAAGGTTTTAACCATTTTCACATTACGAACCTTAAGTACATTGCAAACATACACTATATATTAAAACAGAAACGTAATTCAGGGTATTAAGTAAATAATTCTGTAGTTTAAGCCGCGAGCGTGTGGTTATATTTATATATCAGAAATAAACATTACTTTCTAAAACTACAAAAAAATACACCACAAATATCTCACTCAATACAGTATTTTATAAATAATTTTATATATTTATTTTATATTTGAACCTCACACAATAAACAAATGTTAAAATAGTATTAATTTAAAAGAAAATAAATTAAAAATAACGCAAAAATACAGTTCAATCATGTTTACTTACTTCAACAGATTCATCAACAGATGGCGTTGTTCATAAAAACGACATTTCTAAATCGCGCTGGCAAGATTTTCTTACGTTTGTATATATATCGATATGAATTACAAGTCGTTTAAAATGTAGTGTTGCCAAATTATCGATAGTTTCGCGATCGATAGTTTTAATCTAAAAAAGCCTATACGATCGATACAACAATCGATAGTATCGATCTTATCGATACTATCGATTCTATCGATAGTTTAGAAGAATACAATACAATCGGCTAAGTGCAATACTATCGATACTATCTGTAGTATCGTATCTCCTAATCGGAAATTAATCAATACAATCGATAGTATCGATACTATTGAATGTCTAGGATACAATAGTATCGATAAAATCTATAGTATCGATACCATCGATTATTTTGCACTATCGATTATATGCTAATTTACGATAGTATTGAGTATGATTCTTAAGCTTAATTACAAGATGAAATGAAAAGAACAAAATACGTTTTTATTATATTTATAATTACGTATGAATAAGCAATTAGTTACGTACTTCAACTAAGATGTTTCTAATATCACAATGATTGGTTATTACACATGAAAATAATAAGCAATACTATCGCAAATTAGCAAGCAATCGATAGTTCACAATAATCGATAGTATCGATACTATCGATACTGTCGATATTATCGTTTCCTAGAAATTCAATAGTATCGATACTATCGATAGTATCGATGTCTTTCTGATTTGGAGATACGATACTATCGATAATATCGATAGCATTGCATTTGTCCGATAGTATTGTACCCTTTTGAACTATCGATAGTTTCGATACTATCTCTTTAATCGATACTATCGATTTTAATATCGATAGTCCTTCTATCGGACTACTATCGATAGAATATCGAATTCCGATCGATAGTCCACTATCGATCGGCAACACTATTAAAATGTGAATGTGACATAACTAGTGTTGCCGAATTATCGATAGTTTCGCGATCGATAGTTTTAATCTAAAAAAGCCTATACGATCGATACAACAATCGATAGTATCGATCTTATCGATACTATCGATTCTATCGATAGTTTAGAAGAATACAATACAATCGGCTAAGTGCAATACTATCGATACTATCTGTAGTATCGTATCTCCTAATCGGAAATTAATCAATACAATCGATAGTATCGATACTATTAAATGTCTAGGATACAATAGTATCGATAAAATCTGTAGTATCGATACCATCGATTATTTTGCACTATCGATTATATGCTAATTTACGATAGTATTGAGTATGATTCTTAAGCTTAATTACAAGATGAAATGAAAAGAACAAAATACGTTTTTATTATATTTATAATAACGTATGAATAAGCAATTAGTTACGTACTTCAACTAAGATGTTTCTTATATCATATTGATTGGTTACTACACATGAAAATAATAAGCAATACTATCGCAAATTAGCAAGCAATCGATAGTTCACAATAATCGATAGTATCGATACTATCGATACTGTCGATATTATCGTTTCCTAGAAATTCAATAGTATCGATACTATCGATAGTATCGATGTCTTTCTGATTTGGAGATACGATACTATCGATAATATCGATAGCATTGCATTTGTCCGATAGTATTGTACCCTTTTGAACTATCGATATTTTCGATACTATCTCTTTAATCGATACTATCGATTTTAATATCGATAGTCCTTCTATCGGACTACTATCGATAGAATATCGAATTCCGATCGATAGTCCACTATCGATCGGCAACACTAGACATAACTATTTCGAAATTATCTTTATAGCTCTTTTCTCGAAATATTTATATCTCTTGGCAATTGTTGTTGGCATCTAGGCTTTTCATCAAAGGACACTGATTCTGCTCTTTTGTTTCGGAATTAATAGGCATTTCTATAGGACTTGGATATTTATTTACGTATAACATTGTAATCTACGCATTCTTAAAGGACACCGATTTTGCTATCTTGATTCGGACTTAATAGGCATTATTGTAGGACTTGAATATTTTGTACGAATAACATAGTCTAGGCATTCTTAAAGGACACTCACTGGTTTTGATATCTTGATTCGGACTTAATAAGCATTTTTATAGGAATTACGATATCTATTTACTTATAAAGTATTAATCTAGACCTTCTTTCTTTCTTGAAAGGACACTGATTTTGTTTACGGATTGATTTTTTGTTATAGCTAAAGATTAGCGCATAATTATGCCTGGAAGGAAAAAATCGAATACTTCTCAATATGCTAGATCGAGAAAGCGAATGAAGGTAAATCGTTCGCAAGAAACTGAAGACGACAGACAGGAAAGGCTTGATAATGCACGGGAACGTCAAATTAATCTACGTGCTACAGAGAGTGATTCTGAGCGTCAGAGTCGCTTGACTTCGCAGTGTAGTCGAACAGCGAATACTCGATTAGCCGAACGAGTACAAGAACGTCAATTGCGACAGAGTCAGGATCGCGTTTATCATTCAGAGGCTCGAGCCGCTGAGACATCTACACAACGTGAACGCCGTTTGGTTGCTGATTGCGAACGTCACCAGCTGTCTCGCAGCTCAGAAACATTTACCCAACACGAGTCACGATTGTTAGTAGATCGTGAACGTCACACTATATCCCGAGAATCCGAGACATTTACTGAGCGAGATTCACGACTAACGGCTGATCGCGAACGTCACTCTTTAATTCGCCTGTCCGAAACCTCTACTGAGAGAGACTTAAGACTATCATTAGATCGTGAACGTCAACACTATATCTCGAGAATCCGAGACGTTTACTGAGCGAGATTCACGACTGACAGATGATCGTGAACGCCACTTTTTGTCTCGCGCGTCCGAGACATTTACTCAGCGAGACTCACGACTGACAGCAGATCGTGAACGCCATTCTTTATCTCGCGCGTCCGAGACCTTTACTGAGCGAGACTCACGACTGACAGCAGATCGTGAACGCCACTCTTTGTCTCGCGCGTCCGAGACATTTACTCAGCGTGACTCACGACTGACAGCAGATCGTGAACGCCATTCTTTATCTCGCGCGTCCGATACCTTTACTGAGCGAGACTCACGACTGATAGCAGATCGTGAACGCCACTCTTTGTCTCGCGCGTCCGAGACCTTTACTGAGCGAGAGTCACGACTGACAGCAGATCGTGAACGCCACTCTTTATCTCGCGCGTCCGAGACCTTTACTGAGCGAGAGTCACGACTGACAGCAGATCGTGAACGCCACTCTTTGTCTCGCGCGTCCGAGACGTTTACTGAGCGAGACTCACGACTGACGGCAGATCGCGAACATCATTCATTGTTTCGTGAGTCAGAAACGTATACTCAACGTGAGTTACGGCTAACGGCAGACCGTGATAATCATGCTTTATCAAGGAGATCAGAGACATACACACAATACGAAACGCGATTAGAAGCAGGTAGAGAGCACTACCATAATATGCGTGACGACCGATTACTTACATTATCAACAGAGCGTGAAAGAATTGCAGAAGTTCGCAGTAATGAAAATGTAGAACACCGTATTAGTCGCTTAGCTGCTGATCGACTTCTTCACACTTTAGATAGAATGTCAATTTCCTCCCAAAGTGATGACGAATTCGAAAATATTCAGGAAAATGATGTCCAACCATGGATGAATAAAGAACGAAGCGGTTTTCTTTATACTACGAGAGTAAATTATGCTCAATTTTCAGACATTGGTACTATGACAAAAGTCTGCCAGCATTGCCAAGCTTTGAAATGGAGTAAAGAAACAGATGGAGTCTGTTGTTCAAATGGCAAAGTGCAGCTGAATATTTTTGAAGAACCGCCCCCAGAGCCACTTAAGTCTTTGATAACTGGAGATCATCCACGATCAAAGCAATTCTTAAGCAATATACGTTCCTTCAACAATGCATTTCAGATGACTTCTTTTGGCGCTAAAGAGGTACTTGAAGGTGCATTTATGCCAACTTTCAAAATCCAGGGCCAAGTATACCATGCCATTGGTTCTTTACTGCCTGAAAATGAACCAAAATATTTGCAAATTTATTTTGTTTCTGATTATAATCAACAGGCTAATATAAGAGGACAACACTTTCCAAACCTCAACACCGATTTACTTCTTGAACTCCAAAATATGCTGCATGAAGTCAATCCTTACGTGCGTAGTTTTAAAGCGGCTATGGAGTCTGTTCCGCAAAGCCGCAACATAGAGTATAAGTTTGTAATTAGTGCAGATAAGATACCTCCACACGAGCACCGTGGCCGATTTAATGCTCCCACTGTAGATGAAGTTGCTGTAGTACTGGTTGACCAGGAGTGTGAGCGTCGCGATATAGTACTACGTGCACGGGATGATAGACTGCAACGTATTTCCGAGACTCACCGTGCCTATGATGCACTTCAATATCCGTTAATTTATTGTCGCGGTGAAGACGGATATAATTTTGCAGTGTACAATGTGAATCCTCAAACCGGTGCACAGAATTTCAATAAAAAAACGTCGGCTATGCAATTTTATTCACACCAGCTTCAAATAAGAAACAACCGTTTCATATACTTACACAGATTCCGGGGCTTATTCAGCCAATTTATAGTTGACATGTATGCCAAAATTGAGACAGAACGCTTGGTTTACATTCGTACCAATCAAAGAAAGTTGCGAGCTGAAAACTACGTCGATCTCCAGGATGCCATGCAGAATGATACAGATATTGATAATCTGGGACGTTTAGTCATTCTGCCTTCAAGTTTTACCGGCGGTCCGCGATATATGAATAGGCGCGTGCAAGATGCATTCTGTTACGTTAGAAAATATGGGCGACCAGACCTCTTTATCACATTTACCACAAATCCGAAATGGGAGGAAATTACATCTTCATTGCTTCCTGGACAATTTTCATATGATCGACATGATATCATAGCCAGAGTTTTCCATTTAAAACTTAAATTACTGATGAATTTGCTGACAAAAGAGAAAATTTTTGGTCATATTTTATGCTTCACATACAGTGTCGAGTGGCAAAAGAGGGGCTTACCGCACGCACATATTTTGTTGTGGCTTCAAGACAAAATACGCCCTAATGATGTAAATAAAGTGATAAGCGCAGAAATACCAAATCCAAATGAAGATCAAACATTGCATAATATTGTGAAAACCCATATGATTCATGGACCCTGCGGTACTTTCAATTTCAATTCTCCCTGCATGAAAGACGGTCGGTGCACGAAACGATATCCAAGAGCCTTTCTAGAAGAGACCCAATCTGGAGAGGATGGATATCCAAAGTATCGCCGGAGGTCTCCAGCACAAGGAGGACATACTACTGAAATAAGGTCACGAGGACAAGAAGTCATTGTGGATAACAGATGGGTAGTACCTTATTCACCAGTATTATCTAAAACATTTTCTGCCCATATAAATGTTGAAATATGTAGCAGTGTAGAGAGTATTAAGTACGTGTTAAAATATATTCATAAAGGCGATGATCGCGCTACATTTGGGGTGAGGAACGAGCGTGATGAAGTCACCAGATTTCAATCAGGTAGATACATAAGCTCATCAGAATCTGTTTGGCGGATTTTAAATTTTCCTATACACCAACACCATCCTCCTGTTGTGCATTTAGACGTCCACCTTGAAGGAGGTCAACGTGTATATTTTGACATCAATAATGTAAGGCAACAATTAGAGAATCCCCGACAAACAACTCTATTAAGCTTTTTCAAATTATGTGAGACGGACAATTTTGCTAAAACTTTATTATATGAAGAAGTGCCGTCATACTATACATATGAATGCAATGGACAACGAGGTTCCTTCAATCGTCGTAAACGTGGCATACCCGTGGAAGGTGTAGCTGGTGTGTTTAGAGATCATGTTATTGGACGCGTATACACAGTGCATCCAAATAATACCGAGTGCTTTTATTTGCGTATGCTTTTGTTTATTGTACGTGGACCAACATCATTTGCAGCATTAAAAAAAGTTAACGAAATTGAGTATCCAAGTTTCCAAGCCGCATGTCGTGTTCGAGGCTTGCTAGATGATGACCAGCATTGGGATAACGCCTTGAGAGAAGCATGCGTCAGCAATAGTCCACGTTCTTTGCGCCATTTATTTGCTGTAATGATAGTGTTTTGTACTCTTTCGGATGCAGCACATTTGTGGCAAAAATATCAATACCAATTAGCACAAGACTTTTTATATCAAGCACAGGAGGCTAATAATAATAGTGATATTGACGTAGGACTTCGCGAAAATATTTTTAATCGATGTTTATCAGCTTTACAGGAGGTAGTAATAAGTATTGGTGGAAATATTTTATCGAGATACGGATTACCAGAGCCAAACATAAATCCTACCCAACATAACACTGAATATTCCACAGAAACCAATTATAATTCTTCAGAATTGAGTCAATTTATTCGTGTAGAGTTTCCGCGTCTTACAGAAGAACAAAGGAGAATTTATGAACGCGTATATCACAGTGCCAATAATGAATTTGGAGAAATGTATTTCTTGGATGCTCCTGGAGGTACCGGAAAAACATTTCTTACCAGAATTATTTTGGCAAAACTTCGTAGCGAGGGTAAGATTGCTTTAGCTGTTAGCATCCTCTGGTATAGCAAGCACTCTATTACCAGGGGGTAAAACAGCTCATGCTATGTTCAAAATACCATTACAATTAGATTGCAGTGAAAGTCCAGCTTGTAATATTTCAAGGAATTCTGATAAGGCTTCCGTCTTGCGAGACTGCAGCTTAATAATATGGGATGAATGTACCATGGCACACCGCAAAGCAATCGAAGCTGTTAATAGAACCCTACAAGATGTTCGGCGCTGCAACCAGCCTATGGGTGGCGTAACAATGCTGTTTTGTGGAGATTTTAGGCAGACGTTACCAGTAGTACCGCGTGGTACAAGAGCTAATGAAATTAACGCCTGTCTAAAAAGTTCTAATCTATGGGCCAACATTACTCGAATGCACCTTACTGTAAATATGCGTGCACATGGAAGTGGCAATCCCAATGCAAACGAATTTTCACGGCTTTTACTAAAAATAGGCGACGGCACATATCCAGAAGAAGCTGGAAAAATCGTGCTGCAAGAGTCTTTGTGTCATACAGTTTCCTCTCTAGAAGCTCTGATTTTTGCTGTTTATGGTGATCCAGCTGTAATACCAAACTCCGAAAATTCTTGGATGTGTGAACGAGCCATTTTAACACCTCGAAATGATATAGCTGGAGTAATTAATGAAAATATTTTAAGGCGGGTTGTCGGAGAGAGCATGGAGTACACGTCAATAAATCGTGTAGTCGATGAAGGAGATGCCACCCACTATCCAGTCGAGTTTTTAAACTCATTGAATGCTTCGGGGTTACCCTCACATAAAATTATCTTAAAAATTGGTGTACCAATAATATTACTACGAAATTTAAGTCCTCCAAAATTATGCAATGGAACCAGATTGAAGGTGGTTTCTCTCCAGCGAAACGTTATTGAAGCGGAAATTTTAACTGGGTGTGCTATGGGGGAGCGCGTATTTATTCCACGTATTCCGTTGATTCCCAATAACTTTCCTTTCCAGTTTAAGCGTGTGCAATTTCCTATAAGTGTCTGCTTTGCTATGACAATAAATAAAGCGCAAGGACAGACACTTCATACCGCCGGTGTAGATCTTAGTACACCTTGCTTCTCCCACGGACAACTCTACGTTGCTCTATCCCGTGTGAGTAATGCAGAAAATCTTTATGTCTATGTCCCTGAGAATGGTACTGTAAATATTGTTTACAAAGAAACGCTATAGAAATATGTTTATTGTGTATAAATATATTTATTGTGTCTGTCCATCTATATACATGATCGGTTTTTATAATATCGATATACATGATATAATATATTTATCCTATAAAGTGAGGCCAGTCGTGAAGCATGGGACCAGGGGCGAGGATGTAAAAGTGAGGTTGGGGGTTCGATGCAATGTCTTCAAAAGTCGTTGGAAAGCGGGAAACGAAAATGTTTTAATGGCAACGGAGTGTCTTAACACTAGGTTACCAGATTCCCTCTGCCTGGCGTCAAGTTAAAAAAAACAGATATGATAAAATATATACAAAAAAGTACTTAACTGATCTTATTAATATCAACATACGTACGAGTATATCAAACTGTGTTTTTTATCTCTAAAATAATCCAAAATCTTCTTATAATAATGTCATAATAATGTAACCACAATATATTATCAAAATTTTCTTATTATAAACAAACACGAACGCAATTTAGTTCATTTAACAAAAAAACATGTTGTTGATGCGGGCGAAGCCGCGAGCGGGTCGCTAGTATTATATAAAGTCTTACCATATGCATGTATGTATGTATCTAAGTATAGGTATGTAGACATTATGTTGATTTCTCGACGCAAACTGACATGTGAAGATTAAAGTAACCTATAAAATATTTCTTTTTTCATTTCTTTTTTTATTTAGTGGATAATCTAACGTTGGCCATAAGTCAATTATTAATCATACCACAATCTAAGTTGACTTTTAAAACACTGTTGAAGAACTGTTTAGATTTTAAACTGACCAGTTTAATTAATTAGACTTAAATTTGAGTTCTGTCACCGCAAACACGACAAAAATATATAAAGTTTGAGGCTTTAGAGTTTAGGCGATTACTTAGTAAATTAATTCGTGTTTAAATACGTTTTCTTAGCTTATATTATTTTTTCTTGAATTTTAAAAGTTTATATGTTATTTCTTATATTGACATTACTGTATTATTAACTTGTCACTCATCGTAGTTCAGTAGGACAGCGTCTGACTGCAAACGCGAGGTTGTGGGTTCGATCCGTATTCAGGGGAATTATTTAATTGTTGTTGTTCATACTGCCCTGAATTCAGCCAGAAAACGGTGCGCGGAATATTTTAACCCTTTAAGTTTAAGTTTGGAGGCCAGTCGCGGAGCAGTGGCACCAAGGGTGACTGCAAACGCGACTGGTTGTGAGTTTGATTTCCACTCGAGGAAGTGAAATATATATTTATATTTATATATTAATTTCTTCGCTCTGGTGTGGTGGTAAAAGCTCGGCATTGTGTTCCGTCACTCATCACACAATGCCTCCAGATTTCGGCGGAAAGTGGGGAACGGAGTGTTTTAACAATAGGTTCCCTCTGCCTACCCTGCTGTGTGTGGGATACAGCGTGAAACTCATTTATTTATTTATTTTATTTTTTTAAGCTTGTGCATAGTTTATCAATAATTCTACCCGTGACCACTACGACTACTTCAAGGTGTTGGAGGTCGGGCTTCCATAAAAGTATACAATTAAATATTCGCGATTAACCCGGTTAAATAAACTTAACTTAACTTAGCTTCACGCTTTATCCCTAGCGGGGTAGTTAGAGAGAACGGAGCGCCAAACGCTACGGTAAACTAACTACGGTAAACTCCTGCCGGTTAAATAGTATTATTTAAAATGTGTAGCAATAATTTAATAAATTATTTTTTATTTTCTTTACATAAGAGTATAATTTACATACTTGATTTAAATTTTTGTTTAAGTTTGTTCATAGATTTGTGACAGGTATAGGTTTGGGGTCAGTTTTTATTAAAAAAAATATTTTATTTATGTTTAAACTGAGGTATGTCCAAGTTAAGAAATACTTTAATGGATTTAAAATATAAGATTTGAAGAAGAACTCTAGCAAACTTTGTTAATCACTCTTCAAATGGCCATTCATTAAGAAATAAATTATTAGTCAGAACTTCCACGAGGAATGGGGACGTAACGATTTTCCTTTAGGAATATTTGAGAATCATCTGTCCAGAAGAAAATTTAATTTGCAACAAAATTTGTTTATGACAGGTATTCATTTTACCAGTTTCTGTGACGTGCTTCAAATACTGGAAATAAGAGAAAATATTTTATAATAATTTTGATACTTCCTTTAGTGATGTGTTTATTTTTAACATAGGTGTTTTCAGATATTTACATGTTATCATTTCGTTGTGAGTTGAAATCACATAGATGTATGTCACTTAAGATATATTAGTATATTTACCCTGAAAAATTAAAAAATCCAACTTTTAGCTAACGTATAAAGTATTGTTTTATTATAATAATTTTAAAAACTACTATTATGTCTTTCTTTTTTCAAAGATTTATAGCTTCCTGCATATATTTACAAAAACTGAGCAAAATATATTATTTCTTAGTAGGTATCTATTAATAATATTTGTTACAAACTACCAAGCAATTAGGAAATACGAAATACGCTCGTCTAGAATTAGAGCACTTGATCAAGCATGCGTACTATTAGTTTTGAGTTTCCGGAATGTTATTAGTTTAATATAAACCTAGAAAATATTTTATAACTAACATATAAAAAATATTAGAAATTTTTTCTCGCGTAAGCAATACCAATAGGGAAAATACTTCCCTTTGATCTAGGATTCTAAATTTTTAATTTTGCCAAGAAAAATTGATAATTTATATTTTTTATTATATGTAGATAATTTATAATTTTTTACTTATTTATATTGCTGAAAATAACCATACACTGGATCGGTTTCTTTATCGGACGCACTTTTACTAAATTAATTTATAAATACATATACTTCTGTCAAGAAGTAAGTCTTTCATTTATATTTTTATAATACGTATCAAATTTACAGTTAAACATTCTCAAATTATAGTTTCGAATATTAAATTAGACAATCGCTAAATAAAGAGTAGCAACAAAATTCCTTTACATACTTTTTAAAGGTACGGACGGACCTTTTAAGGAAAAAAGGAACCCTTAAAAGATCACTTTGTTGTCCGTCTGTCTGTCTGTATGTCTGTCAAGAGCCTTTATCTCAGGAACGTTTCGAATTAAAATTCAAACCATATACTCCAATCTGCAGTTACATGATTTCCTGAAAAAAAAAAATCTACGTTTACTTAAAAAAAAATATGGCCGTTTATATCGCTAATCGTCGCGTATTTCGACACTATCAAGGGGAAACAAAATTATAAGGTTGACTTAGATTTATTAAATTTGGCGGCTAGTATCTACAGATATACCTGCTAGTTCAGGAAAAAATCTGCAAACTGCAAAACAATTTGTGGTTAAATCCTAAAAAATAATAGCCTTAAATAGTAAAAAACGCTTATTTCGACACTATAAAGGAAATCGAAATTAATAGAGTACTACTGGTTAACCTAGAATTATAAAATTTGGCACCTAGTATTTACAGGTAGTATTAGTTAAGGATAAAAATTGTAAACTATACATTTGTGATTAAATTGCAAAAAATGATAGCTTAAAAGGGGGACGAAATTTGGTATCAGATGAAAGGGCTCTTTCTAAAAAAAGCCTGAATGTCAGGAAACGCTGGAGACATTCAAATTTTGTACGGAACCATCGCTAGGCGAGCCCGATTCACGTTGTCCGATTTTACCACTGTGCACTCTTCGAACAATTTTGAGTTATCAAAAAATAAAAAACCATTATTCCATATGAGTTACTGAAATTTCACTTGTATTATAATTGATAGGCAGAAACATAAACAGTGGATCGAGATTAAAAGCGTGTCGGGATCACCTGTCGCGTGCACGATCAACAGGAAGAGATCCGGGCGAGGTTGGAAGGAGCACGCAGCCTGCGGGGAGGCCAGTCGCCGCCCAGCCGCCCTAGCGGCATCGTCTCGCGCCCTGCGTCACACGGAACGCGACTACCGCGCTGATAACACACTCTTATCATTTCTTTATTGATTCCTGATTGATCAACAAACATCCGTTTCCGTTTTGTTTGATGTGGCTCGTGGATAAGAAATCAAAGGCTTCGAATATTAACTTGTCAGTTTTTTAGCCGAGGGCGAGGTGAGTTTCGGATAATTCAAAGGTTTTCTGATGTATCAGTCAGTTGATTGATTCATAAGACATTTTGAGTTGGATTTTGTACGTTTGTTTTTAGTTCTAATATTTGGGAAATGTATGCGATTTTGGTTTTTTGGTTCTATTAAGTCAATTTTGTTAACTTTTATTAAATGGACTTACAGAATTAGCTAAATTTAATAAGTTGATACTATTTAGTTTTAAGATTGGTAAGTTATTTTTAACATTATTTAAGTGTTAATCCACACTTCGGAAAGAAAAATACTTATTTAGAAAACGTATAAAAATTTGAACGTAGCGGGACTCGATCCCGCGCCTCCTGCAAAGCCTCGAGCGATAAGCGAGAACGTATGGCTTAGTGGATAGAGCGCCTGGTCGGTTTCAGTAAGTTATTGCTTAAAAAAGTATTGATTAATAATTTATAAAACTTTACTTATTAGGATATAGTGTAGTTTGATAGTCATATGGGCATTTTAAGAAAATATCAAATACAAGGATATTTTAAGAAAATATCATGACTTTTTATAACTTGAATAATTAATATCGTATAAGGAAAATTAATGTTAAAAAATCTGCTTCACGCTGTATCACGCACACGGCAAGGTAGGCAAAAGGAGCCTAGTGTTTAGACACACCGTTGGCGGAACTCAACGCCACCGTTAATATTGATTAATGAATATGGAAAATACATGATTTTAATGCATTCACATGTACATTTGCACATTCAATCTTCGAGATATAAGTAAATAATTATATTATTATAGTATAATATTGCTAATAGCTTCAACACACTATATACTTATACATAAATGTTTAATGAACATAAAATAATGCGATAGAAAAGAACTAATATTATATATGTTTTGTTTTGTAGAAAAAATAACATATTTAATTTAATTGTTTGAATATAACACAAAATATTTATTTTAGAATTATAAGATTTTATAAAAAATATAATTATAAGAGAGACAGTTGTCAGGAGTATATACTTTTACTGAAGAAATATTAGGTAAAGAAGAACAATTATTGTGACTATGACTAATTTTGGTTGATTCGAAGGTTCTCTTTCGTAAACATAATCGAATCCTCATAGATATCAATGCATAAAAAATTAAAAATTTGCAGATATAGCACCTATTTGTCTTTACAGAAATGATAGTCATTCATATAAGTACATTATCAAAAAAAATATAACGATGTAAGCATGGCTTAAACAATATTTTTGGGGTTCCGTATCAAAAGAAAACGCAAAAGCGGGACTCTATTTATAAGCCTCCGCTATTCCTCCGTTTGCCATCAGGCTCACGAACCGTGATAGTTGAAATTTTCATAGATGATGTATTTCTGTTGCCGGTGTAACAACAAATATTAAAAAAACTGAATAAATTAAAGCGACTTTATTAATAAGACTAATATGGGAATATAACAATCGTGTTTAATTTGTGAGGTGCGCAGTCCAATTCACCCCGTTTTTTTAAACATCATTATTATCAAAATTTCTGTTTATGTAGGTATTCATGACAATGCATTAAGTTTCGGATGTAACCGTATTGCTACACGCTATAGCCCCGCACACAGCAGTGTAGACAGGGTAGTAGTGCTAAGACACTCCGTTCCTCATTTTCCGCCGATTTCTGAAGGCATTGCGTATTGAGTGGTGGCGAATCTCAACGCCGCGCTTTGCCTTGACACCAGAGAGAAAGAATTAAAATTTTAAATATTTCATTTCATCGAGTGGGAATCGAACTCACAATCGCGTTTACAGTCACATGCTTGTAATTATAGTTGTAATTCATATGGAAAAAAATATATCTAGCTTTTGCAATTGTAACAACGTTAGAACAGAAACAGTACATTTTTGCATGTCCAATAGATAAATACCATCCTCCCCTAGTTATAAATTACGAAATAGCTAGCAAAGGTGTATTACTACAATCGCCCAGAATTGTGCGACACAAGTTTTTAAATGCCAATTATAGCTTAATTAATGAAAATCTAGCAGCAATGAATTGGGAACTATAAATTCAAAATTGTGTCAATGTAAATGAAATGACAGAAGTATTCTATAAAGAAATACGTCAAGTGAGTGAAACTTCCGTTCCAAAAAAGATTATAAGGAAAAATAATTTATATGTGGTTTTCTACAAACTTCAATTGAGTTCAAATTACTTCGAGACAGGTGCGATCTTCTCATAAGAAAAGATTATAAAAATTACATCGACAGAATTGAAAATATGATATCTATTAACGATGTAATAAATGTCACTATACAGATATTATGCCTTATTCTTAACTAAGCCCTTGTTTCTCATATATATAGAAAATCTTTGGATGAAGGAGTATTTCCCAAAATATGGAAGAAAACACGGGTTGTTTCGATTTAAAAAGCGACAAAAAGAGATGTCAAACTATAGACCAATATGCATATAGTTTATTTTTGGCAAAATTGTAGAATCTTTAGATGTGGAAGCATTTAATTGGCATATGAATCTATATTTACTAAAGAGCAGCATGGTTTATTAGACAAAAGATCTACCATGTCAAAATTGGCCCTTTTAATAATTTGTCTCAATCCCTAGACAAGGGTAGCCAAGTAAATTGTGTATACACAGATTTTGCAATAGAGTTTGATGTTGTCAGTCATTCAATTCTTATAGATAAACTAAAGAATTATAGTATCTATAGAAAACTTCTGGACTGGTTTACATCATACTTGATCAATAGAGAAATGAACGTAGTTATTGCAGGATATCAATCTCATACGTTTGATGCAACATCAGCAGTACCCCAGGGCTATCATCTGGAACCAATATTATTTTGAATTTTTATTAATGACATAGCAAAATGTTTTAAGTATTGCCGTTTTAATTTATATGCTGACGATCTTAAATTTTATAAAAAAAAATAAAATTATTTAAATGACTCATTGTTAATGCAACATGACCTGGACAATTTAGCTGTTTGGTGTAATAAAAATGAATTAAAATTGAACAATCAGAAGTGTTTTACTGTTTCATTCAGTAGAAAGGTACATAATTTTAATTATAGCTAAAATGGAGAGGCGTTGAATAAGACAAAACAAATCAAAGATTTGGGCATCATAATAGATAATAACTTAGCTTTGTACTTCATATTGATAATTTGTAAAAAACCTCACTAAAACAGATGGACTTAATAAGGAATAGTAAAAAATTTAAGAAATCAAAGATTAAACTAATATTATTTAATTCAATGGTGAGAAGTAAGCTAAAATATTGTGCCACTGTTTGGAATCCTTTCTATCAAATACATATAGACAGAATAGAGAGAGTACAAAAGACATTTTTAAAATATTTGCATTATAAAGATAATGCGATAAACGAAAATAAGAGATACAAGGATATGTTAAAATTTTATAGAACGCTTTCCCTATCCAGCCGTAGATTCATGCTAGATATTTGTTTTTTGCATAAACTTGTAAATATAGAATTGCAATAAACTACTTGAAAAAATTTGCTTTGTTTGTTATACCGAGGGAGGGAGAATGCAAGAGTACAAATAAAAAATACACTTTTCTAAATAAATAAATTAAATTAGCTTCACGCTGTATCCCGCACACAGCAGGGTAGGCAGAGGGAACCTAGTGTTAAGACACTCCGTTCCCCACTTTCTGCCGAATTCTGGAGGCATTGCGTGTTGAGTGGCAGAACTCAACGCCGCGCTTAACCTCGATACCAGAGCGAAGAAATGGAAATATAAATTTAAGTAAATATTTCATCTCCTCGAGTGGGGATCGAACCCACAACCAGTCGGTTTTGCAGTCACACCTCGTGCCGCTGCGCCACGACCGGCCTCGACTTTTCTAAATAGAAAAGTAAAATCTAACTTGGGTACAACTGCCCCTATAAACCGAACTATAAAAAACTATAACTCAATTTTTAACATGGCAAATATTGATATTTTTAAAGACTTAAGTTTAAGTTCTCCAGCCAAACGCTACGGTCCGTTGAGACCGTAGAGTTTGGCGCTCCGTTCTCTCTGACTACCCCGCTAGGGATAAAGCGTGAAGCCGGTTTAGTTTAGTTTAGTAAGTATGTTGTATGTTTTAATGTATATTATGCATTTGTGTGTATGTTTGTAGGATAAACAACTTATTTATATTTAATAATGTCATATTTGTCTAAAAACATATGATTATTACTTTATGCACCTTTCTGCTCTATTTTATAAAATGAATCCTTTCAAATGGTTGCCTGTAACAAAAAGCTTTTATTGATAAGGCCGCCATTGTACTACTTACTGTCTTTTTGTAAATATCATGAATTAATTTCATAGTTTTTCTTTATAGAACATTTTCTTACATCAAATTCATTTAAAGCTAAGTGATGTCTAAACGAGTGTTTTTCGTTTGTTATTTTTATATAATATCAGTTAGTATTTACATTTACTTATATAGGATATTAAAATTCAACGTCATTCAAGGTATATTAAAAAAATAATAAAGCGCCTCTTCGTAATTCCGGGCAACATTTTTTTCAGTGTAATTGTTTGTAATTGCAATAATTTACGTATTATAAGCATAAACTTAACTTCTAATATTATGTACTACTAATATAATATATGTACACATACCTACAATAGTAAAAAAAATATTTAAATGGTAATACAAACTTTGATTTTATATTATACGCTGCTTACGGCTATATTATTTCGTTTGTTTTGTCTATACATACCTAGATTTTGTTTACACGCAAACGAAACAAATAACGAAAGTGTTTCGATTAAAATAGTAGTAAGCCATAACAATAAAATATATTATTATTTAGGCCAGTCGTGGCGCAGTGGCACAAAGTGTGACTGTAGAGCTGGTTGTGGGTTCGACCCTCACTTGAGGAGATGAAATATTTACTTAAATTTATATTTCCATTTCTTCGCTCTGGTGTCGAAGCTAAGCGCGGCGTTGAGTTCTGCCACTCAACACGCAATGTCTCCAGAATTCGGCAGAACGTGGGGAACGGAGTGTCTTAACACTAGGTTTCCTCTGTCTACGCCGCTGTGTGGGATACAGCGTGAAGCTGATTTTGATTTTTTTTATATCATTATTTCCTTTATTTTTCAGTCTCTATTACCTAACACGTTTTACCATTTACGTCATATGGCGACGGACAGACAATTACTGACCAAGTCTCATCAATTAGGCGGGCGGGGTCAAATACTTATAAAGGCAGCAAACATGAAACAATATGGCTGATATGGGGTTGTTTGTCTTGTAATTTTCCGTCTTAACTGAGTGGATATACTGTTTACAGCTTCAATAAATGTTATGGATATTATTATGACTTAATCTATGTGAGTTTTATTTATCAGCTTCAATATTATGAATAGTGTATTCATGTTACATGAATTTTCGAAAGGTTAATTCATAAAACATGAATACACTATTCCTAATGAAGCTAGTCGCGGCGCAGCGGCACGAAGTGTGACTGTAAAATCAATTGGTAGTGGGTTCGACTCCACTCGAGGAGATGAAATATTTACTTAAATTTATATTCCAATTTCTTCGCTCTGGTGTCGAGGCTAAGCAGCAGGCAAGCGCGACGTTGAGTTCTGCCACTCAACACGCAATGCCCCCAGAATTCGACAGAAAGTGGGGAACGGAGTGTCTTAACACCAGGTTCCCTCTGCCTACCCTGCTGTTTGAAGCTGATTTGATTGACGGATACAGCGTGAAGCTGATTTAATTTTTGATTTAATTTTTTAAAATTATAATGTGTAAACTTATGATAACCTCATATTAAAAAGATTAATAATATAATTCATTGAAATAGATAATTAAAATGTGGTGTGTCTGTCGGTCTGTCAGTTTGATTTTCTGTTGTACACCTTTCACAATATAACTTTTTTGTAATAACTGTATATTTTACCACTACGTATTAAATAAGTTGTGATCTATAACATTTATAAAAAGCATCGCCCTCTTGAACTATATTTATTTAGGCCCGTATTTATAAGCCGCTCTTAACTATGATTTGAGAGGGGCGGACCTTAGTGACGTCTAATGTGAACGTTTTTAATTACATTTTAAACATCTTGATTTTTTTAAATAAGTTTGTTTTTTATTTCAAGCTTTTTAAAAGCATAAGTGCATATGTCACCGGACAAACCCGATTTTAGGACAAACTAGTTTGGACTAGGATGATCTAGTTTTTCCTGACCACACTAGGATAAACTAGTTTGGCCTTATTGATTACAGGCTGAACTGGTTTGGCCTAATAGCGTTAGGATAATCTAGTTCAGCCTGGTAGAACTGTTAGGTTAGGTTAGGTTTTTTTTTTTTTTAAATGTAAAGCTCTGTGCTTTACGTCTGCGTCCCTCTGACGTAATCAGAGACTTTGTGCATCGTTGCTTTTATTTTATTCTACCTTGTTAAAATTTTTGGGAGGTGGCGCTAGGCCAGGTTTGGTTAGGTTAGGTTAGGTTAGGTTAGTTAACGTATCTGCCAGTCCGCGAGCCCCACATAACCGCGCTCGAGTCCCCACTCGGGCCGGTATCCGTAACAGGATTTCCTCACGAAAAAAAAAAAAAAAAAAAAAAAAAAAGGTTAGTTAACGTCATCTGCCAGTCCGTGAGCCCTACATAACCCGCTCGAGTCCCCACTTGGGCTAGTATCCGTAAAGGGATTTCCTCACGAAAAAAAAAAAAAAAGGTTAGTTAACGTCATGTAACAATAAGTAATCAATAAACTCGTTTAGTTTTGTTCCTCAGAATATCCCAGAATATCTTAAACAACCCGGCAAAACTAGTTTATCCGTACGCTACCCGGCCAAACTAATTCGGCCTAACAGTTCTACCAGGCTGAACTAGTTTATCCTAACGCTATTAGGCCAAACCAGTTCAGCCTGTACTCAATAAGGCCAAACTAGTTTATCCTAGTGTGGTCAGGAAAAACTAGATCATCCTAGTCCAAACTAGTTTGTCCTAAAATCGGGTTTGTCCGGTAACACATATATTATATAACCAATAACTGAAAATTGCATCAAAATTTGAAAACTAGTTTAGGATATAAATGGCAACATTCGTTTTACAAGCAAATGCTTACTACAGCGCCCCCAGGTGAGGTGTTACTGTAACACTTATTTAAGAACATGCGAAAAACTATTCAAAACCCATCACTAAAAAACCGTATTATAGTCGGATCAGTGGTTTTGGAGATAAATGGTAACATTGCACAAGCATACACAGACAAACATCCTCTCGGAAATAGATCCCTCATAATCGTCTCATAATGTTTCTTTTTTCATATAAAGACAAATTAGTATCAATTTATCTTTTCTAAGTTTTTTAAATTATTTATATAGTAATATTATCAAGATTTATATCTTAAAACTATAAAAATATTTTTTTATGCAACCTCTTTCAACACATTTTACATAGAATCCAATCTGATTTAGATTTGGTTAAAGTGTTATTATTAAAACAACAGCGCAAATTTTTAAATTAATAATTTTTTTATTGTCAAATTTTCTATGTTTCAGTGTTTAATTTTTCATTGTCTATTATCAATTTTTCCTACTTTTCCTTTAAATATTTTCTTATAATATTAATATTTCTTATTTTTTACTGATAGAAATCTAAATTCTAAATTCATATATAATATCGCTAGAGTATTTATCGAACGAAATATCCCAATTACATAAAATTGGTCAATATGATCAATAATTGGTACAGATATGATATACATTGTAACTAAGCTTATAGCTACAACGTGGTCAACAAACAACACCAAAGCAAAAAATGCCATTATTTGTGGAAGAATGTAATAAAGAATATATAAGAATTTATACTTTTGTGCAACAAAGAATATATAAAACCTAGATAGTGATTCCTGGTGCGACTTTTTGCTATATTTTCTTCCTTACTTTTTTACTATCTTCGATGATTTTATCGTTAAAAATGTAATGTTCGTATAAATTAATGATTTGCCTAGTGTAAGAACACAAAGCTTCAATATGAACTCTTAAAAGTTTGTTGGCACTTACAAAAGCATCGTATAGAACCATCAGATTTAAGCTGCTTATTTAGACTACTGACATACAGACATGCAGTAAGTGTATATTATCAAAAATGTACAAATGATTTTTAAATCGTGATTATTTTATATTATAATTGGGTATAAGTAGGAAATATTAAAATTTCGCACTAGTAGAAAATTGTTTTATTATTTTTATCGGATATGCAGCTAATTCGTTAGATGGAATTATATTTTCCTTTAATAACTTCTATATTATTTTGAGAAATCAAAAAGCAAAAAACTCATTGTTAGGGTTCCGTATCTTTTTAAAGAAAAAAGGAACCCTTATAAGATCACTTTGTTGTCCGTCCGTCTGTCTGTCTGTCAAAACTCATTATCTCAGGAATGATTGGAGATATCAAGTTGAAATTCAAACCATATACTCAGATCTACGGCCCCGTGATTTCGTGATAGAAAATGTATTTTTATATTTACTTAGAAAAAAGATATAGCCATTTATATAGCAAAAACTGCCTATTTCGGCACTATCAAGGGAGTCAACATTCACAGTGTACAAAAAATATTTAATTATAGGTCAACCAGAAGTGGTTGACCTATAATTATGTATTTTTTCGGCTAGCACCTACAGGTAGTACTAGTTTAGGAAAATATCCGTAGACGTATACATTTATGGTTAAATCCTAAAAAAATATAGCCACTAAAAAGGGACAAAATTTGGTATGAAGCTGAGCACGTTCTTCTTCATTCTCACCTCACATCCTCGCATAGTAGCATTGCCATGCCACTCTGCGTATCTCTTCATTGCGGATTTGATCAGCCAAGCTGACTCCGCATATACTACTAAGAGATCGCATCTCCACGGCATTCATCTTTCTCTCTTTCTTCTTCTTTAATACCCACATTTCGTTTTAAAGTAACTAGTTCAATTGGGGAAAGGGCTCTTTCAAAACTAAGCCTGAATTTCACAAAAAGCTCAAGACCTTCAATTTTTTACGGAACGCGAGGCGAGTCCGACTCGCCCTTGTCCGGTTTTTTTTAATCATAGACTTGTGCTTATTCGTTAATATAATTTTAAGGATTCCGTACCTGAAAAGGTAAAAACGGAACCTTTATAGGATCACTTTCTTGTCCGTCTGTGAAGACCATTTATCTCGATATCTCGTAGAGGCATCAAGTTAAAATTAATACCAAATATTTAAGTCTATGGCCCCTTGAAGCGCAGAAAAGTTGTGCTTCTTGTTGACTTACAATACTGAAATTGGTTCGGAAGCCTAGGTGGGTGTGTCCGACTCGCACTTAACGGGTTTTTTTATTGATTGCGGGTCTTCAATGACATCACAATAACTCACAATAACTCTTTTATTAAAAAAATAATCATATTATAGTTTACTTAATTAATTTCTGTTTCAAGTAATCTTTAGTGTTGAATAATCATAATAAAAGTAGGCGAGTCAGAATTGATTTCTTAGTATCTACCTGAACTTATTTAACTTCAAGTTCTATATTATTTTGTGGTTATGTTTTTATCCCATGTTTGGCTCACGCGTATATGTACATCCAATTTAATTATCCCCTTTTAACCTTTTGAACAAAGCTTTAAGAAAAATATAATATGAGAATAATACAATCATATGTGTTTTTAGTAAATATACCTATATATTTTATTATATATCCAAGAGGTTAAACATATTTTGTGAATCTGGTTTAGTAAATATACCTATATATTTTATTATATATCCAAGAGGTTAACCATATTTTCTGAATCTGGTTTACCTCTTGGATATACAATTTAGGAAAATTCAATAACGACGTCAACGTTGGGTGAGAGTAGGTGAACAAAGGCCTGGCTAATCAAACTACGCTGACCGTTGACGTCTGTTCTCCAATATTGTAAGCGTGAGGAGCCAAGATTAAACGAGAACACAAGTTTAGGGCTTAATGGATTTACTCCGTTGTTTTCCGCAAATTGGGAACGTCATTGTTTACCTCTTTAACGATGGTGTCGTTTACCTACTACGTTATGTTACTAGTAAACCCGTTAAATTATAAGAAACAACAGGCATATCAAATTCGATTCACATATGTTAAGACAAACAATAGAACTCCTTTAAATGGATAACTAAAATTTCAGCCAAAACGCTTTTTACTATTTTAATTTAAATTAATTAATCCTCTTGATTGTGTTGAATTCATAACCATCCCTATTCGAAATTATTTTCAACTGTACAACCACGGCGTTTATAGTAAAATAATCGTTTGGTTAAATAAGGTTAAGGTTAGGTTAAATTTTATCAAAACCTTTCAAGAGCTGTAGCGAAAAAAATGGTGTATTTTTCCGGAACAAATTTTAAAAACTACTAGTATTAGCATAGAATAATCACTGAAAGTTTCATAGGCGTAGCTCGATGATAACATGTTTAAAAAATATACTCAAATCACGACACAGTAAAAAAAAAAAAATTGCGGGAATTTACCACACTTAAATCGATTTTTTACATATTGACATAAGTATTAGAATTTTTTACCAGTCTACTATAATCGGACAATGTTTATAGAGTACAAATATTTTGATATTATAAAACTATCCAAGCACAGGCTGTGAATTGGCTAATGTACTTGGTTGATGGTTAATATTAACTTTTACACGCTGTGGAAGAAATATATCAAAAGATTTTTTTTTATCTTCCATTCAAACCCAAGTATTAGAAGTAATTATATCTACAATAACGCATTAAAGAAACATAAAAAAATACTTTAAAAAAAAAAAGTTATTAAAGGGAAATTGTCAAAAATCAGCGAACATACATGGGGTGAAATAAAAATATTGAGGTACTCTACCCATAAACAACCGTTGATCCGTCAATCGCGTTACACCCTGTATAATGATAAATGACGTAAACATTGCACTTCGACACCATTTTCATTAAAGGGGTAAAATAAAGGTACATGAAAAACGACTTATCAAATAACTTTATGTCCGCAATTTATAGAGCAATCCATCATGATTTTCGTCCCGGAATTTCTTTAGAAACTTCCAGCGCTAAAATAGTTTTAACTATCTGTCCCATCTATCACTACCTAAATACTTCTAGTTCATATTTAAATGTGAGTATTAATTTTTCAAGAAAGTCAATTAATTATCTATACAGATATTTTATTATATAGAAAATTTACATGATTACTAATATAATAACTAAATATAAATACATAGATGTAATTATAATATAAAAATTTAAAATAATATCAGCTTCACGCTGTATCCCGCACACAGCAGGGTAGGCAGAGGGAACCTAGTGTTAAGACACTCCGTTCCCCACTTTCTGCCGAATTCTGGAGGCATTGCGTGTTGAGTGGCAGAACTCAACGCCGCTTAACCTCGACACCAGAGCGAAGAAATGGAAATATAAATTTAAGTAAATATTTCATCTCCTCGAGTGGGGATCGAACCCACAACCAGTCAGTTTTGCAGTCACACCTCGTGCCGCTGCGCCACGACCGGCCTCTAATTATAATAATTATATTATAGATATATTTTTTAACAATAGAACCTTCAAATAAGGCACAGGTTTAATTGACATTTTGTTTTTGTCATAAGAAGTGTTCACATTATAACCTTCATAAAAGCTATTCATCAAATGGTAAAACAAATAATAAGTACCTACTCAAGCATCGATCGATCGTTCACTTCATAAATGTACTTGCCAATAAACTATTAAGTTATATTTTTGCCAATACTCGTCGAGGAGATAAAGGAACTAAATATTCATGAATAATAAAAAAACTAAATTAAGCGAACTTATATTTAAATATCATAGTAATTACTTTTTTTAAAATACAAAGAGTAAAATATATTGTTTTACTTTTGTAAGACGAGTTTACAGCAAGTGACTTTCACAACCCGGTTATGGGTAAGAAAAGATCAAAAGTACTTACTGTACAGTATAAATATACGTCAAACAATTATTTGTTATCACTTGTTCCTCTGATTCGGTAACAAGCGCTAAAATGATTAAATTAGTAGTTTTGTGTTGTTTCCTTGCCGCTACTTCGGCTACACCTGGTGCTATCATAGCCCCTTTGTCATATTCCTCGAATGTGCTAGCACCAGCACCAGCAGTCGTGTCTAGCTACCACAGCGGCTTGGCATACTCATCTCCTATCTTCTCTTCCGCGCCATTGGCCTACTCCGGACCATGGGACTACCAACATCTCATTAAGAAACGTTCTTTGGCCGTAAGCAGCTACATCGCGCCGTCTTCCTACTTCGCACCTGCTGCCTACACTTACCCCGCCGCTGCTCCTTTAGTCAGCTCTTACTCTGCAATTGCGCCTCTGGCTAGTTACCCAGGGCCCGTTTACACCGGTGCTGCACATCTGATCAAGAAGAGGAGCGCTGTACTTTTACCTAACACATACGTGGCACCTGCCGGATACGCTGCCCCCGCACCTTTCGTAGCGTCAACTTACGCGGCTGCTTCTCCCATTGCACCCATTTGGTCTAACTCATTGTATCCTGCAGCTCAGTATGCTCATTTCATCAAAAAACGATCTGCCCCTTTGGCGGTAGCTACATACACAGCCCCAAGTTCTTTCTCTCATACATCAAGATATGATTTCGAGGCTGTATCTCCTGCTCTTAGCTACACTTCCTTCACGGGCCCTTCACCATTAGTATATAATACTCCAGTTCTTTCTCGCCTGGTTTAAACCAGCGCCTGTTTACATAGATATGTAACAGCAACGGCCAATAATTATTGTAAATCAATCAAAATTAAACCATATTGTATATTGTAAAAAATAAAGATTTTAAAACTTTGAATTTCGTTTTGTTACACACACCACATATTATACATCACTAAATATTAAGAGGAGTTTATCAAAATACAATACTGCAAAAAATTTAATTTATTGAGCCGTTTTTGAGATTACCGTGCCCAAACGCAGAAAAACAAACATTTTAAAAATCAATGTTTAGGTTCTATTATTACTCCACTGGTAACGATTTCCAGAAAAATATTTTTTTTTATATTTCGAAATTATTCATGTACAAACAGCGATCAGTAACACTTTTTATATATACACTTTTTATATAACAATTTTTGTATATACAGCACCAGTACCCGACTAGCACTAATGATCGACGCATTTTTTATCAATTTAAAAAAGTCGACACATATCTGTGGATCATATATTAAGTGGACCATATATTAATATATGTTATAATATATGTATCCATTTTTTTATTCTTAAATTGTCAACACTAAACTAAATACATATATACTTCCTATTTACATTTAATTTAATATAATGTTTTCTTGCCATTTTGTTTAAAAATGGTGAATTGAAACGTACACAGAAGAGCGAATGTTGTAATGAAAAAAAAAGCCAAAGATATCTTTTAAACATATTTGTGGTGAACTTTTTTAATCGAAATAACAAATGTCACTTACTAGTTTTTGTAAACTACCTTAAGTTATAACAGAGACCTTCACGCCCTGCTGGCTTCGCTCATAAACCCGTCGGGGGTTTCAATGATCAAAAAATGTCATTATTTCAATCTATTATTGTTTAGACTTTAGAATATAAAATCTTACTACTCTCGACTTTAGAATATAATCTGTACTAATATTATAAAGAGGAAAATTTTGTTTTGTTGAACACCCTATTCATATATCAGAAACTATTGGTTCGATTTAAGATTTTTTCCCGACTGCTAAGGAAGGGTTATGTTTTTCGCGCGTATCTTGTATGTATGTAATATTCTAGGACCTATAAGTAATTCTTCAATCAACAAAATCTTTAGGAACCCCGCATAATTTAAAGAGGTCCCGACTGTTAATCCTAATAAACTATTGGGCTTGTTTATTTTCTTTATAGTTTGATGCAGTCGGGGTTTTTGTTTTTACAAATATTTTTTTATTTATATTGGATAACCCATTTATCAAAGAAGGCAAAATGTTGAAAAAAAAGGGAGAACTGGAGAGAATTTAAAAAAGTAAAGGATGTTTTGTAAATTATTTGAATAGTATTTTTTTATTGAATGCGTTAGATGTGTTGTACGTTTTATTTAGATCACATTTAGCTTCTACAGCGTATCAATAAATTGGATATTTTAGAGACCATCACACCTTTAAACATGAGAGAGCGAGGGGATGTGCGTAAGTCGTCGCGTTGTGCGTGGTAAGACTGTGAATGCTTGCGGGCGGCGGCCGGTAGCTCTATTCTACACTAATATTATGAAGCGCTTTAATTTGACATTTAAAGTATACGATATAACGATGTTCAGGTGAAAGTATAATAGTTTTAAAGTAAATTCAAGCTCAAATTTGACAATACGTTGATAGTACGCCCGAACCGTCTACCGCGACGATAAAGATATTTTTATATAATAAAAAGATAAAGATATATTAGATAAGATCACCGTCAAGTTGAAAAAAAATATTATGCAAGGCTAATAATGAACAAAAATCATGATGGAGCTTAGCATTTTCTATTAATAACTTTATCAGAACAGAGCGACCACCTAGAGAACGTATACCACTCATAAATGTAATAAAATAATTTAAAATGAACACGATATACTATTATTTTTTATATTACAGTGTAAGATATGAACTTGATATTAACTTAAATGGACGTAGTAAATGTTACTAAGAGAACTTAAGATAAATATAATGTTATAGAACACAAATGGTTAGTACTATGAACACAAACACAAATGGTTAGTACTGTTGCTTGCCTCATCAACGCCCACCGATGATAAAAAAATCTGTCTTTTTTTTTGTATTGGCACTTACGTGAGTGCTTCCTCGTATACAGTATTCTTGATTTTACACTGCTATATAAATTATAAAATCTTTTTACATATATTTTACATTATTTTTTTTGTTTCATATAAAAATTTTACATTATAATTATTCCTAAGCGTGTAATAACATTTTAAAAATGTAAAAAACATATTTAATAAATAACATTCTCTCTTGTCAAATGTTAATTCTAATCAATTATTTTTATGTAGGGGTAATTTGTTAAAGTCTCTCTACAGAGAAGCATCTTTGTAGAGATATATTAGAAAATTACCGTAGCGGTAATTTGTTTAAATCTCAAGAAAAGCATCTCTTAACCCCTCAATTACCCCTACCATAAAAAAGTTGTAACAAGTGTATAAGAATTTCGACGTAGCCGGATGAGAATGTATGTCTTAGTTGCTCAGAGCGCTTGGACGGTTCCGAAGAGGCGCGGGTTCCAATCTCGCTACATTCAAATTTTAAGAGTTCAAAAAGTATATTTTTAAATAATTCAAAGATAACATTTCTGCCCAATGTCCATATATTAATTTATTTTTAATTTTGAGATCAAGTCTAATTTACCTATATATAAGGTGACCCGTATGTGCACGTATGTGATCTGTAGATACTTAACATACATATACAGGGGTGGAAGTGTCAGCACCACTTTAAATGAAACCATAGTTTTATCTACTCCATAAAAGCCTCCATAAATCGTTTACGTTATTCGCATCTTTGCGTAACTGCGACACACGAAATACAGGTATGGATAAACACGTGAAATTGAAAAAAAATCCTACGTCTAAACTGTAGAGTTATCTTGATTAATTTCTTTAGGTATGGGTTTGAAATATTTTACCCTATATGCTGTTTCCGTAAAAGGAGCGCTGCCTCTTCCGCTGTATATATATGTAAAATAATTTTAATGTAAGAAAATTATTTACTATTTTTATTGTTTCAGATTGTATTCATGAAGATAATATGCAGTGCATACCGTTAACAATGCCGAGTGAAGTGTGATTACCGAAGAATGATCTAATGAAATTACAATAATTTATATTAAATATAGTAGTGGCAAATGAGCGCAGTGTTTTAAATAGAAAGATGAGTTTCTTTTCGTCATTGGGCCAGTATGTAGCTGGCGTGGCAGATAGCGTAGCTGGACTAGCTTTATCACCGCGACGGGCACCTCCATCTCGCCATCGCTCTGCTGAGGAGTCGCAGCAACAGCCACAACCGTCAACGGCCACTATGAGAGGTAAATAAGTAGAATGGTTAAGAATAACATATATTTATATATATTAATATTGTTAAAAATAAAACAAATAAATAAATCAGCTTCACGCTGTATACCGAACACAGCAGGGTAGGCAGAGGGAACTTAGTGTTAAGACACTTCTTTCCTTACTTTCTGCCGAATTCTGGAAGCATTGCGTGTTGAGTGGCAGAAGTCAACGCCGCGCTTTGCCTCGACGCTAGAGCGAAGAAATGCGAATATATATATAAGTAAATATTTCATCTCCTCGAGGGGGGATCGATCACACTTTGTGCCCCTGCGCCACTACTGGCCTCGATTTTTTTTTTATTTTGGAAGCAAAGATTTATTTATTACTACCGACCTGCTGCTCGCCTAAACTGCATAAATATGAATTTACTAATCTGCATTACTTTCGTTTGCTAATAAAAATAATAATATAATTTTAAAAATATTATTTTACCTATGTTAAAAAGTAAAGTTTCAGCCAATTCAATAAAACTGTTATTTATAGCAATTTTGTCGAATAATATTCTTAAGATGGAATAACTTTTTTGTTGATGAATCCATTGAAATAAAACAAATACCAAATATTAAGGGAAGCTTGCCAAAATACAATAGTGAAACCTGCAATTAAATCGGCTAAGCCGTTTTTGAGTTTAGCGTGAAAAAACGCACAGATAGATAGGCAAAAATTTTAAAAAATCATTGTTTTGGTTGTATTGCCTTATGAAATGCCACCAATAACATTTTTTCTTATATAAAATATTCCATATATAGACACCGATCCCTTACGGTTTTATTATAACGGTTGTTAGCTAGCTATAGATTATTATTCAATAAAAACATTATATTATTATTCATTATTTTTTTTACTGAAAGAATACTATTTCCAAATGTTGTAAATAATTATGCATAAATATTTTTGACATTACCAGAAATTGGTAACCGTATTTACTAAAATAGTACTGTACACTAGTACAGTACGAATCACTTTGTTCTATTAATATACATATTTTTATTCTGATAAAAACAAATTAAATCTTCTGGTGTTTGTGAGCATAATATTTTTTACATATAATAGGGTAAGGAAAAAACAAGAATTTTGAGACAATATGGTTTACATGAGAAAACTATTCCATAATAAATCAATAGAAAAAATGTGCCGGTACATTAAATATTTTAGCGATAGACTTGCGTACTTTTTGTACGTGCACATCTCGAACATATGATGACAAACCAACTTCTTAATCTAAGCACGTTCGTTATGCGTTTCATCTGCAATATGAAAATTGCAGCTGAGAAGTGTTGTTCTGAGTATTAGACGTTTTATTATTTAGTTAATAGTAACAGAAGCTTTCTTTTTCTATATAACATTATATAAAAAAGGCTGGGGTAACTCCACGCGGTAAAGGCTTCATTTTGAGCAGAATATTTGAAGAAACTGGGTTAAGAAAATTAACTTTATTTAGATAGAAGGTAAGGAAGAATAGAACCCATAAAAATCGCGCGATCATTATACTGCTACACTTCCACGATGGTCTTAATAATCGATAACTTTTGTTTCACATTGAGTTTCTACTCAATTCAATCAATGTTGCATTTTTTTGCTATTTTTTTTACATAAGTTTTTATGTAAACTTTATATTCAAATTTTTATCACTAGTGTGTTTACCAGCAAGTATATTATTAACTATTTCTGAAAAGTTAAGATAATAATTAAGATCTGTGATGAAAAAAAGACAGATACATATACCAGTTTTCATTCGACCTCGGAAATTAAATATCACTTTACTTTCAAGCACCGGCTACAGTACATTACCCTGCTTGCTGTTTAGTATAAATACACACGTTAATCAAACATGTCATCAGTTGTTCCTTGTCCGAATAACAAGCACTAAGATGTTCAAATTAGTAGCTCTGTGTTGCTTCCTCGCCGTAGCCTCGGCTACACCTGGTGTTGTCGTACCACTGGCATATTCCTCGAATGTGCTAGCACCGGCACCAGCAGTCGTGTCAAGCTACCCCAGCAGCCTGGCATACTCATCTCCTGTCTTCTCTTCGGCGCCATTGGCCTACCCCGGATGGGACTACCAGCACCTCATCAAGAAACGTTCTTTGAGCTACATCGCGCCGTCTTCTTACATCGCACCATCTTCTTACATCGCGCCGTCTTCCTACATCGCACCCGCTGCCTACAGTTACCCCGCTGCTCCTTTAGTCAGCTCTTACTCTGCAGTTGCACCTCTGGCTAGTTACCCAGGGCCCGTTTACACCGGTGCTGCACATCTGATCAAGAAGAGGAGCGCGGTACTTTTACCTAACAACTACATCGCACATGCCGCATACTCTGCATCCTCACCTATCTTAGCATCAACTTATGCGGCTGCCTCTCCCATTGCACCTGTTTGGTCTAGCTCTTTGTATCCCGCTGCTCAGTATGCTCAATTCATCAAGAAGTAAACTGTTCTTTTAGCTAAATCCACGTTCCGTCCGTTCTAACACTTCTCGTACTTCAAAATGCGAATTTTATCTGCTATTCCCTAATCATTGACTTTATTATCTCTTTGCGGACATTTGTGCCATCGTCGTGTGTAGTTGCCTTTTAAGTTAATTTGATTTAAGCGTGCATTCTACACATACATTTATATTAATTTCCAAAATTATTATTTTTTTTGGAAATCTACTAATACTGTATATAAATATTGTCATTGTATAGTTGGGAATAAATTTGACATGAAATATGATGATGATTTTTGTTTTATTAATTATATTAAATTTTGCCTATAAAGTATTTTTTTTATATTTAACAATATGATACAAAAGGTAATTTAATTTAATTTGTATATACGAAGTTAATTATGTATTATATCCAATGTTTAACCAAATACATATCTTCTGGGGGCCTCCATCCTTGTTTTCCGCAAACAACTTCAGAATTTTTTTATGTGGTTATGGCCCGAAAACTGTTTAAATGGTGTTTAATATTACTTTTAACAAAACTCTAAAGTATAGGGCTTGTTTTTTACTTTCTATTACTTTTTTAACGAAGTGGGGTTTTTTTTTATAAATAGCAGCCTGCTCGCGGCTTTGCCCGCCTGAAATATACAATTTTTTAATAAAAATTATTTGGTTATTTTAGTATGGTTACTCATATAGTAACACAGCAAACAAATTTTAATTAGAATTTTTATTTAATTAGGGAATATATTATATTTAAGAGAAAAATATTTATTTATTTTAAACCTACATGGTTGATGGTAGGCACTTGGAGTATATACAATTTTGGCTGTGTAAATACCGATACCTTATAAATATCAGTTCTGGAGATAAAGCCGGTTCTGGAGATTAGGACAGACAAAAGAAAAAATAATAGTTTGTTTGTGTTTTAGTATCCTCTAAGTAGCTATATATACAGTATATACCACAGTTATTAAAAAAACCCGGACAGTTCCTTAAATTTTATTTATTTTTATTTAATGATATTTAGAATAAAGATTATTTAAGAATATATATGGGAAATTGGTTACGATATGGTTATCTGTAATGTTATACACTTTATAAATTTGCCCTTTTGAGATTTTATTTGGTTTTTGTCGCAAATATTTTCGAATTTAATAGAAAAATGTTAGGTTATTTCATATCTATCTGCGTAGTAGGTATTCGCTTGCGGTTTATCTTGCGTAAATTCGGGTGGGAATTCCTGAATAAAAAATACCTTACATGTTGCTCTGAAAGTTCCTTCATCTTCCTGCCAAGTTTAATATAACCATTTTTATTTCCATTACAAACCATTTTTTATTTTATTCAATTGTTCCGAAGATTAGCCCGGACTAATAGAAAGACATTTTTTTCTTAAATTGGTTGTTTGTAAAATTAAATTAAATTAAATTAGCTTCACGCTGTATCCCGCACACAGCAGGGTAGGCAGAGGGAACTTAGTGTTAAGACACTCCGTTCCCCACTTTCTGCCGAATTCTGGAGGCATTGCGTGTTGAGTGGCAGAACTCAACGTCGCGCCTAACCTCGATACCAGAGCGAAGAAATGGAAATATAAATTTAAGTAAATATT
Organism: Heliconius himera; assembly: GCA_021202915.1. Lineage (NCBI taxonomy): Eukaryota > Metazoa > Arthropoda > Insecta > Lepidoptera > Nymphalidae > Heliconius > Heliconius himera. The sequence goes on from JAJHJA010000285.1 coordinate 68,180, forward strand.
TCATCTCCTCAAGTGGGGATCGAACCCACAACCAGTCGGTTTTGCAGTCACACCTCGTGCCACTGCGCCACGACCGGCCTCAGGCAGGCCTCAGGCGGCAGGCTTGGTTGTTTGTGTTTTAGTATTATGTAAACAACTACATATATGCACAGGAAATACAGAACAACTATATGCACAAGAAGCACATTTATTTCGAAATCACATACAGAAACTTGAAGTTTCTATAAGTAGATATATATATAAATGTTTATAGTACTGATGACTTATTTTTTATTAAAAAAATATGATACACTTCTCTTAGATCTTCTTTTTTGCAATAACTATAAACCAATAAATTTGAATAATAAATTAATTGATTGAGACCAGTGGTGGTGCAGAGGCACAAAGTTTAACTGTAAAGGCGACTGGTTGGAACTTCGGTCCCCACTCTAGGAAATGAAATATGTATTTAAATGTATATTTTCATTTCTTTGCTTTAACGTCGAGTCAAAGCGCGGTGTTGAGTTCCGCCGCTCAACACGCAACGCCTCCACAATTAGGCGGAAAGTGGGGAACGGAGTGTCTTAACACTAGGTTCCCTGTGCCTACCCTGCTGTGTGCACATACATATTCTAAAAATCGTCAAATATAAGTAAGTTTTTTGCATCATCATTCTTTAACAATCGAGGTCTATTTATATTTTCATATTATGCTACAGTATCAAATTGTAAAAGCCTATATATTTCCCATCCTTCCTTACCTTTGCCTTTTAATTAACTAAAATATTGCATTAAGTTCAATTTTCTAAGCAGCTTAGGCAGTGTTAAAATATTCTGTTTTTCGCTTATTTTGGAGGAGTTTTGTAGTGACTAGCGCAATCTAAAGCTATAATTGCATGAAATATAAGAATAAGAATTAAAAGATAGACTCTTCCAAAGTGGTAAATTGTATGTATTCCGAGCTTTATTTTTATTTACGTCTCATTTATAAAAATACCATGAACTTGAATTAGCAATTCTTTCTATCTTTCAGTAAATTAGAAGACAATGTTAAAATGTTGACTTCATGTTCATAAACCATCACCTAGGATTTAGAAAATTACATCTAAATTATCACAGTTGTCTATATATTTAAATGAATATTTCATCAGCTCATCAAAAGAAATATTGGTGCTAAAAAATTATCGTTATTACATTTAAATAAATATTTCATATCGAAAAATACATTCTCCTCTATTGATTTTGTAATTACATTTTTTATGTTTTAATTTATTTCATAAAACAAACAGCGGGTTGTTTTACGCTATAAAAACGTATTTGATGTACATGTGTATATAAAAATAAAAGTCAATATATTTGCGTTGCAGTGTATATTTTTACAATAGTATTTTTGTTGTTGATTCTACCAGCAAGGCATAGTCATTTAGCTAAAAGAGCAGTTTACTTCTTGATGAATTGAGCGTACTGAGCAGCGGGATACAAAGAGCTAGACCAAACAGGTGCAATGGGAGAGGCAGCCGCATAAGTTGATGCTAAGATAGGTGCGGATGCAGAGTATGCGGCATGTGCGACGTAGTTATTAGGTAAGAGTACAGCGCTCCTCTTCTTGATCAGATGTGCAGCACCGGTGTAAACGGGCCCTGGGTAACTAGTCAGAGGTGCAACTGCAGAGTAAGAGCTGACTAAAGGAGCAGCGGGGTAACTGTAGGCAGCGGGCGCGATGTAGGAAGACGGCGCGATGTAAGAAGATGGTGCGATGTAAGAAGACGGCGCGATGTAGCTCAAAGAACGTTTCTTGATGAGGTGTTGTTGGTAGTCCCATCCGGGGTAGGCCAATGGCGCCGAAGAGAAGACAGGAGATGAGTATGCCAGGCTGCTGGGGTAGCTCGACACGACTGCTGGTGCCGGTGCTAGCACATTCGAGGAATATGCCAGTGGTACGACAACACCAGGTGTAGCCGAGGCGACGGCAAGGAAGCAACACAGAGTTATGAATTTGAACATGTTGATTTGAATTGCTTAGATGTGTGGTTGAAGAAAGACTGATGTCAGAACAAATAATGCCTCCATATATATATGCAACTACTGAGGAAGCTAAGGACATTTCATACGAACTGGTATAGAAAGGCTATTCAGGAAAACTATTTTTAAGGTTTACAAGGCCACCAAGATCCTCGAAATCTAATGTAACTAATAGATTTATAATAAATCTATCGTGTGCGAGTCGGACTCACCCATCGGGGGTTCCGTACTAATTTCAAGATTGTAGGTCAACGAAAAGTACAATTTATAAAAGTTGACAAACTTAAGTTTGCATTTTTCATCTTCTTCGGATTCACTTTCCAAATTTATTTGAAATATTACGTTTGAAAAAAGTTGATAAATTATTAATTAATAACTCTATTGATTATTAATTTATTATCTTCTATTCTTCACCTTTTACAGAGTAGATCAATATATAATAATAAAAAAACAGACTTTAAAACTATACTTATGTACTCGTACTCATATTTATTTAATTTTTTTTTATACTTATATTTATACTTATATTTTGTACTCAAATTCACAAGAACTAAATTGTTAAAAACAATATTTTAGCTACGTCAAAGTAAAGAAAACTGAAAAATAATAAGTGAATTTGTTGGTACATAATTTTCTGTTAAAAAACATATTTCTAAATTTAGTTAGAAAAACATACAGTCGTTTATATCGGCAAAAATACGTATTTCGACACTATAAACGGAATCAAAATTCATAGCTCACTTCCGATTGACATAGAATTATGAATACAGATAGTATTAGTTCAGGAAATAATCTGAAAATTATACATTTGTGGTTAAATCCTAAAAAATAATAGTCATAAAAAAGGGTAAAATTTGGTATTAAAGCCGTTAGTTCAAATGAGGTATCAAATGAAAGGGCGCTGGCTAAGCTATCCTTGAATTTCAGAAAAACTCGAGACCTCCAATTTTTGTAAGTTTTGTTTTACGATGGCCCTTACACTACTTGCAATTTAAAAAAAGTAAAATACAAATTTCTCAATATGACTAATATAAACCCAAACATCCTTTTTGTATGTACATATATATTTCTGTAATTTTTTGCAAAAAGTGTTGAGATGCTCCTTCGCGAAGTTATTTTAAATTTATATGTTGTTTGTGTTAGTTTAGAAATCTTCACTGGTGCTCCAAGTAATAGTTATATTGTTATTTAATTCATTCATTAATATTTAGGTACGTATTATACAAGTTAATAAGTGTGGCTGTAAACGCCGCGATTATGGTTTCGTATATTTCCATTTCGGCGCTAGTTCTGCAACTCAATATGCAAATGCGGCGGAAAGTGGAGAACGGAGAGTCTTAAGACTACGTTCCCTTTGCCTACGTTTCTTTAATTGGGATTCAGTGACAAGCTAACAAAATAATAATAATTTATAATTTATGTTCACCAATATATAAAATTCCCGAAAATGTCTTCTTGTATTATTTTATTGTAAATTAGAAATATTATTTTTGAGAACTACAACTATTTATATTGTTATAGGATTTCCACGTGTCGTTCCTACTGAAGGTGCCTCTGCCTTGAGTGCACGTCGCCGTACCCTGGATTGTCTGGCTCCTTCAGCTACACCTCGTCGTGGTGGCTCTCTACGGGTACCAAGGCAACAACCACCTATAGAAAAACCAACGATGGCATTTTGCAAGAGACGTCTTTCTTGGCCTGAAGTTGATAATTCTGTTAACTCAGGGTATGTTTTTTTTTGTATATTTTTAATCAGCTTTTCCGTTGTCAAATAAAAATAACTAAGAGTTAAGTATTATACACATATACAGTGGGGTCGACAGGTCGTGGCCTGCCTTGTGATTATTAACTCCCTGAGTAAACAATGCGCAAAAATGTAGAATACCTAAATTCGACGCGGCCACGACTCGTTGACCGTAATGTGCCGAGGGTAACTAGGAATGCAATTACAGTGGGTTTTATAGAAACGTTTGTCGTCATTTCATCTTTGGCATCAATGGGGCCGCCGTGGCGCAGCTGTGTATTCAATACCCACTCGGGGGAATGAAATATTTAACTTTCCTCCAAATTCTAGAGGCATTGTGTGTTGAGTAGTGGAACTCAACGCCGCGCTTTGCCTCGACACTAGAGCGAAGAAATGAAAATATAAACTTAAATAAATATTTCATTTCTTTCTTGCGCCACGACTGGCCTCAAATATGATTTTTGCGTAATTTTAAGGATTTTTTAGCGTACAAAACGTACATCGTGACTTTTTCATCGCAGCTCCACGTGATCATACGTAGCCTTACTGAATAAATGGACTAGTGAGACAAAAATATTTTCACAATTTGAACCATTAATTCCTGAGATGAGCGTTTTCAGCAAATGAACAAATTTTAAAAAGTTTGCTTACTTTATAATATTCGTTTTATAATATGTTTATATTTACATTGCTTATGTTGTTTTAATAGGAACACATAAAAAATGTTAATATAAACATTACTTTAATAAGCAGAGATTAATTTATATTACTTTAAGAATTATTAAGACGGAATAAGTATAGGCAGGACGTTGAATAAGCTATCCAAATAACGTCGTTCAATAAGATTAAGGGTTGATTTACCTTACAGTATCACCCTAATCAATAAAAGCGACCCAAACACTCTTTCGTAGTATTCTCGTAATTGGATCTTGTTTATTTTATGCACAAATAAAATCACTTAAATTACCCTTTTAAGTAAATTACTTTGCAATCGAAGAGAGTTCACTATGGTTTAAACAAAAAATATATGATCCAATATTTACATTCACATGTATATGTTCAAACATACGTGAGTGATGATAGTACTGACAAAATATACCCAAAAGTTACACTTTATTGCGAGTAACATATATTAAAAATATATTTTTAATATATATTAAAAAATATATAATACCTACTTTAAAATAATAATAATAATATATAGAAATATATAGAAAAACAAATTGTTAAACTGTTCAAAAATGTACTAATTTTGCACACAATAACAACACAAAAGAACATTTAAATTAATATAAAATTTAATTTCATCTCTGACAAAGAAAATCATTGAAATTCCACTGGCGCTCAAACTTTCAGAGAGCCTTTGGCATATCCGAAATGAATTAGTATGTGGTATACAGAATTTATGCGTTTCGTTCACCGACAGCACACTTTGACATGCTCCATATCCTTAACGGAAGCAATTAAGGAGGCTGGTACGAGCCCATATCCCACTCAGAAGGAACTCAATTACATCCCGGTTGATATAGTTTATTTATTTATTCAGGTAGCCGGTAACGCAATATGTTGTCAGTTTAAGGACTTTATTGGGTTAGTGCCGCGATCGAGTTTGAAGTTTGTGGCATTTTCGAACAAGTTACCTTGTATTGGGCCAACTTTGATATTGTTATAGGTTTATCGTATAGTAAGTTATGTGATTAGTCACTAAATTTTCTGTGTATAAGCTATTTTTTGCTATTATATTATTTTTTTGAGGCCGCAGCGGCACGAAGTGTGGCTGTAAAATCGACTGGTTGTGGGTTCGATTCCCACTCGAGGAGATGAAATATTTACTTAAATTTATATTTCCATTTCTTCACTCTGGTGTCGAGGAAAAGCGCGGCGTTGAATTCTGCCACTCAACACGCAATGCCTCCAGAATTCGGCAGAAAGTGGGGAACGGAGTGTCTTTCTTCCCTTTGCCTACCCTGTAGTGTGCGGGATACAGCGTGAAGCTGATTTAGATTTTTTATATTATATACGTTGATACTGGATAGGTATCATATGTCTTTATCTTCATATGTCAGAGAGAAGATGTAATAGGTAGGTATCTTAACATGATTTGGTACTTAAACTTGACGTTTTCTAAATGGTTGAAAACAATGTCAGACTCATATTTATAACTGTAAGAAGATTGAAATTTATAATAAAGTCACCTTTACACAAAATATGCTAACCAGATTTATGATTTTTTTTTTTAAGAAAAAATTGAAGATAGTACGCACAATAAATGCATATTAAGTAAAATATGTTTGTATTTCTTAAGTTCTCGGGCTTAAGATCAAATTTATTATTATTTATAATAAATTTATATTTAAAAGTTATAAAACACATTAATATGTAAGTCAAAGATTAGAATTTTAAATTAGAATTACAACATCTATAGTTATATAGTTTTATTCAAGTACAAAAATTTAAAATGTCATTGCATATTTACAATATCGACAGATTTACACGATATAAAATAGCAGCTTATAAATTAATAACTTCTAAAAGCTAGTGTTTTAAGCTGTCAAATACTTCATCTTGATGAGAGAGGTATTGACGGTACTCAATGATGGTGAAGTAATGGACAGTGGGGTGAGGGGAAACAAGGGTGGTGAACTGGGGAAAATAAGGATGTGTACCGGTATCATGACCTACTTTTAGTTTTTATAAAATATAGAGAAATAGTCACATCTCGTCTTACTTTTTATTATTTTTATTTATTGTGTTAACAATTTAATTTGAAATGTTGGTGGTGTTATCGAGATGTGTACGTCGCGATGTACTCTAGCTTGATTAGTTTAGCTCACAGAAAGGTTTATATTTAAACGGAACGATTGATCATTTTATTTTTTCAATTGTTAATACATAAATTATATAATCAGCATATACAGAAAAGAAAGCGAAAAAATCTCCTGTGTAAAATTGAGGCTCTGGTGCTCTTAAAGACATGTTCTGATGTTATAACTGCACATATAAACCGAACTTAGGAATATATTTATTTTACACATTGCCGTAATATAAAAAAAAATATAATAAACTAATATTCATTGAAAAAAAAACGCGCTTCACGCTGTATCCCGCACACAGCAGAGTAGGCAGAGGGAACCTAGTGTTAAGACACTCCGTTCCCCACTTTCTGCCGAATTCTGGAGGCATTGCGTATTGAGTGGCAGAACTCAACGCCGCGCTTAACCTCGACACCAGAGCGAAGAAATGGAAATATAAATTTAAGTAAATATTTCATCTCCTCGAGTGGGGATCGAACCCACAACCAGTCGATTTTACAGTCACACCTCGTGCCACTGCGCCACCACTGGCCTCCTCGAATATTCATTGCTTCTCGATTATTATGATATTGGTGACAAAAAGGAATATAAAACGGTTTTATACTTAAAATAATATAAAGACTGTCGTGGCGCAGTTAAATACGATGGTTGTGGGTTCGGTCCCCCCTCAGGGGTATGATTGATATATAAATTATTTTTATTTTCCCGCTCTGGTAGAAAAAGTGCGGTATAGATGGAACTCTATGTTTGTACCAAAAGTGGTGGAAGCCTCAAAAATATATATTATGTATTTTACATTTTTATATATATATATATAATTACATTTTATTTAGAATTTACAAAGGTACATTTTGAAGAATCACAAATATAAGGATCTAAGTTCATTATAAGAAGATATGTAGGACACAAATAACACGCGCTTTTCAGCTTTATAATAGAAATAGAGGTTTGCAGTGATGCGAGCATTTTAATGACGCAGCTAGCAAATAATAAAACATATAAAATTTTATCACTTTTAAAATGAAATGTAATTTTACTATCAAATATAATGTTAATAAATAAAATCAGCTTCACGCTGTATCCCGCACACGGCATGGTAGGCAGAGGGAACCTAGGGTTAAGACACTCCTGTTCCCCACTTTCTGCCGAATTCTGGAGGCATTGCATGTTGAGTGGCAGAACTCAACGCCGCGCTTAACCTCGACACCAGAGCGAAGAAATGGAAATATAAATTTAAGTAAATATTTCATCTCCTCGAGTGGGGATCGAACCCACAACCAGTCGGTTTTACAGTCACACCTCGTACCGCTGCGCCACGACTGGCCTCCAAACACAAATATTAGGACTATGTTATTTGAGACTATGTGCAGAGTTTCAAGAGTGCGTTTATGAAAGCGACGGTTGTGGGTTCTATTACCATTTGGGGAAATGATTTAATTAATATTTTTATTTCCTCGTTCTGGCAACAAGGCAAGTCGTCGAGTTCCAGTCATTCAACACGCAATGCCTCGAGAAATTCCCTGTTAAAAAAAACTCTAAAAACAAACAACTAGAAACGATCTCATAATCTTCAAACGCTTGAACGTATTTTCTTTAATTATGATTGAGAACGGTCTCAATTAGGTTAGCTTGCGAACAAAAATAAAAGTGCGAGTCGGACTCGCCCACCGAGGGTTCCGTACTAAACTTAAGTTTGCGTATGCAGCATTTTGTATTAAATCAACTATTAACATAAGTTTGTAATGATTTTATTGTATTATTTTTATTTTTTTCCTTTATTTGTATTGCTAGTTCTCACTCCTTGTTAAATGTCATAAATATAAATCTACCGGAAATACATACCTATATATTTGTACATAGGTTTTGATTATAAGTTATGATTATGTTTTCGTTTCGGCGGTTTTAGTTCAAAATGCAGCAAAAATGATGCAAAAACGCTTGTATCTTTTGCTTGCATGACTTAAATGTTTAATTTTCTCTCTGCTCTAAAGGACTGTAGTAAGACAGACAAAACCAATAGCGAAGTAAAGTGAGGTTAAGCCCAGTATATAAGAATTAATAATCGGGCCATAGGGCCTTTGGTTATAATAATAATTACATTTCACAAAAAAAAGGTGTATAGGTGAAGTGCCGATGGTAAATACCTAAAACAGTAGAATTTTTAATTCAAAAAAGCTTTGGCGTATTGTAAAATTTTAAAATATTCAAGCGTAAAAATATTGATGCTTCATACACTAATGCCCTTCAATCTAAAAAAAGTATACCTTTTTGCTCTGAATTTATTGACGTGGAAAATAAGTGAAACAAATGACGTGTTAGTGCGTAGATATGGAACAACGAGCATTAACATTTCAACTCCACTTAAGACAATATATTCAAAACAATCGTGAAAACTTATACTAAAAAGCACCATTTCTCTTATGATTTTTTTATGCTAAATAAAAAATAAATAAAAGGAAAATAAAAAAAATTAAAAAAATGCTACCATACAATGATTTGCGAGCCTCTGTTATAGATGAGAGCCTGCAACTAATTTATTTTATCTTAGGAGAATATGCACCAAAACTGACCATTTCTCTTAGTTTTTTTTGTATCAATGAAGCCCCTTCTAAGTTCTAAGTTGCAACCTCTGAGAGAAGGCAGACCCACATCATTCAAAAGAGGGTCTATTCTGCAACCCATAAAATTAAATCTGGCCGTAACCCTCCGATTGTTACTAAAAATCCCGTGACCTCTTAGACTTACTTTTATGTAAGACATACTTATATACGAGTTACCGTTATCACCTACTATTATATCAAATATAATAGTATAGCTATAGATAGATCATTAAAACATATACACATTAAAAGTCAGCTTGTTAGACTTAGATTACATTACTTATTTCCAGAAAATAATTTTGTTTGGCCAACGTTTATTGTAATGTTGCTCCTATTCCTATGTTCCCGGAACAACGTGGAATAACTTGTTATTATTAGTCGGGTAATGTTCCTGGAAATGTAATCAAAGCAAACGTGAAACCTGAGAGATATACTACTATAATATTATATTGACTTTACTATTAGAGCATTGCGTGTTGAATGGCGGAACTCAACGCCGCGCTTTTTCTCTACACCAGAGCGAAGAAACGAAAATAATAAATATTTCATATCCTTATTTGGAAACCGAACCCACGACCTGTCGTGGGTTACTTACAGTCACACGTGTGAGTATACTATTTGTAATATATTTTATTACTCAGAGTTCAAGACACCGACGGATCGTACTTTGAGAGCTTTACAGCTCTTTCTTGGCGTCAAGAGAACAGGCGATTGGCAGCGCTGCGGCTCGCTGAAGCACGTGCAGAGAGACCTCCTCCGGCCCCTCAGGGTCTGGGTCTGCCGAGTGTGTCTGCCCAACTCTCACACAAAGAACACGATCATCTTTATACTGAGGTAATATTTTGTTTATCATGAGATGCTTACAATATATACTTTTCTTATCTAAGCAAAATAAATTTTACATTTTTTAATATAAATTAATATTAAAAATACATTTGAAAATACAAAAATTTACTCTGCTGACAGTGGGACAAGTATCCAAGCCATCTATGGGATAGGGCTCCTCTGAGAAGGTCCTCCTCAAAAAGCGTAAAACTGCCTCCAGTAAAACTGCTTTCTGCATCTGGAAATGTTTTATTATTGATATTTTATTAGTACGCGACAATAATGCTAACGCCGTATCTGTTAAAATTAAATAAAAAAAATAAAGTATATGAGAAGATTCGGTTAAATATCAACGAAAACAGTTATTTATGTATTAATCATGAAATATTATAAAAGCGTGGTAAGAAATACACTGAATTAATAGTAATTATATAGAGTGTTAAGTTGTAATAATAATACGAATAAATTGGATAAACTAATATGGGTACCTATTTGTATCAAATTAGGAACAGGCAAACTTATTCTTCCACTTGAGTACATTCCCTCACGTCACCCCTTTGTCATTACTATGTCCGCTCTAAATAACTACGTAGTAGTGGTAAAAATTATTTATTTGTTCCCAAAAGTCATATACTCATAGACTATATTAAACAAAAACTATAAAAATATATTGTTTCAAAGGAGACTGAAACTATTCCATACATTTTTGGGCCCAGAATGTAAAGATATGAAAATGGTATGATTTAATAGATTTAGGTACATCATTCCCTCCTTGAAAACTATATAAATTTTGGCAATCTGAGAGCTGAGTTATTAGAGATTTGATAAAAGTGAGGTTAAGTTCGCACACCAATTTCTTGAATATCAACTTCTATAAAATATGTGATTACGGAGTTGTTTAAGCATTAATGTTTATTATTTATAAATAAAACACATTTTAATGAATATTTTATTCTTCTTAATAATACTCATAACATGAGCACAGCAGCCTACCATTCGTCTTCCTACAATACAATTGCAGTATTTCATAGCAATAGCTTTCCTTCCTCTACGAAAGCTGTCAACTAAAATGTAACAGAAATATATTTTCCTGCTTATATGTCGGGATTATATCACACCTCTAAGTAACCAGGTTGTGGTGGTTTTCATCGTCTAAAGGTAGTCGGACTAGGGTATTGCAGTGTCCATTGGCTATCCCACAATTCACACAGCGATTCATATCCATAGCGTGGCGGTCGTAAGATCCAAAAGATTTCAGAGTCCAGTGAGGAAGCGAGGGTCGTACAAAGTAGGCAGAGTCAAAATCCGAGAAAAACAAAACAGTAGTCGTTGAAAATATCAAACAAACGGGAAAACATTCAAAATGTCGATGCGTTATGACACGAACGTAATGACAGAAGCAAATGTTTTTTTTTTTATGTTTTTTATTTGATGTCCTGATTTTGCGATGACAAACAGAAGCAAAAATGCAAAAAATCATTAGACAAGGTGTGATTGTCAATCAGCTGTCACATCTCTGACTTAATATATGATTGATTTTAATCGATTAAGGATCTAAATCTTATTTTTTTTCATTTTTCTCCACTTCCAGATTGTCAATTAATTTATTATTTGCTATTCTAAAAATAAAAAAAAAATTGTAATTTTTTAGATCACATCTCAATTTTTTACGTGACGGCCCAAAAGTTTCATTCTCCTTTATTAAATTATATTGTAAATCGAATTTAATAATACAAAATTAGTCTCTTGTAAATATTTTTTTTGAGTGTTTACTACGTTTTTGTTTAGTTAAAGGTTATATATAAGTATTTTTTTATCACTTCATATTAGCAAGGTAATTTTAATAATTATAAAGTTAATAATTTTCTTTAGGTCCTATATTGTATCGAAAATGCTGTGGGAGCACCTGCGCCTGATGGTCAGTTTGGATCATATAAAGAAGAAGTCATAGAGTATGCACGTCGTGCTTTCAAAGTTCCAACCGATGTTCATGCACGTGCGCTTATAGCTGCGGGCAGCGAACGGCCACCCACCGTGGTCTTGGGGTGTGCAGTTATAGAAGCTGATGGGTTGGAGGCAAAAGATGCTAATGGTATGGTTTCATAAAATTAATTATTTTATGTACATATATTTTAAAGGCCACATCATTTCAAAACTTATATATTATTCAAATATTATATAATTTTTTTTGTCTGTCTGCTTGTACGTGCACTTCTATCCTCAGAACTACTTAACAGATTTAAATTATACTTTTTTTATGATATTTATCAAGTCTGGGAAGGATCTAAGCAATAATTAATTTTAAGGACTGGACACCTGATATGCCTTAATCGTTCAGCTAGACTATAAGAAATAATATATACTTCCGCAACAAAAGCAAAGTAATAGAAATTTGCCATTGACATTTGAAAATGGAGCATGTGGAATATTCAATGAAGAAATATTATACCTTAGTATAACTTGTTCAGTCAAGTATTTATAAATATAAAAAATATCAATCATTGGGAACTTGATCTCCACTTTCAAAAAATATATTTAAATTGTCATTATCATTTCCCCGTTCAAGTAGACAAAACGTACGTCCTATGCCACCCACTTGTACATTAGTACATTCAGGTACGTGTTGTGCACGTATCATGACACACGTACGAGTCCTGCCATCCAATACACAATATCTGGAATTCGAATACGGGTAGTAAGAAAAATGCATGGAACGGGACATAATTTTTTTTTCATTTCTTATTAAGTATAGATTACAATAAGACATGTTTATTAAATGAAGTAATCGATCCACTTGCTTCGAGGATATTATACGTAGTTGGACGTCCATAATTATATTATGCCGCTGTTTCCTAAGGGTTTCTTAAAATCATTTTTTTGTTTTAATGGCATCTATTTTAGTTACAGTAGCTGCAGGTCGTTTCGTGTGATATATTTTGTTTAATACTATTATTCTATGCATCGGGCCTTAAATAATAATTCTATACCATTTTCAGTCAGTTACATTATCAATATTATCAATATCCATTATAAATTTTGGTCAAATCAACAAAAAAGTCTTTTATACAAGGCCCCTATTTCTAGGAATAACAGGTACGGGTACACACAGTAAATGCAAATTAATTACCAAGGCAGGAAACTTTCCAGTACAATATAACAACATTAACCGAACCTGATATTCAGAAAATGTCACGGCTATAAATACTCTCATACCGCTTATAGACTTAAAGATAAAAGATTTTTTATTTTATATTAATAACTATTATTTCATGCAAGTTGAAATAGAAAATAGTAGGTTTCAAGGATTTGTAACTTATTTGTATTGTACGTTGAATATTTGCCTTTGATGAATCAGAAATGAAATCGTTCAATTCCACTTAATTCACAAAGGATTCTAAATCGCTTATTCTACAAAGCTTTTAGTGGCAGAAAGCTACTACCTACTGTTTCATTTTTCAATACCTATCGGAACTTTAATAAAAAGATTTTGCTACTACTTTTTGATTTTATTACATATACATAGTCAATACCTACTCTAGCTGCCTATCGTGAAGCTGTAATGTTTGTTCAAGAAAAGACGATTTTAATGATTTTTCAAGGTTCTCTTAGTTGTATATATTTCATATAAATATAAGTACGTGCTATTCTTTAGTTTTAATTACATCCTGAGTGAACACAGAACTTGGCGGTGATAGACCCCCAACGGTTTTGTGACTGACTTAGATCTAGAACTATGCTTTTTTTGTTTTGTGTAGAACTATGCACCTATTCAATAATGAACTTGGCTCCTATTACATATTTATATTTTTTCTGGTATATTTAAAATTAATTATATTGAAGTGTACTTTATGATTTTTATATACTTTAAACATATCAGCTGAGGTGAAATATACATATTGAATATGAAAAATTAAAAATCATTATTTTTCTTATAATAATACCTTGGCGGTCTCTGTTGCCTGTCACTGTGGAACATGAAACTTTGGGAACATAAAAGCTAAAGCTGTCAGTTATAAAATTCTTAACAATAAACCTCTACCGATGTAAGGTAAGGGCGGGCCTGTATTGAATTATAGGACAAGGCCGCCACATTGTCGGGAGTTGATATGACATGACAAACGTCTGAAACCTCATGTGCTGAAATTGAGTCTGACTATGATATAGCATTTCTTTGGAATGTAAACAATAGTAAACAATAAAATATATGATTGTTAGAAAATAATTTATTTTGAACTAAAAATAAATGTAACAAGATTTTATTGGTATATTCATGAAAAAAGAAAGTGATATTAAATATATGTATTTGGAAGTTTGTTGACTTATAGGTAAGGTAGTTAAAAAATAAAAATAAATCAGCTTCACGCTGTATTCCGCACACAGCAGGGTAGGCGGAGAGAACCTAGTGTAAGACACTTTGTTCCCCACTTTCTGTCGAATTCTGGAGGCATTGCGTGTTAAGTGGCAGAACTCAACGCCTCGCTAAGTTTGTTAAAGTGCGTATTCTTAGTTGAAATGAGATAATACACTTACGTCACGATTAGCTGTCGCTATTGATCTCTTATATTGCCCTGGATTTTTTATAGAAGTTTCTCGTTGTCGATAGAATATAGATGTAATGTTCGTAAGGCCTCGATTTTAATTTAATTAATTATAATAAGAGTAAATCTGCTTTATGGTCTGTCAAACTACTGGCTAAATTTTTAATAAACTTTTTTTGCTATATTGCTATCTATTCTCGGCAAAATATAGACTTAATTTTTTTTTTCTAAAAATTTTAATTGTTAATATGAAACATTATGTGCTTTATGAAAAGTTCGTTCGTATAAAGATCACTACTTTGATATAAAAAAGATGGTATGAAAGTTAGTAAACTACAATATATTATAGACATAAAAGTTAAATATTAAATATTATTTTGTTATTTTATTAACAATTATTACATACTAAATATTTTTTTATACGGAATATCAAAACAAAAATCTTCTTTTATATCTACCTATATATTTATAAAAACAACAAAAGTAAATTACATTGTGGAAGCTTTTGTAAACTAGAGATTAAACGTCAAAGGGAAGTTAGAATCGAATTTCCTGAACGCGGAACTTTATTTCGACAGTTGCATGCTTGTTTTGCGAGTTAATACTATTTAATTAAAGTTCAAAGAAATATATTAACAGATATTAAATTACATTTTTTAAACATTTTTAAAGCTATTCCACACAAAGAAAATTACTTCATAAGAAAACGTATAAAAATTTGAACGTAGCGGCATTTGATTCCGAAGGAGTGCGGGTTCAAATCCCGCTACGTTATTTTTTATAATACGTTTTCTTGCTAAGTATTAAAATATAATATTTATTAGCGTTTACAACGTAACATTTTTATTAATGTAACTATTATTATTAATCGAAGACATTGATCTTAATATGTTTTTCTTTATTTCAGCCATTTTGCCATATTATTATCAAAATTATAATTTTTCACAGGTTTTAGTGATCCCTACTGCATGTTGGGAATACAGCCAGCTTCATTGCCGGCTTCACCGCGAGCGTCGGAAGACGAAGGTCGTAAGCACGGCTTCAGACTCAGTTTTAAGCGACGTGACGGGCGACAGCAGCGGGACAGCCTCGGCAGGCTACCAGCGCGGTACATAAGGGCGACTGGCGTCCGCCCACATACGCTCTCGCCTAAATGGAACGAGACATTTAAATTGTAAGTACAGAAAAAAGATATATTATATATAAAATAGAATTGTTTTCTAATTACATTAACAATGTTGAATTAAAATTATACATGGAATAGATATATTTTTAGTTTTACGATGTATCCCACATCAGTGTAGAGGGAACCTAATTTGAAAAAAACTCAAAAAAAATCGTTCTCCATTTTCCGCTTATATTTGGAGACATTGCAAGTTCAGTGACAGAACTCAACACCGCGCTTTGTCTTCGTTCATTTTCATTTAGTTCATTTCACTGAGTGGGAAATTGGGAATCGAACTCACACGCGTCATGTCAGAGTTTTCTGTTATTTTTCTTTTGCACAAGATATTTTTATTAATTTATTGTTCTTATAAAATACTTAAACATAAATAATATTA
This sequence comes from Heliconius himera, assembly GCA_021202915.1. Lineage (NCBI taxonomy): Eukaryota > Metazoa > Arthropoda > Insecta > Lepidoptera > Nymphalidae > Heliconius > Heliconius himera. The sequence continues at coordinate 84,262 of JAJHJA010000285.1, forward strand.
AAAAAATTACTGTCCTGAAATGTCGACGAATAAATTTATTCAAAAATAAAGCCATTATCTTTTTAAATCCTTTATATAATATACTTTAAGCGCTTTAAAGGGTAATTATAAAAAGACAATAGCGTTGGAGAATGTTGATAACATATACCTGGTTTGAGTAACCAGTTTATTCGGTCGCCTAGTCACTTTGTTAATCTTTGAGTTACCATGATCTTTTTATAATAAATAACACTAGTAGGTATTTCCGATGTATTAGTTAATAAATCATTTTTTTTATTTAAGTGACCTAAGCATATGTCTAAATCCTGGTTTAAATATGAGATAGATAGAGGTAACTTTTTATTCTGTTTTCCACTTTAATCTATTAAGATTTTAGTACACTTTAATCTATTTAATTACACAAATCATTCAGTGAAACTGAACGATTTGTGTAATTAAAATCTTTCATAATAAAACTTCTAATATCGTTAAGGATATGACTAATTGCTCTATTAAATTGATATTTTCTTTTCATAATAAAATGAATTAAAAGCATTTTATAAAAAAATTATTTTAACGAATCCCAGATATTTTATATTTGAAATATACTGAGGCCAGTCGTGGCGCAGGGGCACATAGCGTGACTGTAAAACCGACTGGTTGTGGGTGCGATCCCCACTCGAGGAGATGAAATATTTACTTAAATTTATATTTCAATTTCTTCGTTCTGGTGTCGAGGCAAAACGCGGCGTTGAGTTCTGCCACTCAACACTCAAGCGCGAAAAGCGACAAAGCAGTGTGTAATATTTTTTCTTAGCTCCAGCTAAGAAAAAATATTACACACTGCTTTGTCGCTTTTCGCTGAAATAAATATATATTTTTTAAATTTATTTTCATTAATTAAATTTTATTATATAAAATATTTATACGTTACTTAATAAATACTTAATAAACCATAGCATATTTTTTGTATATGTCGTATAACGATTTTTTTACGTTTTATGCATGCATCAGGTAGAGAGGCCCTAGTCTCAAATTACTAGGTCCTCATTTCCCCGAGTAGGTGTCGAACCCATAACTTTCGATGTTTACAGTTAAGTTTTGTACGCCATAATAATACGAACACATAAAGATACGTTTAAACCACTATCGAACCACTATCATTATCATACTGATAAAATCAGAATACATGACTGAAAGTAAACTTTGAAATTAAACTGTCAACTAATGACATATTTTCAACTTAAAGCGAATGTTAAATATATTATGACCGTCTCCTCTATATAACACGCAATTCACACATAAATTGTGTATGAAAGGTATTTATATATTATAATATGTATAATATAGTTTTTTTAGTAATAGTTTTTTTAGTTTCACTTTGTATCTCGCACATAGCAGGGTACGCAGAGATAACCTGGGTACCTAGTGTTAAGAAATTTCGTTCCTATTAAGACACTTCCATTCCCCATTATCCACAAATTCAAGAGACGTTGTTTGTTGAATGGTCCGCCATTTGACGTCGCGTTTTGTCTCGACACCGGAGCGAAGGAATGAAAATATCAAACATTTGGTTTTCCGGAGTGGGAATCGAATTCACAACTGCCACGACTGGCCTGTAACATCTATTACATTTATTATGGTTATAAACATGCCCTACAATTAACACGATTAAAATGTAATAGAAAACAGTTTTTAGCCTTTTGAGTTTTATTTTTTTATTAAGTCATAAAGTAGATAGAATAGAATTATTAATGTTTTTCGAAATTTTTCATGACCATTTCGCATAAATGTGGTTGAATTTCGTTGAGACAGCTTCGAATCTCCTCCTTTAAGGCAAGACATACGGTTGTGGACTTGTTGACATGTACCAGTGATTTCAAATAACCCGTGATTTAGCTTCAGTTGTTGTGTTAATTGGATTTTGTAAGCATTGAGACACATATGTCTAGTGAGTATACGCTGTAGAGAGCTTCTTGAAATTTGCAATTCTTGTCGAATTCAGGTTCCTGTTACTGCTATTCTCACACAATGCTTCAATATTGCAATTTCAACGGATCGTTTTTGAACGACAGACTGTGTGTTTGTCGTTTCATACGGATCCAGCCTTCCTGAATTTTTCAATTAATTTATTCATAGTTGACAAAGCTTAAACACTTTTCCGACTATATTTTGTATGGTATTTTTGAACTACTTGTTTTTAAAATATTATTTTATTAAATAATATTTTAAAAACAAGTCATTATTATGAAGACACGTTGTTTTATAGAGTAACGCTCCGCTTTTACTAACCCTAAATTTACAGCTGTCGAATTGGTTTCTTGTAAGAGTTGCCAACACTTTACTGCACAAATAGCGACAAAAATCTAATCTTGCCTTAATTTTGGACCGCTTTTATGTAATTTTATAGAAAATACGTGGTAATATTATATAATAGGTATATATGGCAAAGGGAACCTGGGAACCTGGTGTCTGACACTCCATTTCCATTAAGACACTATCAGGTTACTTTGTCCGCTTGACCTACATAAATATTAATTTACTAATTCAATACAGATTTCGTTTTTTTTCTAATATTATTATCATTTTAAAAATCTGTACCTATATTGCAAAGTATAGTTTCAGCCAATTCAATAAAACAGTTATATATATATTATATCAATTTTATCAAACAACATTATTTGAAATGGTACATTTTTTTTTCTTTCTAAACTGATGCAAATAAAACAAACACTAAACATAAGCAAAGCTTGCTAAAGTACAAAAGTAAATAGTGAAAACTGCCATTAAATTGGTTAAACTGTTTATCAAATTAGTGTGAACAAACACAAACAGACAAAATGCTTAAAAGTCGTTGTCATTGATTCTATTACTTTATTAAATGCCACCGATAACGTTTTTTTTATACATACATTTATCTTCCATGTACAAACTTCAACCCTTACCATTTTTTTTCAGCTTCACGCTGTATCACGCCCACAGCAGGCGTTTCCCACTTTCTGCCGAATTCTGGAGGCATTGCGTATTAAGTGACAGAACTCAACGCCGCGCTTTGCCTCGACACCAGAGCTAAGAAAATGAAAATATAAATTTAGATAAATACAAAACGATTTTTTTATAAATATATTTAGGTATCAGGTTCGAAATTTATTAAATAAAAACAAAACAACAGATAATAAAGTAACAATATGGTTTCAATGCAATTAAACATGTACAAAACTTAAATTAAGGAATATAAATAATTATCACTTAATAACGTAACGTTAATAAAAAAAAATACCGCAAGATACTTATCGTTATCGCTATCCTGACATATTCCTAACATATGTCGTAGGTGATAAGTAATAAGAAGGTAGTCGTATCGAACAAACGTCAGATGTGGACGGTAGTTAAAACTAATAATATTTACGGCCTTTAAATGATGAGAAGCATGGAGCAGTGCCTGGGACTTGCGACCACCCTTACCGGGTGGGTACCCTTACCGCTATAACAACACTCGCCTTCACTGCTCCAGCCCAGTGTAATTATACATAGGTGTTAACCACATTCATAATTACAATAATAATTGATGAAATAAATAATCAATTATCCAAATAGTCGAGGCCAGTTGAGGCCAGTGGTGGCGCAGTGGCACGAGGTGTGACTGTAAAACCGACTGGTTGTGGGTTCGATCCCCACTCGAGGAGATGAAATATTTACTTAAATTTATATTTCCATTTCTTCGCTCTGGTGTCGAGGTTAAGCGCGGCGTTGAGTTCTGCCACTCAACACGCAATGCCTCCAGAAATCGGCAGGAAGTGGGGAACGGAGTGTCTTAACACTAGGCCTCCTTCCCTCTGCCTACCCTGCTGTGTGCGGGATACAGCGTGAAGCTGATTTAATTTTTTTAATTTCAAATAGTCGAGGTTAGCCAGTGGTGGAGCACGACTAGTGCTCCAAACCACACTAGAGCCAAGACCACCGGTACAATGCGGTCTTTTATACTATGTATCTCTAATAAATAAGTTGTAGGGTAGAATGAAAAAGAATTGATGACGCTATCGCATCATAGTGGCATGATCGGTAGGTGTCGTATAGAAATCTATAAGTAATTTACATTATATTCCTAACTATATAGATATATTATTTTCTTAAATCTACAATCATAGTTAAATATATAGCAATTTTGCACTCATCCACTTCCACTGGTTGACAGGAAGAAATCTCTTATAGAGATAAGTCCATCTTTGTATACGATTTTATTTTAATGTTTTTGTCTATTATGTATTTTAGTACAATAAAAAATATTATATAAATATTTTTATGTTTTTTAATATAGGTACATACTATTGTCGTAAAATAATGACGATATTAATATATTTAATGTAACTTTTCATTGGATAATATAATTATTTAAGTATAAGTTTAGAACTTTAATAATTTGAACAATAGCAAGACATAGATCCATAATTCTATTCTGTTTGAATATCCTTAGTATGTTTTTTAGTGATATTGATGATATATCATCTGATGTGCTTCATCTGGACATTTGGGATCACGACGACGAGAGCTCAGTGTTGGATGCTGTGTCGCGGCTCAATGAAGTACGCGGAGTCCGCGGCTTGGGCCGGTTCTTTAAGCAAGTGTGCCAGAGTGCTAGGCAAGGCAGTCAAGATGATTTTCTTGGTGAGTACGGAGCGACTATATTTTTTAGATTACTAAAACTAGCAGTTGACCCGCACCTTCGACCCCGTTTCGCGGTTTCTTCTCCATAAATTCCTAAAATAAAAGATAGAAACAAAGAAAAAATTTTTTATTTTGAAATCACAGATAGACACTTCAATTTTATTAATAGACATATATAAGTAGATCTTTTAGAAAGTACAATCTGTAGTAGAAAAGAATATTCCATCAAAGATTAAAAAATTAAATTTTCCTAAAATTTTCTATTTGGGTTTTATAAACATAACTCACGTAGAGTAATTAATAACGAAAGAGAAACTTGAAGTAGATTTTTTGTTCTACATTTTTTTCTTTTAACATCAACGTTGTACATGTTTGTGTAGATAAGTTTTAGTCAAATTTTTATTCTTATCAGTTTATTTATTTTACACTGGCTCTTATATAATTATATTTCCTTATTCCTTATTAAATGTTAATTTTCATATTTGTAACTAAAGGTGAACAGTACTTACTACAACAACTTTAAAAAAACTTACAACATTAAAAATTCAGTTTTATTTTATAAAAAACTTTTACGATACGCGTGAATGTGACAAATAAAAGAGTTATAAATTTTACATTTCAATCGCATGCAAAATTGTGGTAAACAAAGTTAAGCCGCGTAATTCGTATTCAAATGAGAGAGATAATCAAGTTGAACAGGCTTAAGGTGAAAAAAGTGAGTTTAATTTACATTCTAAAAGTGAAAAATTTCCCATTGTCGCTGTTCAATACTTTTTTTAAATAGAAGTATCTATATTTATATTTCAGCGTGGATTTGATGTTTATGGAAATAAATAATATATAGTATACCTATAATAACTTTCGACAAACTATTGCAAGAGAAAGGCTCTTGACAGACAGGCGGACGTACGGACGGAAGGACGGACGGACGGACGGATGAACGGACGGACTGATGGACGGACGGACGGACTATCGGACGGACGGACTGACGGACGGACAGACGGATGGACGGACAGATGGACGGACGGACGGACGAACGGACTGACGGACGGACGGACTATCGGACGGACAGGCGGACGGACGGACGGACGGACGAACGGACGGACTATCAGATGGACGAACGGACGGACGGACGAATGGACGGACTGATGGACAGACGGACTATCGGACGGACGGACGGACGGATGGGCGAACGAACAGACGGACGGACTGACATATGGCCTGACGGACGGCCTGACGGAAGGACTGACGAACGGACAGACGGAAGACAAAGTGATCTTATAAGGATTTCTTAAAAGTTACGGAAGCCTAAAATTAAATTAAATCAAAACAGCTTCACGCTGTAAACAGCTTTTCGTCGAATTCTGGAGACATTGCGTGTTGAGTGGCGGAACCAGAGCGAAGAAAAGAAAATATAAAATTAAATAAATATTTCATTTCCTCGAGTGGGGATAGAACCTATAACCAGTCGCGCTTACAGTCAGATTACGCCCCTGTGCCACGACTGACCTTCTAATAAATCAATTTTATTATTTTAAAGTTCATACACCAGCGCTTAGTTCACACAACGTTGCTTATCACTAAAAAACATAGAGTGAGAGAGAGACTATTACGATTTACAAATAAGTAATGATAATATTTTTTTGTTATTAGATTACGTGCTAAATAAGTTTTGTTTCAAAGCTTGAATACCAACTGTATAATAGTGCCGGGCAGTTGAACATGAAGTTCAGTTGTTCGAAATGCAGTGTTGCGGTAACTTACTTACTAGTTTAAACTACATAGTTTCGACTAATATTGTTTTATTAGTTTGTTAGTTAGTTAGAAATTTGAACTTAAAATTTAAGGTTTATTAAATTAAAACAATAATTTCATAAAAGGGACTTTGTCTTATCTCTTTTTCCTTTATTTTTTGTGATTTTTTACTTATTTATTATTATTTTACACAACTGCGTCAGTTTTGAAAGAGGAGAATCTATACATTAGCAAAAATGAATGATAGATAGCTAGACGAGCCTTCCTTAAATCGTTTGTATAGACTGAGGAGTTTAATAAATCTCTCTTAACACTGGTTGACTCTGTCTACCCTGCTATTTGTAAAAACAAATTGTGAACAACAAAAATGTCTAAGAAAAATATTTTATCTATATTATGCTATTACATATGAGAAAGAGAGAATTTCAGCTTACTTTATTTATAGAAATTACATTGAATTAAAATAAAAAAATAAAAAAAAACATCTTAAACGTTGTTGAACAATTTCATAAAACAGTTTAAAACGCACACCAATATTTGGTAAATTTACATAAAATATTGTATATTTATTTCTATAAATACTACCGCTTACCAAATTCATTTGACCAAAAATGTATTTATCCGTATACCCCAGCACAAAGGCAACCGAAACGAAACCAATGTTTTGAAAATCTACGATATCGAAATATAGAATACGATGAAAAAATAAAAATAACAATATTGGTGGTAGATCCAATATTTATTTAGTAAGCCAAATGTGCCGGAAGCATTTGATTCATGCAAAAAGGAAATAATTTGGTTTAGAGTGCCGGTAAGAGGATTTTACGACAACCCTAGTGAACGTGGGGTCGATAAGTATTATACATAATAATTTTTATTATACTTTGAAAAATCTTTATTTCACAATAAACATTTTTTATAGAATATAACAAGTCAATTTGATATATTTTTGACAACATATTATAGCAGTTAACTACATTTGTATCGAAACAAAGTATTATTATAATTTTTGCGCAGATATAATTAATAGCCTTGGAAGTAACGCGCTCAATTATCATGAGTTCCTATGGGACCAAAGTATATATTATGGAAAAATATGTTTATCGTCGAATAAAGCTAAGAGGATTCTTATTACAATAATATAATTATTTTTCCTTATAAGAGAATGCTATGACTCCCATTTTTGTAAATAACTAAAATATATTTTTTGTAAATTTTTATTAGATACTTCTACTTTTTTTAAACATTTTTAAAGAGTTATTCCACACTTAGGATTTTTTTTAATACGTTAATAATTGTTTTAATACGTTTTCTAAATAAGTATTTATACTTCTACTTTACCAAAAGATTTTTTTTAAGAGCAAATGGAAAAGAAAAAAAAGCGCTCATAATTTTATTCAGAGTTAAAAATATTTTTCCAGCATTCCAAAAAAATTAGTTTAAAGTATACATTTAAAAACAACAAGCTTTTATTTAAAAGCCTTAAAAAAATATTTTTTTAGATCTCAAACTAAGCGGTCTCTGCTAACTAGTGCTAACTAATCTTAGGAACTTTTATACATACGCTAAATATGTTTTTAGAATATAATAAAAGTTTTTAGAATAGAATTTGAGTAATTAAGGAATCAAAAATGCAGGACACCACGCAATGGCGTTAGTGTCCTGCAAATCTAAAAAAAAATCAAAAAAAGAAACGTATAATTTTGTATAATATAATTAAAAAATAATGTATTATTAATATATTGATTTATTTTAGGCTGTGTAAATATTCCACTACGAGAGATACCATCGACGGGAGTAGAGGCATGGTACAAGTTGGACGCCCGCTCCCAACGTTCGTCGGTGCAAGGCCGTATAAAGTTACGACTGTGGCTCTCAGCAAGAGAGGCTGGCCGCCATGATGACGATAATCATCAACAGGTATGTACTTTTTAATTAACCGACTTCTGTAAGAGGAGGTTATCAATTCGACTGTATTTTTTTTGTGTTTGCTACATCAGAACTTTTGACTGGGTGAACCGTTTTTGATGATTTTTATTCTGTAAATTCAATGTTTAATTTAATCCGATTTACGAGTAATGTATGTATATTGCATATAAATATAATATATTTTTATTCTAATGAAAAAAAATAATAGCATATAAATGACTATTAAAGATTTTAAGCTAACTTTTAAAAATAATTAGTAAAATGATGTTTCATTGAGGGCGTCGTGGCGCAGGGGTACAATTGTGTGACTGTAACGTGACAGTTGTGGATTCGATCCCCACTCGAGATAATGAATTATTATTACTTTATATTTTCATTTCTTCGCTCTGACACCAAGGCAGCGTTAAGTTCCGCCACTCAACACACAATGCCTTGAAAAATTCGGCGGAAAGTGGAAAACGGAGTGTTCTAGGCTCTCTCTGCCTACTCTCTCTCTCTCTTTGATTGATTATGTTTATTTATGATATATAGTAACAATAAATATAACTAGCTATTATAATTTAATAGTTGTTTCTAGAAGAACAAACATATATTATATGTAAATCTACGATTATGCATATAATAAGATACTACAATCTATTCACTCTTTTTTGCTCTACAACATTTTTTACAGACATTTATTAAAAGTTACTTAAATATCAAATGTGAACGGCATAGAGTAAGTGACATTTATGTCATAATTGCAGATCGAACTGCTACTTAAAAAATCAGCCTTGAAAATGACAATTAATCGCTGGAAATAAAAAAGAAACCTATTTATTCTTTCAAGACGTGTATAGATAGATGGGGCAAAACGATTATACTTTTTAAAATACACTTTATTATCATTAAAATAAAAAAATGAATCAGCTTCATGCTTTATCCCGCACACAGCAGGGTAGGCAGAGGGAACGTACTGTTAAATCATTCCGTTCCCCACTTTCAGCCGAATTCTGGAGGCATTGCGTGTTGAGTGGCAGAACTCAACGCCGCGGTTTTCCTAGACACCAGAGCCAAGAAATGGAAATAAAATTTAAGTAATTATTTCAATCTTCTCGAGTGGGGATCGAACCCACAACCAGTCGGTTTTACGGTCCGGTCACTTTGTGCCCCTGCGCTACGACTGGCGTTTTTATTATCATTGTTTTTTGTATTTCTTTTATTATATCTTTCTTAGCAGTTAAAGGCATTATAGTTATGTTTTTGAAGAATGTTAATAACAACATCTTACTACTAATCTGTTGAAACATTAGGACATAACAGTTATACGAGATTTTTTAAAATATTTATAAACATATTAAACGACAATAACTGTTCTATTAAGGTTTATTAATATACGATTGAGTGTAAAAAGTTAATAAATGCTGTTCCTCTGATCTTAGCTGGAGCTTAATAAAATTATGGAATTCCGTCATTCAGTACAGTGTTTCTAAATTATTCAGAATGTAGTTATACACATTGAATATGGTCAGAGTCCCTTTGCCTGATCCACAGAATGTGAAAAATCTTAAAATAGAATAATTTTTAAGTAATTTATTTGAAAACAAGATTTTAAAATGGCATAGATACCTTGCTCTTTTTGACTCCTTTATTTTATTTTTGCGAAGTTATAAGTAAGTCAGCGAAGAGATGAAATTTCGATTACACGATAAATCTAATTCATTCTCGAGAGTCCTTTATTCGTCTTGACTTAATACCTTCAATTTTTTTACTCACGATTTATACGTTTCAATTTCTTTTTGAGATGACAATTTTGTGCCGACGCAATATATTTCTATCATTAAGAGCTTTGTTGATATCTGAAATATAATTACAGTTCTTATAAGTACAATATTGTTAAAAAAGTTTTATTTCATTTTCATTATATATTAGTTAATTACACTACTGAGACTAAATATTATATTGGCGTTGTTTTCTCCTTGTGAATACCTTATGGCGCATTTAAAAAGTGTCTATCCTTTCATTCAAGGTAGCAATCCTATTGAAAAGATCGATATTGCCATGATAAATCTGATAAAAAAGCAGCGTAGAGTTCTGTTGCTCAATATCAAGTTTGATATGATAAGCTATTACGATTTCCTAGCTTTTACGAGAGGTATATGAATATACAAAACATAATAAGATCTTTATGTTATAATATATGAAGTATCACTATAAATAACTAGCTACTAATTTACTTAATTATACGTACTATATTGCTAGATATATTAAACATTAGCACATCAAGAAATAAGCATGATGACAGATTTTGAGATAATATTATATTTCTGCAGAAAATGAAAAAAAACATAGTATTAAAAAAACACATTTTAATTTATAAATTTAAAAATCGAACCAAAACATGTCAAAGTGTCATGGCGTCGCTTGTGACGTCAAGTCTGAGTAAGCTGTTGTATACAATACAAAATGTCAATTCGCTTGTTGACCAGGACGTGGCGTAAAAGCTCTGATTGGTGTTCAACATACCATGACGGGTTGCCGTATTTTGTAGTTGTATTTTTTCTAAATAATTATTAATTCTACCCTACCTCCATTATCAATCCTATCCTACCTGATAATAAAATTAATTCGTGTTTTGTAATCTATATAAAACGGTTTTATTAATTAAATATATAATGTTAGTGAATTTGACTAGCTGTCAGGTCTATTAAATATTTATTTAATAAAATTTACGTCTGAATAATTTTACCTTATACCGACATTTTATTAGAAGCAATATTCTGGGAATTTCATTTGGTCCCAGTAGAATGAGTTGTCTTGAAGTGATGCGCAAATATCGTTCAAACAAGTGAATAGATGAGTGGTCAATACACATTTAACATATATTAAAATCCTTTTTTATTTCGTTTTTACATATCTAATTTCAATGAAAAAAACACAACTATATTTTGGATACAAACACAGCTCATACAGTTTATGAGATGACACGTGACTTAATAAATAACATAAAATAATGAATCTTTTTAAACATCGTGACATAACTCGGTGGTTGCTTTTTTTTATAGCTTCACGCTGTATCCCGCACACTGCAGGGTAGGCAGGGAACCTAGTGTTAAGACACTCCGTTCCCCACTTTCTGCCGAATTCTGGAGGCATTGCGTGTTGAGTGGCAGAACTCAACGCCGCGCTTAACCTCGACACCAGAGCGAAGAAATGGAAATATACATTTAAGTAAATATTTCATATCCTCGAGTGGGGATCGAACCCACAACCACTCGGTTTTGCAGTCACACCTCGTGCCGCTGCGCCACGACCGGCCTTTTTTGTTTATTATATTTTATTATATTCATTCTTTATGTAAGCGTTTTCCCTGTCCGGTTTAAAATGGTCTTCTACATATTTGTTACGCGCCACCCGGCTTGTCGGCAACTCTCGGGTACGCTGTCGCCGAGCTGTCGGGGAGGGACTTGGCGGGAACGGAATGACGCGCGCTTATAATGTCAAATTTGGGCGGGAAAATGTTTTGACAGTACAGTGAATTGTAATTAACAATATTGTAAGAAATATAGCGATTGGAAGTGAATAAGTGTTTTAATATCTACATTTTGCGTTACATATTATATATAGTAAATAGGAAAAATATAATATCAAGACACTTCGTTGTCTATTTTTATTTCTGACTTTATTTCTTTTACATGCGTGCGACTGCAAACGCAACGGTTGTGTATTCGATACCCGCTCAGGGGAATGAAATATGTAATATTTTTATTTCCTGGCTTTGGTACAGGGCGAAGGGCGGCGTTGAGTTCCGCCACTAAATCCGCAATGCCTCAAAAAATGTAAGTAAGTGGAGAGTGGAAGTGTCCATGTCTAGGTTCCCAGGTTTCATTTGCCAACACTGCTATGTGCAGGATAGAACGTCAGGCTATAGTAATATAAAAGAAATATATTCACTTATTATACACTTTAACAAATATAAAGGTGCGACAACATGAACGCTTATTCGCCGTGCTGTTGGCGCATGAAGTCGAAACAGCAAACGCGCCTACAAGCGGAGCGGAGGAAAGCGGAGAGTGGGAGGGAGAGTTGTGCAATGCAGCGCAAACTTTACTACACCAGCATGCGGTGCAAGGAGACTTAAGCCCACTGCAAGCTGCGATCGCACGGTTTGCGGCTTCGTGCAAGCTTAACAGCGAAGCTCCTTTGGATCCCAAGTAATTAACTATTTCTTAATATATTATTATTTATTTCATATTAACTTCATTCATAACAAGACTTGTTATGAATGTACCTGTTGACCGAGAAAGAGTATTTTTTTAATTATTATTTTAAAATTGTATAATATTTAATTTAAAAAGAAAAAATATTTAATTAATATAGCATAAAAACAAATGTAATTATTATTATTGTAAAATAATTATAAATAAATAACTATATATGACGTTTACATTAAATTTAGGTACATGCACAAGCTACTGACGGAGTTGGAGAGGGCGTGGTGCGCCAGCGAGATCTTGGGAGGAGGCGGCAGCGGCAGCGGGGACTCGGGCTCGGGCGCCACGCGCGACGAGGAGCGGTGGCTTGCTGTTTGCTTCTGCGAGTTCGTGGAAAGGGCACTCCATCAATTACGTCTCCACAGGGATCTGTATCCCGTCCTGCATCATTTGAGCCTCAATAAGTATGTATATGGAAATGGTTTTGTATATGGATTTTTATAATATTGGCAAAAGTTTATGTTTAATTAATATTTTTATTGATATTGATATCGAATTCATTAAGCTGTATTAATTTATTAATTGATTGAATGTTCGAAATTTTTAATTTTGAATGAATATAAAATATTTTATGTGAGCGCTTTATCACAAGCAGATTATGAGAACATTCGGAGAACAGAATAAACATAAATATAAATTAAAGTTTATATTAAATATATATAAATTGAAATTTATAAATTCTGATAATATAAGACTGTAAAACCGACTGGTTGTGGGTTCGACCCCCACTCGAGGAGATAAAATATTTACTTAAATTTATATTTTCATTTCTTCGCTCTGGTATCGAGGTTAAGCGCGGCGTTGAGTTCTGGTACTCAACACGCAATGCCTCCAGAATTCGGCAGAAAGTGGGGAACGGAGTGTCTTAACACTAGGTTCCCTCTGCCTACCATGCTGTGTGCGGGATACAGCGTGAAGCTGATTTAATTTTGATTTAATTTGATTTAAAATTTATATTTATATTCATTCGTTCAAAAATATAAATATTGCAGACTTGAATTCCTTTTGCGCTGTCTTAATCAACTGTCTCAGATGAAAGCATTCTGGCGCTGCTGTCCTTTTAACAACGAAATCAGGTTAGTGCATTATTTAACATTTTATATCTTTTTAATAGAAATTATTATTTACATTACTCTTTTTGTTTGAAAACCAAGAACTTTGCCATTAAGAAAGATGAGACGAACCCTTAAGACCGCAATTAATCCGATTCAAAGGTTAAAGTTTGTCCGAATTCATCTGTTTTGGCAACGGAGATTAAATTAAGATTGTGTCCTAAATAGCGACGTTTTGTTCGCTCTAATTATTTTCTTTTATTAAAATGTATCAACAAGCTAAACTTTAACAAGACAAATTTCTTTACCAGACATTTAGTTAAAATTATAGTACGTCAAAAACTTTTGAAAACAGACAAAGTGTCTACAATTTCAACAGAAATATTTGAAATGTAATATAATAAACACATCTCATTCGTTAATATGTTCAAGATTAGTATAACTAAGCTAAGCTTAATTTTTTTATAAGAAAAAAAAAATGGTTGAGGTATAGTTAGAGAGGCGTATGTACAGCAGTGGAGGAGGGATTGATGACGATGGTGATGAAAGGTTAGGAGGAATCAGTTCTTCACCTTCAAATTGAAGAAGGCAGTGCATGCTTAATAGGGAAACTGAACGCTGCGCTTTATCTTCGCAGAGCAGCGAAATGAAAATATTTAAAATATAGTAGTAAGTGGGAAATCGAACCCGCAACCATCGTTCGTTTATTAAAGTGTAGTGTACCCAGACGTTGCATCACAACATCACATATCGACATTAGAGAAATATAACAAAATACTGTCTTAGGAGCGAAATAGTAGGCGCACTACGTAAAGGCACATCCGAGTGGTACGAGGCGCTGTGCGCGCAGGACACGGACTCGGAACGCGGGGAGGACCTCGTCAACCTCATCACCCTCGTGCAAATTGATCTGCAGCAAGGACTCACTTATTATCATCCTCTTTTTGATACGTAAGTACAATTTGTATCGTAAAATTCAATAAAATATTAACTTTATTAAAATTGTATAATAATTAGAGATCTATTTGGTTAAAGTTGATTACTAAAAGTTTTGGATAACACCTTTGGATTTGGCGAGTGATAAGTTTATTATTAGGATAATTTTGAAAGTATCGTTTACTTATAGTTAATTTACTTTCAAAAGAAATAGACAATAGAAAATTATTTGTGATTTCTTATATATCTTTTTGTTAAAAGTTTCATTACTTTACTAATTATTATTGTCGTGGTAGTGGTATCCAAAAAAATATGTGAAAACATCAATTTTATGTTGTACGTTATCATAAGTCGTTTCAAGTAGTTCATCATATTATCGTCAACATGGAAGATAACAATGTAATTAAAAAAATAATATTCAACTACTACACTTATAGTGCTTTATCATATACTAATCTTATCTTGTGCCATTCTCTTTATCTTTATAATATTAATATCTTTATTGATTCAATTGTAATCAATGTATTCTGTATAGAACCGAGTAGTCAAAGGGAACCTAGAACCAGAGCGAAGTAATGAAAATATTAAGAAATAATAATTAATTTTGCGAGTGGGGATCGAACCCACAACCGTCGCGTTACAGTCACACCCTTGTGCCCTTGCGCCACGCCGGCCTCAACACATAATACATTTACATTTGTTTACATTATTGTCGTGATAAAAACATTTATATACATATTCATTTAAGAAATTAAGTAGGTTTCATTAAATTCAACATTATTATTGTTTTAGAGAGATAATGCGGAACTTCAGTTTTATGTATCCATTTTAATTTAGCGGTAAACCGCTTTATATATTGTCAGAAACAGTGCTATTTTTGTATGCACGTAAGTTGTGTTCATTTTCATATATAAAAGGCCAGCTAATGTGCTATACAATTTAAAACCATTCGATTTTTCCTTTTTTTCAATTCCGTTGTGCCCTGCACATAGCGGAGAGAAAACCTGCGATCCTAGTGCTAAGACACTCCGTTCCCATTAAGACATTTCCGTTTCCCACTTTCCGCCGAATTATGGAGACATTGCGTGTTGAATGGCGGAATTCAACGCCACGCTTTGCCCTCATACCAGAACGAGCAAATTAAAATATTAAATACTTCATTTTCTCGAATGGGAATCGAACCCACATTCTTTCATATTTCCAATCGCACGCTATTACCACGACTGACATGTATATATGAATAATTCACATCATTAAATGAATCTTCAGTTTAAGTTTTATTAATTTGTCATATATTTAATATACACCTACTCGTAAATTATGCCCATGCAGGATTTAAATTTGTCAGGCTTTATATTGTCAAAGCTATTACATATATCATTCATAAAGCTTCTTACCTCCTTCTCCTCCTCCTCCTTCACCTCCACGTAGAGTACTTTGCTGAGGACATTTTATGGTAAATTGCCACGCCGTGTTACTAGTAATAGTAGCGCGAAGAAGTGCCTTTTAATTTATGAGACCTAGCCACAAGGTATTAAAGCAACATTTGATACTAAAATATTACCACAACCGTTGTTTTTCTTTCTGTAGCTGATTTATTATGAAGCTTCTAGGCCCTAATACTATAGATATAAATGATATCTAGAAATTATATAAAATGGCTGCTTTTATTTCCATTTTGTATTTTATATAGACACGTTGCTATTGTTTTATAATAAAACAACATAAAAGTCACGTTTTAGTCACGTTCATAAAGTAACAAACGATACTGAATTCAATAAAATAAATATGTTTTCCCTTTCAGAAATTCGATATTCTATATGCAAGAACATCATACAGATATCCCTATATCATATTAACACATACTCGTATGTGTACGCGATCCTTTAGAGTCATGTCAAGTAAGAAGGAAAAAGCTACAACGCATACACTGCGTACATATACATATATATGTATATATATATATATATATATATATATATATATATATATATATATATATATATATATATATATATATATATATATATATATATATATATATATATATATATATATAAGCTTAGTTTGGGCGTGTGTTTATGTTGCCATAAATGTTAAAATAATATTTACTCTTAAAAGATTGGATCAATTTTATGAAACTTTGTTATTTCAACAATGTTTCAAGTTTCAAGGCAACACACATCAATATTTCATCGCGATTGAACCTCAGAAGAATATAAAGTTATGGTTGCCACGGCTCTGATTATTATAAATTTTTCGACTATACTTTTTAAATTATAACACAAATACACACATCCTATACATTCACCAAAATATTTAAAATTGTACAGATAATTAGGTTATAATAAATGTACATTAAGACTTATAACTTGTATTAGAATAACACTTGTTTTTATCATCCCCCGTGGGATACGGCACTGTTTCTCTTTATCACGGGCTATTTTGTAACCTATCTAAGAGGACAGTACCTCAAAAGAATATAAAGAAAATAAATACTTAAATATAAAGAAAATAAATACTTAAAGGTAATTAATTCATTTTTATTATTCATTATTTACATATAGCAGGATATAATAGGTTATCATATCTGTTTTTTGTCACTTGGCTATTCGAGACAATTTTTTACTATAAATTCCGAAAATAGTGAAACTTAAATTACATTCATACAAAAAAATATACACAAAATAAAAGTTATTCCCAACTAAAATAGAATGGATTGCTCCTCAAAGCCAAAACTTCTGATAAAGTTTCGTGTTCATAACTTCTGGTTTATTTTATAGGACCAACAATGTTCCATACTTCAGCGTCGTCTTTACACAAATTGACAAAATGGTGAGTACATAGTATATAAGCCTAAACTAATGTTAATTAGAGGCCAGTCATGGCGCAGGGGCACAACGTGTGGCTAAAACTGACTGGTTGTGGATTCGATCCCCACTCGAGGAGATGAAATATTTATTTAACTGTATATTTCCACTTCTTTGCTCTGGTGTCGAGGCAAAGTGCGGCGTTGAGTTCTGCCACTCCACACGCAATGCCTCCAGAATTCGACAGAAAGTGGGGAACGGAATGTCTTAACACTAGGTTCCCTCTGCTTACCCTGCTGTGTGCGGGATACAGCGTGAAGCTAATTTAATTTTAAATTTTTAAGTTTTTACTACAAAGATTAGAAAAACTATTGTATGCATTTTCTAAAAGTTTCCTTGTCTTTAAAGTACCTACGTATGTACGTTGTTTTATATTACAGAAATTCTAGGGCAACTAACATAAATACCTACCAAGCTATTATTCCTCGCTGAAAGGACGCTATATTTTATTTCGCACCATAAAAGCTCGATATTGTATATATTTCTATATGAAGACGTAATAAAATATATAAAAGATCGTGTTTTAAGTTTTATTATTTACATTTATGATGGTCTAGAACCGTCTCTAACGTAAATAGAACAATACATTGTGCGGCGTTGAGTTCTGCCACTTAACACGCAATACCTCCAGAATCCGGTAGAAAGTGAGGAACGGAGTGTCTTAACACTAGGTTCCCTCTGCCTACCCTGCAGTGTGTGGGATACAGCGTGAAGCTGATTTATGATTTATTGTACCAAATGACAATTATCAATAACGCCAATTATAATAATTTCAATAATGTCAATTAACAATAGTTATTTAAACTTAAAAATATATCAAAAGTCCCCATGATTTTAAGTTTTAAAGATTTAAAATTCGTCAAAGTTGAGAGTAAAATTTTTGGACATTTCGGATTTTTCTCGTAAACAGTAAATTATATCCAAAAAATATAGATGTGACAAAAAAGTTAATCATATAATCATCTACTAACCTTATCTGAATATTTTTGTTTGTAAGAATATTAATCAATCAATCAATCAGCTTCACGCTGTATCCCGCACACAGCAGGTTAGGCAGAGGGAACCCAGTGTTAAGACACTCCGTTCCCCACTTTCTGCCGAATTCTGGAGACATTGCGTGTTGAGTGGCAGAACTCAACGCCGCGCTTAACCTCGACACCAGAGCGAAGAAATGGAAATATAAATTTAAGTAAATATTTCATCTCGAGTGGGGATCGAACCCGCAACCAGTCGGTTTTTACAGTCACACCTCGTGCCGCTGCGCTACGACTGCGCTGCGATGGCTGGCCTCTGTAAGAATATTGGTTTTGAGATATAGGGATTCTAAAAGTGGATGGTGTCCATCTCTACATAATGAAAAACAAAGCCTCTTCTCAACGATGTACGCACGCGTACGTACGATGTTACAAACATAGCCATCTAATTTTAGATAAACTGATTGAAAGGTTATAATGTCTAATGTATGTAAGGTACATCGTATATACAAGAACATCATAGATACATGACGCCCTCGTAGCGCAGGGGCACAAGGGTATGACTGTAATGCGACGGTTGTGGGTTTGATCCCTACGGCACCCAGATAAAAGCCCGACCTTGAGTTCCACTACTCAACATGCAATGCCTCAAAAAATCGGCGGAAAATGGGGGGCGGAGTGATATAGCGTAAAGCTTACATATGTACACAATTGGTCAGAGCGCTAGAACGTTTACCAAGAGGCGCGGGTTCAAGTTCCGGCACGTTCAAATTTTTATATGTTTTCTGAAACGTATTCTTCTATAGCTTATTGAAAATAATTTTAAAACTTCCATAAACGTATAAAAAATGCAATTTCAAAAATACTTAACACCCAATAACCAAAGTTTAATTGTAGCTAAGTTTGATTTCACTTTACCATAAAATTGTAATAACCTGTTTCGTTATTGGATTTTATTGTTGCTTATACAAACTATAAATTAATAATCCGCCGACACGAAATGAAATGATTTACTACTACAAATTATAGTTGAACGTGAAAAAAAATCTGAATAATATATAGTATTAATTACAAAGTACTTAAGGCAAATCGCGGCGATGAGTTCCGCCACTCAGCACGCAATGCCTCCAGAATTCGGCGGAAAGTGGGGAACGGAGTGTTTTAGCACTAGGTTCACTCTGCCTACCCTGGTGTATACAGCGTGAAGCTGATTTAATTTTTTTTTATTTACATAGTTTTTATTGGTTTATTTTTTTCACTTAATAATAAAGTGATTGTAACAAACGTTAAGCGTATATTGAAATGGATTTTATACAGGAAATATTACCTACGCGGTTTTGTGTTTTTGCTTATTGTTACCGTAAACATAATGAATTAATAATTTCCGTCCAAAATTATTTTTATAACAAAATTACGAAATGTATTAATTTATAGAAGTTTTAACAGGTATCTGAGGACGTTAAGCACTGTGTCGAGCTTTGGGTGGCTGAGGGCTGGTGTGGAGTCGCTGAAGAGGAATTATTCGATGAACACGGAAACGCAAGTAAGTTTATTATAATATTTTCATACCAACACTTATAATAATCATTATATATAGGCATTTTATGCAAATATTTTAAATTTGTACTTAAAAACATTTATTTATGTTTATATAAATGTAACTAACTACAACGATAATCGTAGATACTCTTTTTAGTATTTTTCTTACTTATATGCAAGAGTAGGTATTTTATTTTAGTTGTATTATTACGATTTGTGTTTTCGCTTGCGTAATTGACATATTTGTTGCGAACAATCAAAAAAAAATCTAATACCCACTAGTCTATGGTTTTTTAGAAGCTTTAAATGACATTTATTTTACAGAAATGTCTTGATATATATGTATACATAAATATTGTTTTAAGATAAGCCTCGCGTGCGGGGCGGGTAGTGCTTTGAATAACAAATGAGGCCCGGGCGAAACTTCCGGAAAACTTACACTATGATGTCATTTAGTAACTAAGTTAAAATATGCGTCAGAGCTCATTTTAAGAAATATGCTAATACTGTTCAAAGTTAGTTTTCCCGTTTTCTGTGCATTTTAATATTTTTTACTTTGGTATTTTTTTTTTTAATGGTGAAGAATTAAAAAAAGTTATATGTCATAAGTTTAAAAACTTTCATTATGTATAACTTTTAATGTTAAATTAATGACTGACATACATTACAAAAAAATAGTAAAATGTTAAACCAAAAAAAATATGTAAAAGTAATTTCAAGCACACACTAACACCCTTTTAGTTTTTTAAATAAACAAAAAAATATCTTAAAAAAAATTAACAGCAAAATTTCTTCTGTCGTAGTGTGCATAGTGTCGGCAAAAACTCTGCCTTTTGAAGTGCTAGCGGCAGTGAGAGAGCTTTACGCCGCCGCTTCACCGACGCCGTCGTTTCACGCCGCGCACGACCCGCCGCCTCTGCTTTTAGATGCCTATCAGTAAGTTCATACTAAAATACTGATGTGCCTATCTTCTAGAAGTATATTCCATTTCATTTTTTAAGTTACAAGCATTAATCATATCGTTGGCTTAGAGTGTAAACCTTCTAACAACTGCTTAATAAGCAAATTGACATTAAATCAGCTTCACGCTGTATCCCGCACACAGCAGGGTAGGCAGAGGGAACCTAGTGGGGAACGGAGTGTCTTACACTCCGTTCCCCACTTTCTGCCGAATTCTGGAGGCATTGCGTATTAAGTGAGAAATGGAAATGAGACACCAGAGCGAAGAAATGGTAACATAAATTAAGGTAATTTTTTCATCTTCTCGAGTGGGGATCAAACCCGAAACCAGTCGGTTTTACAGTCACACTTTGTGCCGCTGCGCCGCGACTGGCCTCAGACATTAAAGGCTAACGTTAAAGGCAAACTAGGTATTTTAAAACTGTGAGTGTATATATATATTATCTGAAGGTTTTTAGAATTTTGTAAATTGTTTTATATTCTGTACTACGTTAAAATAAAAAATAAAAGTCGATCTTGTACTTTTTTACACTTTTGAATGGTACATGTACAATGTAGATTACATGACCAAAAAACAAAAACGAGTTTAGCAGGCTTACACTCTAAGCCAATGATATAACAATACGCCATCCTTCCATCTCTATTAATATATATAGTTGAAATGAAAGATAATCAAGAATATAGAAGGTGAAAAAGGACTATGCTAAGTGATTACACAATGTAGTACATTGAGTGCTAGATTGTTCGACGGATGACGTTGACGGATGATTGATGGGAGAACGGTGGATCTAAGATTCTTTCTTATAAAAAAAGATTCTTTCTCATTCTGTCTTTTTATTATTTTTCAGAGTTTATTTTTGTAATTTTCATTTCCAATGCAATGTAGAATTAAGAATACCGCATATAAGGGAGCGCCGCAACAGGTGCCAAAAACACAGATTATATTATTGGGTGCAATAAATACAACAATAGAGTTCAAATGGGAGAAAAGATCACTTGATCGAATGATTGAACAATCTATTTTAAAAATATTAAATAAATAGTATTTTTTTGCCTGAGCCTGGTTTTGTAAAATAATCAAATTCAAATACATTTAAGCGCACTTATTGTCCAAAATTTATCAAAAAGTTGTTGTTGTTCATAAAAATAAAAAGTTATATTACAATATCAACGTTAGCATCATTTTCTGTAGGGTTTATCAAAATTCAACGCATACTGAATATAAATTAATTGATTATACGCCATTTTTACCTTAAACGCCTTTATTACTTACCTATCTTACTTTCATATTTTGTACACATTTCGTTTTTTATATTAGAATTTAAATCTTCTTTAATTTAATCATCACATTTTATAAGATATTATCAAAACAAGTGTTCAAAAATATTCAAAAGAAAAATCTTTTATATTTTATAAAAGTGAAATAGAAAAAGGTATTCATATTTCATAAAGTAAATTTACAACTCAATATGGCACCACTTTATGAGGATCGAAAGGAGCTTTCATTATTTTCATACTTTAGGTATTTGCGTAACCTTTCAAAATGACAGTTTCTTCTGAATTAGATGTTACATTATAATGTAAAAACGTATATATTCATAGATAAATGGATGGGAACTACCTTTCTTTCACATTTTAATGCATCTTCACATTTAAGTCCTCGATTATGCCATTGACATTTAAAATTTTAAAATAATTTAAGTATACCTAATAACCTCGACGAGATCGAATTCGATTTGAACCTACTTTGTTTAACTTTTGACTTTATTGACACACTCCTCAAACTTTCTCTTCTATAAACTCAGCCTGTTCAATACAAAATAAAATCAATTACATTAGCATTTTTCCGTCAACAAATTAATTAGATAAGTAAAAAATAATAAATTAAAAGCACAAAAACTTTTTTAGAAAGAGCTTTTATTTAAACACTCTAAAAAGGAGAAAATATTGTTTTTTTCTGTTAAATTTTAACTATCAACTCATAACCTCATTATACTCAATTTATATGATTATAAAAGCTTGTTGCGCGATTAACTTGTGTAAATAAACTAGTACTAATTCAATTATGTGAAATTTGCTAAATTTAAATTTTAAAATTTTCAATTTATTGATCATCGCGACCTTTTTATTATTCTTACATTATTCAGAATTATTAGTTATTTGAAGTCACGTTGAGCATTCGTTCGTAAAGAAAAAAGGTAGAGTTTGTTCTGACCGTGCACTATATTTTATATAATAGGTTTTGTTAATGCTGTTTTGCCATTATTTCCGCATATTATATTAGATACTCTTGTGATTCTCTTGATATATTTCTAACTTAAACAGTAATAAATATATACTTTTTGTTGTTTTCCAGTAATTAACATGACAATATATATTTAATATCTTAAAAAAATGTAGATATTTATTGCTAATAATCTTAAAATTGTTTCCTCTCTTTCCAATTCACTTAAAAAAAATTAAATGTTGGATGGTTCACATATCACAAATACATGTATTTATACGTGCTCAGTTTAATGCCTATGTCACTCAATCGTTTACGGCAGCCGTTTGTACTTTCATTCTATAATAGCTACCTTGAGGTATGTTGCACATGGCGTATCTCAGGCAATAATTACAGTTTTAACATGAAACTACTACTGGGTTAAATAAAGTTCACAAAAGTTCATGATAATCAGCCATAGTTTGTATGTCGTTGCAAAATTAAAAAGGAATACTCGTATATGGTAAAGTAAGACATTTCGAGGCCAGTCGTGGCGCAAGGGCACAAGGTTGTGACTGTAAACCCGACCCGAATTATTTTCTTTTCTTCACTCTGATTTCTAGGCAAAGCGCGGCTTTGTGTTCTGCCACACAACACGCAATGACGCCAGAATTCGCTGAAAAGGGGGGAACGACGTGTAGTATAGGCTACTATTTTTTAAGACTTAACCACCTATGTATAGTTTTCAGATCTTTTCATGAACTAGTACTATCTGTAGATGCCAACTGCTAAATTTCATAATTCTAGGTTAACCGGAAGTACCCTATTAATTTTGATTCCCTTTTTAGTGTAGAAATACTTGTTTTTTGCTATATAAACGTCCATATATTTTTTTAAGTAAATGTAGAAATACTTTTTTGCCAGGAAATCATAGGGCCGTAGATTTAGGTATATGGTTTTAATTTCAATTCGATATCTCAAAGCGGTCCTGAGGTAAAGGCTCTTGACAGACAGACAGACGAACCGACGAACAACAAAGTGATCTTATAAAGGTTCCTTTTTCCTAAAAAGGTACAGAACTCTGAAAAACGATTATATCCAATAATTAACTGTAAATCTTCTCAAATAATTTAATTTCAATTTACATACAATAAACAACATATTGAAATAAGCACATAATTCGGCAGATGGTTTGAGCCGCTGATCGATCGATGGCTGGCTGTTACTAAAACCATGGCTTTACAACGCGTGCGGGCGGCAGTGGAGCTGGGTATGTATACATACATATATCATCTATATACACAAGCTTTAAATCTGTGCTCAAACAATGAAAACTCAGTTTTATACAGGTGAATATTACACTAATTTCTCTATAGGTACTGGTCACTATTAAACATATTATTTTCTTCCGATTAACACGTAAGAACATAAACTGGAGGCCATATGTCCCAGGGGCACAAGGATATGGCTGTAACGCGAGGGTTGTGGATTCGATCCCCACTCGAGGGAATGAATTGTTATTTTTTAATATTTTCATTTCTTCGCTCTGGCATCAAGGCAAAAAACCCAGCGTTGATCCACTCAATGCCTCGATTGAAATTCGGCGGAGAGTGGAGAATGGTGTGTCTTAACACTAGGTTCCCTATCTACCTTGCTGTCTAGCGTGAAGCTGATTTTATAGTTACTGGTAACTGGACCATGCTGAAGTTATATATCCTTATATAAATTCGATACAAGATCAGTCCTGTTCCAGTTGTATTTCTGTGGCATCAGAATTCAATTCAATAAGAAAATACAATATCAGAAAATATTTTACAACATAACCCGAGATGTTGATATGTGAAAATATGAAATTTATGCCCGCGAGGCGTCTACGGTAAATCTACCATAAACTTCGTGGAATGGCTAAAGCGGCAGAATACAAGAGCGTTACATTTTATTATCATGCTATTGATGAAGTAATAACCGGCGTAACTAATCTCACTTTATATCCATATAAAACCACTATGGATGCTACTAGCGGAATATTTGTCTTACATTTTTCATCATGAAAATAAAAGATTACCCTGCCATGTGCGTGATACAGCGTGAAGCCAAAAAAAAAAAGATAAATTAAAAAATATATAATTAATTTAAAAAAAACAAAGTTAATATCAATTAAAGAGTAATCTCCAATTACGCGACTTAAGAATATAAATAAATGTGTTTAAAACGACAGGTCATGTCGAATTGCTAGGTCGAGGAAAGGTTCACACCAGAGCCCGGCCGCCATTTAGATAAGCATCGGGTTCTAAACGATCGCGTAACACGAATGCTTCTATTGGCACGACAAATAAAAAATTGCTTTCAAATGTTTGCTTAGATATAGATAGACAAAAATCACACTAAAACTAACTTTTATTGATGGTTTGTCGAGTTTACGATCGTTATAGGCTTTAGCAATTAATCACTAAATTTAATTTAAATTGTGTTGATATGTAAATACGTATATGCGATATATAGGATTTAGATTTAGATTTCAAATTCATTTTGATATCTATTAACACTTAGTTACGCGTCGTCTTTGCAAAGTTATGTAACATTTTCTTTACAAACGTTGAAAAACTAAGAAGGGATATACAACTTATCAGTGTCTACCTCGTGAAATTTAGAACAAATATTTTATAAATAAATAAATCAATGAATCAGTTTCACGGTGTATCTCGCACACAGCAGGGTAAACAGAGGGAACCTAGTGTTAAGACACTCCGTTCCCCACTTTCTGCCGAATTCTGGAGGCATTGCGTGTTGAGTGGCAGAACTCAACGCCGCGCTTTGCTTCGACACCAGAGCGAAGGAATGGAAATATAAATTTAAGTAAATATTTCATCTCCTCGAGTGGGAATCGAATCCACTACCAGTCGGTTTCACAGTTACTCTTTGTACCCCTGCGCCACGACTGGCCTCTGGACTGTAAAAAATATTAGCTATAGAACATGAAAACATTTGTGAAATGGTTACAAAAATTGGACAACACTGTTCTCGAACGCCGCGCTGGTGTAAAGAATCCTAGGTTCATTGAAGAATATTTAGTACATCTCTTGAAACAAAGTCAATCACAAAGACAAACAAAATCTATTGAAAAAAAAAACAAACTGATTTGTTTTTTTGAAAAAAAGCTGTTTTGCGATGTAAAATGAGTGAAATGATATATTTTTAAATGCGTTTAATTTTCGAGTCACAGTTTTGTTATTTCCTCTGTGTTCAGATCGAGCTGTGGAAGGAGAACATATCGTTAAGCACAGCACATCGTCTGTGGATACGGCTGCTTGGTAAGTAAACAATACGTATAAATTGATTACGATACATTTACTAGCCTGTAATTTTTAAAAAGATTTAATCAAATTCAATTCGAAAACATTTAATAATTCAGGTGACTAACATTTTATAATATTAGTGGATACACATTTTCGTGTTCAACTAAAATAATAAAGGCGTGAGGCCAGTCGTGGCGCAGGGGCAAAGAGTGTGACTGTAAAATCGACTAGTTGTGGGTTCGATCTCCACTCGAAAAGATAAAATATTTACTTGTAGTTATATTTTCATTTCTTCGCTCTGGTATCGAGGCAAAGAGCGGTGTTGAATTTCGCCACTCAACACGCAATGTCTCCAGAACTCGTCGGAAAGTGGGGAAAAGTGTGTCTTAACAACTAGGTTCCCTCTGCCTACCCTGCTGTGTGCGGGATACAGTGTGAAGATGTTTTTTTTTAATTTTAATTTAAGTTATTGCACATATAATACAAATTAAATAATTATAATTCTAAATAATTATTAAATAAATGTGGCAGACGACTGACTTCAGTGATACTTACATGAAAGAAAAACTAGAAAATAATTAAATAAATATCTTAAAATTAAATACACAGATGATTCATATAATATATTTCACTATACTTATTTATAATTCTTCACGTATATAGTCTATATCACATGCGTATGGTGTGGCGAGCAATTGGCGGTGCGGAAGAGGGCACTGTGGGAGGAGGACTCAGGCTCTTAGAGGCAGCATGCGCTACCGCGTTGCACTACGCCGACCTCGTGCATGGTGCCCTGGCTGACCAAGGATACTATGAAAACCACGGTGAGTTCATATATTCCTACGTTAAATGTGTATATTTACTACTAGAGGCCGCCCGCGACTTCTTCCGCGTGGAAACCCTATGATAACGAAACAATATTATCAACATAAGAAATATGGTAACTAAATATTGCAAAGCTCTAATCATAGGTCTATTGGTAGCTACTGCAGTATGCTCCTATAAACTATATTTAACGATTTTTCTCCTTTAAGAATCAATCCCGCGGGAACTCCGGGATAAAAAGTTGCCTATATGTTATTCTGGGTCTTCAGCTATCTACATACCAAATTTCATCGTAATCGGTTCAGTAGTATTTGCGTGAAAGAGTAACAAACATCCATACATACTCACAAACTTTTGCATTTATATTATTAGTAGGATAGTTCCATTCGATTGGCAAAATTATTTATTGACAGGAATAACGCGTAGGCACTCGAGGAAATTAAATATTTTTTTACATTTATATTTTCATTTCTTCGCTCTGGTGTCGAGGCAAAGCGCGGCGTTGAGTTCCGCCACTCAACACACACAGTGCCTCCACAACTCGGTGGAATGTGGGGAACGCAGTATCCTGGATGCTAATTTATTATTTATTATTTATTTTGTTTAATTTATTGCAATAATTTGTTTATTCTGTGTATGGTATTTTTGTAAGTACCATATATAACAAATCAAGCGGAGAAAATTAAATAATATGCAAAAAATTAAAATGTAGGTATACATTATTATGAAGACTTAAAATGGTATAGCGAGTGGTAAACCAAACACATTTTTATGCTTTAAGATCGCTCTTGAGTGCTCACTTACTGTAACACGTGTCCCAGTGGAGCGTTCTTGTAACCACTTGAAGCAAGCGCACTCGGCTAACAATTCTGGTCTGCTTAATGACATGAAGATCAAACTAACATCAGTTGTGGTCGATATAGATTATAAAATACGAATCATTTAGAAGGATTTATCTTCATAAATCGAATATATAACAAACATTTGTTTTTTTTTTCTTCTTCATCTGTGTCTAAGGTAAAGTCACATTTCTTCTAAAAAATGTAATCTACATTTTTTTTAATGTAATTTTATTTTAAGGCCAGTCGTGGCGCAGGGGCACAAAGTGTGACTGTAGAACCGACTGATTGTGGGTTCGATCTCCACTCGAGGAGATAAAATATTTATTTCAATTTATATTTCCATTTCATTGCTCTAGTATCGAGGCACAACGCAGCGTTGAGTTCCGCCACTCAACAAACAATGCCTCCAGAATTCAGCGGAAAGTGGGGAACGGAGTGTCTTAACACTAGGTTCCATCTGCCTACTCTGTACCGTGCGTGATACAGCGTTCTGTTATAATATTTGAACAGATTATTAAATATTACCAACATTACACCGGAAACCACAAGCGTGCTCACTTTGCCCACTCGCGAATCACGACATATGTTTCATCAGAACGTACGAGTACGTAAGCACTTGCCACTAAAAGCTCTCTCGCGATAATTAATAGGCGTTTATTATTAGTTTTACCTGTTGTCAAAAATATAATTATTAACATTTATTTTGTAAATGTTGAAAAGGGATGTACATATGTATATAATTTATTTTATTAATAAAAATTGTTACAATTCGTTTAGGTAAATGTCATCTCTATTATATAATAACACCAAAAATATACAGCGACAGCAAAAATATTTTGTCTGTACATTTAGTAATTTTGACTGAAATGGATAGAGGGACACTTAAAAAGAATAATAGAAAGCAAAAAGGTTTTTTTTGAATTTCTTGTCTGTTTGTCTGTCTGTCTGTCGACATATTTTTGTCCACGTTTTTCTCTGAAAGTACTGAACCGATTTACTTGAAAATTCTTTGTTCACCAATTGCTTTGTTTTAACTCAACTTAACTACTAAAGTTTAGTTCATCAAAATCGGTTCATTAAAAAAAAGTTATCGTCATTTGAAAGAAGTCGTAATTAATTCAACACAGAGATAAAGAACGATCTTGAAAGAAATATCAAGTATATACAAAGATTTTTTGGTTGGTTCATTCATATAATATATGTAACTAATTTAATAACTGTACAGGAGTTAATATGCAATTATTACAGTTATTTTACAAATCCTTCAAATCAATAATTTAACATTTAAGGCTGTTTCTGAATGAGTAAGTTAAATTATTCACTGACATCAGCACATTTAACAGAGTATATTATATAGGTAAAAAGAACATAAAGTTACAAAAATATATACGTGTAATAAATAATTAGCTTTATGTATATTTTAAAAATATCAAATATCAACAATGGTCGTATTTTTTTATTTAAAACAATCAAAAATTCTTTGACGATAACGTCGTAAAAAAATCATATTAGAAGTTATTATAGTTGTCAATCAATTCTGCTTATTAAATCAATAATCATGTATTTTAAGCGGGCGAAGCCGTGGGCGAAGCCGTGGGCGAGCCGCTAGTTCAAAATATAATAATTTAATGTTCTAAAAGTAATCATCTATATTTCGAAATAATCAAATGGATAAGTTCGAATTATATCTAGACTTTATTTAAAACTTTGCTTTTTTTTTCAAATAAGAGTAAAAACTTGGTAGATGGTCTCGACTGAAATGTTTTATTTGTAATTGAATAATAATAACATTCCCGTGTTATTAATGTGATTTTTAGGGTTTCGCACCTACCAATCAACCTACCTATCAAAAGAAAAAAATGTCTATCTGTCTTAAGAACTCCTGGAGGTATTGAGTGGAACTTATTATCCAGAGTCCTTTAAGCACAGAATACATACAAGATTTAGTTTCTAAGTAAATGCTATCAAAAAATGCGAGCGTTTAAATGATATTCGTCGCATAATTAAAACCATCTATATCTATAATTGCACAATGAATTTCTCACAAGAGAAATTGATGATTGAAATTGATGATTTATATTAATCACAAGAAAAATTCATTACAAACTTATATTTATAGTTCATTTCATATAAAAAGAAGGAGAAGTGGAGAGATCGTTATGGTGCGGGGGCACAGCGTCTGGCTGTAAACACGATGGCGATTCCCACTAGGGGTATAAATTATTTCCTCTTTTTTGCTCTGATAAGAAGACAAACCGATTGAG
Organism: Heliconius himera; assembly: GCA_021202915.1. NCBI lineage: Eukaryota > Metazoa > Arthropoda > Insecta > Lepidoptera > Nymphalidae > Heliconius > Heliconius himera. The sequence continues at coordinate 114,604 of JAJHJA010000285.1, forward strand.
TTGGGCCACATAACACATTGTGTAGATAAAAGTAGAGAAAAGAGTTTCTTGACACTAGGTTCCATCTGACCACCTTGCTGTATACAGAATACACCGTGAAGCTTTTTTTGATATTTATTTACGTCCGTAAATGAAGTGTCTATTTTTTTTAAAGGTTGTAAGTACTTCCCGTTGACCTACATTTATGAAAATGAACGGAACCCACGGTTGCCGAATCCAATTCGCACATCACTGTTTTTTACGTACACATAAGTTTACATACGATAAGATATTACATATTGCTAGATAGCTTAACGAGGTGGCAACATAATACCTGCGCAATTAAAGCGAACTACGGGAGACTGATTTGAAACTGATATCATTGAGATTATAATAAATAAATAAATGTAATATTTATTAGATATATTTTTAACATGTGTCTCATATATGCAATTGAATATAATTATAAAAAGTACTTAAACCAGCACAGTTTTTATATATAGATTTAATTATATTAAAGATGTCAGGTGGCATTCTGATAAACTTGGTCTACCCTATCGGCCTCTAACTCAAAGTGACAACAAATGAACAAAAGTGATTTTTTTTTTATATTTTTAAATTTTTTAATATAAAAAAATTAGAGGAAAGTGAACTGTGATTGGGTTCGATCCCACACGACTAAATGAAATATTAATTTAAATTTATTTATTTTTTTTGAATTCCACCACTCAACGCAACATCCAATGCATCCAGAATTCGGCGGAAAATGGGGAACGGAGTGTCTCAACACTAGGTTCCCTCTGCCTACCCTGCAGTGTGCGGCATACAGCCTGAAACTGTTTTTTTTTTTTAATTAAATGGTGTATTTAACTCTAATTTTCTCTGCCCACTATATAAAATATTTAAGACGCTTTAACATAGAAACGAGATATAAAAAGGAAATTTTCTTCGTAGGTCAAAACAAAACAACCGAAGAGATATGCACGATCGTGAACAACTTGGAGTACGTGCGCCGCTCGCTCTGCGAGTACGACGACGAGCACATGTAAGTGCCTTGTCCTGGGACTACTAGGACCGTGAAAAATTATTCCTGCACTTAAGTTATATGATGTTCATTTTGAGAGCTCCCAAGCCACGGTTAAGTTATTTTTTTATGTATATTTTGTTTTAAATTAATATTTGAAACAATATCAAAATCGTTAGTCATTGCATGTTAAGTGAAAAGGCGGGGAGTGTACTCGTAGAACGGTAAGTCTTAACACTATATCATCTCTGACTATTGTAGATAGAGGCCAGCCGTGGCGCAGCGGCACGAGGTGTGACTGCAAAAACCGACTGGTTGTGGGTTCGATCCCCACTCGAGGAGATGAAATATTTATTTAAATGTATATTTCCATTTCTTCGGTCTGGTGTTGAGGTTAAGCGCGGCGTTGAATTCTGCCACTCCAGAATTCGGCAGAAAGTGGAGACCGGAGTGTCTTAATACTAGGTTTCCTCTGCCTACCCTTCTGTGTGCGGGATACAGCGTGAAGCTAAAAAAAAGATAGGTACTATTAATATATAAAAGAAGCGTGAAACCTAATTCATTAAATAAATAGTAATGCTGTAAAATAGAAATCGGCTTATCTTGCCTTCATTTATTCTGTCAATAAATGAAGGCAACATGAATCGATTTAATGAAAATCGATTTATAAAATTATGACAATATATATTACTAGAAACATACGTGTGCATATTACGTTTAATCACATTTACTAATAGAATCCTCTATTACCTTTTATGGTTAAAGCTTGTAACTCCACATCTTACACGAGCCCCGAGGGGCGATTTATGAAACAACCTCGGGGTTAACGCTCGAGCCATTAGAGACTACGTTATTCAGAATTATGTTACAAAGCATGCATATGTGATTCCCTCTATGTATTATAATAGAAAATCAAGTGTTTTTACTCACTCATTATTACATATAGGCTGAAGCCGTTATGGTGTAATGGCACAAGCGTGTGACTGTAAACGTGATGGTTGTGGATTTGATTCCTATTCGGGAAAATTAAATATTGTTTTAATTTCTTCGCGGCGTTGAGTTCTGGCACTCAGCACGTTGTGACTCGGATATTCAGGTGAAAATGACGGACGGAGTGTCTTAACAATAATTTCCCTCTGCTTACCCTGTTGACTTTAACCACAGAAATATTTAATCACCTAAATAGAGTTAGCTTAAGTAGACTTCTCCTGGGATTTACTTAATTCCATATGTTAAATCGCTGTGGTACTTTTGTAAGCTAAAGCTGGTTTTTGTAACTTTATACATATTTATATATGCTGATACATATAGTGACGCAGCCCTGGCGCCGTGGTTCGATCTCCAGTCAAAGAAATAAATTACTATTTCTTAATATTTTCATTTCTTCGCTATGGCAACAGGCAAAAACCAGGCGTTGAATTTTCTGTTGTTAAAAATTCAGTGGAAAGTAGGAAACAGAGTGTCTTAACACTAGATTCTCTCTACCAACTGCGGGATACAGCGTAAAGTTGATTTAAGATACATATAGTATTCAAAAACAAGTTAAAGATCTACTATCACATTTAAAACGTAAGGTAAAATATTTATTATCTATCTATATTTAAGTATCTCTTTCTTTTTAACATAAAAATAAACGAATCTAACTACATTTTATTAATTAATAATATAATAGTTCTATAATTGATAAGTAATAATTATTAGTGCCAACGACGACAACGCGCGACAACTCGTCCGAGGCGCCCTCGGTACCCTGGACTCTCGTGCAGCGCGCGCCGCGGCGCCCCTCGCCGCCCGCGCGCGCCCTCCTCTTCGCAAGGCGGTGTTCCATCTCGCCTGGTCACCTGACACGCTGCCCACACCACAGGTAACATTGCCCAGCTAAAATATCAACACTTTCTTCAAACAGGATTCCACTACTAATAACAAAATGAATAGATTTATGAATGCATTAATAGAACGCGGGATCGATACAGCAAAATGTCGATTTAAAAGAAGAATAATAAATTTAAAAAATGCAGTAGTGATGCGACTTTTTCGTAGAATATCAACATTTAGCTTGAGGTATCGAATCCGCAATGTAGCATAAAATAGAATAGGATCTATTTTATGTTGTTGGTTGACTTCCTAGAACTTAACTTACATATATATTAATATTTATTTATGTATCATTTTACAAATCAATATCTTAAAAATATTTTATAAAATAACTTTACTTTAAAAAATAAAAAAAAAATTATGTAAGTTGCTTAGAAACGTTCAATGCTTTCATTGTCCGTGAAGAGGTTGCACGGCTACAACAGAATACATTATTGATGAGCTTGTTAGCGTTATTGACGACGAAAGCCGTAAACGCTTCAACGATTGCTGTCCAATTAATATGTACTTGTTGTATTAAAAATATAAAAGATGTCATTATTGCAAAATATAGTAGTGACTTAAAAAAATATTGTGGCACTCAAGTAAAAGAACTCTGTTCAATCTTATGTGTACGTGTATGTCTTTCAACCGACGTAGCCAGGATATTTTCAATATAATTCTCAACGTTCATACGATATTAGTTATAAATAATACATTTTACAAACAATATTGATTTATTAAGTTTTTACATTACACATTCTCGGTACTTCTCTGGCCACCTCTGACTAATTCTTTTCTTTAAGGAAAGAAGACAACGAGCACTATGTCTTCCAGACGTAGTCTTCGCGGACCATACAAAAACAAAAGCCGTTCTTAATTCAAATTATAATTCCAACAAAAAAAAAGAATCAGTCGAAGGTGGCCAGTTATTTTTTATTAAGAGCATCCAGTCTATAATATATCATATTTGCGGTATTTAATATACACCTACGTATTAATAATCGTTTGCACTAGGTGAATTTTATTTCCTTGAGTATTTAATAATATATTAATAATCGGTAACAGTAGTATTTCTTTGTAATTTTGTTATATACTACCCTTATCTTTATCTTTACTATCTTTTCTTTATTTTTACTATCCTTTTCTTTGTAATTTTGTTATATACTATCCTTATCTTTATCTATACCTTATCTTTTTAATAATATCCAATAACGTTTTATAACATCGCATAAGAAATAAGGCATCTTATGTTTACGAGTGACTCCTTTATCCACATACCATTATAACTTTTATAAAACTAATAACGCGGGCTCAGCGCACTCTACGCTATTTTTACGCGCTTTTATTGAGTTCCTCTTGTCTCCTAGGTATTCTACGGTGATACGTATCATACATTATTCGAAGAGAAAATTTCATAGCTTTTTTTATGTACTGTTATAAAAGGTGGTTTATGTGGTTTTAATCTCTTTGTCTGGAAATAATTTTATAGAATAAATAGATATTTCATGATAGGGGAATGTATAAAAATAACAGATTTTTAGAATGAGTTCAATGATCAATCGTCGATTTAATTAATACTAAATGTCAACGGTAATATCAGTGATTATATGTGCGTACTTATCATGACCTGATTTTTGGCAAAAAAATAAACTTTTAGATTATGTTAATGTCAGTTTTCCTATTGTAATTTTTATTAATTTTCTATGTCGATTCAGGCAATAACACCACTGCTGGAGTTCTTAGACCAGCACTTGTCTTCTCTTAACACATGGTTGCTACCGCGGGCGTTTACTCGCGCCCTGGCGGGGTGTTGGAGCGCAGTCCTGAAAGAGGTTTCCGCACAAGCAGATGCAGGTGGAGCAGAAAAGCCAAGAGTATACCATCACAGACTGAGGGAAGCACTCGATTTGTTGGCGGAATTCTTCCATGCTGAAGGGAAAGGTTTGAATAATAAATTTATAATAGATACCGACCATGCTGAAAAAGTATATTTTCATATAGGTATTTGATAGTTTAAAATAAACTTGTATATATTTATAGAAAACCTTTAATTATCATAATTATAGGCAACTTTAGAACTAAAGTCAATTAAGCTTACGTTTGATATTTAATCAAATTTCACCATGTAACTACTAACTACTACCCATATTAGGTAGTAATTTTATTTCCTTTACAAGCTAGAAAAAAAACTTTAAAATGACATAAATAACAATAACAAAAGAGCATAACTAATATATCTATTTATTCACGGAAAGATATTCCGCATTTTCTCTTTTGTACGTTCCGTCACTGGAATTTTAATTATATTTGTTATTTCTTAAGCTGTTTTATAAATAATTTTAGCATAAAACATGACACGTTTAACTTTGTCTACCTATCGAGGTAACCTATATACCTATCGATGTCGATACCGCGATAGGTATATGGAGGTTTATATGGACATGTACATACAATATGTTTAGTAACATGAGTAGTATGGATTCGTTGGTTCTGGCGCAAGCGCCAGAACCAACGAATGCCAGTGTGCCAGACCCCGCGAGTCGATGCGTCGGAACTAAAAAAAAAAAAAAAAAAAAAAAAAAAAAAAAAAAAAAAAAAAAAAAAAAAAAAAAAAAAAAAAAATAGCTTTTCGATTAATTAAATCCCACTAGTCGCTTATTAGTCACCCTCATTAAGCTCACGCACAGCCTAATCACTCACTTCTCCGAATTGCTAACGAAGAACCTACGTCACAGTGCAGTGTTGCTGTCTCTTTCTTGCATTACTCATCACCTAACGACGTCACAGTGCCTGTCTCTTTGTCGCTATGTTAAAAAATAAATACTTGCAATTTCTCTCATTTTAATGTGAAACAATATTTTGTTTATTAAAAACTTCCCATTTAATATATATATATTTTTATGAAATCAAAATAGTTCTATTGTATTTTTTATTATACAATGTTTGAAATAATGGCGCGCCGGTGAAACAATATTTTGTTTATTCAATAGGTCTCGATTTGATATATATTTTTTTATTTAGTTTTTAGTTGTTATTGTGAAATTTTAAACCTGTTCAAACTTCTAACAGATTTTGTCATTATTACTAATGGCATTGTTTCTTTATTACTCATAAGTCATAAGCATTAGCTTGAATATTATCGTTATCATTTGCGGTAGTTTAATAGGTTTGTTCATTTACATTGTATAAGTTAGTATAAAACGACTGTGTATCTTTTTTGGATTCATCACTAAGTTGTTCAGTGTCTTCTTGTTAAGAACTGCTGTGCGAGTGTTGTCTAGTAAGTGCTAACCACATGGAAACCATTATGGATGTAAGTATTACTTTTTATTCATGTTATTTTGTATTTTACTGTGATTATTTACAACGTGTGTTTTTTACCACTCTCTAACGTTTTTTAGATAGCATAGAAATTTATTTTATTTTTATACTCATTTTCCTTTGTATTCATTGTTGTAGCTTACGCGCTGCGTTGGTGGGAATAATGCAGAATACGAAGAAAACACGTATAAACAGTATTACTTCTCAACATCTGACGATGAACCTACCTCGCCATACCCTATCAAGATACGAGAGAGATCAAAGAGCAGTGACTCTCTAAAGGAGTTCTTTCAAGAACCTCCGAAGATAAAAAAGACAAAACTACATTCTTCATCGGTGGGGCGAGCGACGAACGATGGTACCTCATATCTTACTACCAACGAAGATGACGGATCCAATGCAACACATCTCATAAAAATTGAGATATTTGAACTGAAAAAACTGGTTGATATACCACCGGAGGAGCACTGGAAATATGCAGATGTGAGGGTCAAATATTATAACAAGAAAAATAGCAAAAATAGCCACCACCAAATTACACGAAAGTTGGTACATAGTATCACCAAAGAAATTTCTAGTGCACCAAACCTAAAAAAATATCACTTTAAAAAAAAGACTAAATAAATTATTTTACTAAAATTTTACTTTGTTTTATTTTCATTTTAAAGGCATTTTAATAAAACCAAATAATATTTTTTACATTAGCATTTATTACATAATAAATAATGTTTCATACATATTTTTTTACATAATGCTATCCTTATTTAAAATATTATAAAAGATTTGAACATATCGTTTAATAGAAGATCATTATTATTATTTGTATCTTGATTAAACATTTCAACAAAGTTAGTGAGAGACATACCTCTACGCTTAAGATATATATATACAAGACAGTATTCACCACAAAAAGAAGAAAAAACATTTTGAATTATCTTATTGCTATATATCCATCTACTTGTATTTCGCTTTAAAAATGATAAATGATAACTATTTGGTTTTCGACCAAAAGTATCGAAATATTCTCCAATTCCATTTGTACTTATGTAAATTGCTATCCAATGTGAGCCTGGTTTTGTATCAGGATCTAAATTACTGATCAAATAAACAGGAGTTGACATATGAACCGGCAATCGATTAGCAGCAAAAACATTTGACGTTAAGGTGGGATGTATTGCTTTTAAACATTTACTTATCTCTAAAGTATTCATGATATTTACGTCTACAGCACACAAAAGTTATCAAATATATATAACATATGAAATGGAGAATGTTATTTTATAAGAAGACCTACAATCTATTAACTACTAAAATCTACACTAACGTTTCTGTTCTTGTCTATTTCAATTAAATTATCAAACTCAGCATAAACAATACAATTTATTGTTTGAGTGAGAGCATTTTCAAACCTTACTTCTAACCTAACACTCCCATGTTTGATTAAATTCCAATGTGAAGAGGTGTTTGCAGCTAAATCAGGAGTTAGATCAAAAGCCATCAGACAATATCCTTTTGGATATCTATCTCTGTTGATGCCATTACCCTCATTCAAGAAGTGAATACCAGTTCCCGTAAATAGTGTATGATACATAAGAGTATGAACTCCATTACTAAACGCTGGTTGTAAAGTTTTTGATGGTATTTGCATACCATCGATATATAAACTAAACGTATTAATACCAAAGTTATCAAAATCGTATGGGTTTTTAGTATAACTACCGTTAAAAGCTGTGTTATTAACAAATCCAATAATACACCGTTTAGGTATCTGTCCAAGGAAAACATTGTCAAGTGTTTTACCCTGAACACCAGATGGAATTGTTAAGACTTTTACTTCAGCTCTTGTGATTGGATATTTTGCAGTTGTAGATGCTAAAACTTTTTGATGAGCAAGCAGTACACTCGGATTTATTCGAGCTTTACGAATCATAAGAGTAGCATCAGTGATTGATACTTTTACTTTTATATCATTTGTTGAAGCCATGAGGTTAAAAGAATCTCTTGATCTAACTAGTTTTACACACATTTCAACACCGTTTATCAAAAACTTTTCTTGATTAAAAATATCTCCATGTAAATGTCCAATCATTTCCACTTCTTTACTTTCCTTTACATATTTTTGTCTTTCTGTGAATCCTTTATTTGCTTCATCAGTATTGTTCATTTTCCCAGCAGTGTCTTCGTACCACAATCCACATGTAAGATGTGATTGTTTCGCATGTGGAGCATAATTTAATAGAGTTTCTATGTAAGCACGATATCCATATGTATTATTTGGTGGAGACATAAGTTTTTGATTTAAATGGACATCTAATTGACTAAAAAGAGAGTGAAGCCAATAATTGACTGGAGCTACAACAGTTGTATCCTCAAGAGGTGTTAAATCTTGATTTACTATTTTTGCTTTGACATGAATTAATGTATGTGACAAATCAATGTAATCATCACCAGATCCAGGAATTTGAAATTCTAATGGTCCATCGTCGCTGAGTGATGAAATTGGTTTGTAGTGAATCCATTGTCCATTTTCTATGCTTGTTTGAGTTGATGGTAAAGCGAATAAATCCAGTTCGGATTTGGCACATTCACAAGAATGATTATGTAAAAACGACATTATTTTTATTTGTTGAAAATATATCGTTGTAATTTAATTTAAAATTTCTTTTAGCTCTTTTTAATGTTCTTCCTTTTAGATTCTCCGACTGAATGAGACTTTGTAGGCGACGTCTACTGTTTTTGTTACCTGATCCTGTCATCACTCGATCTATTTTATCATCAGCTTTTCTTTTTAAATTTGAAGTAGCTTTCTTAAAACGTTCTTGCACTGATTCATTTAATGGTTTTGCCTGTACCATGTCTGATAAAAGTCCTACACCAGCATTCAATGCCTCTTTTGCAACCACTCTTGTTCCATTTGACAATAGAGGTAGAATTGATCTAAACAATCCACCCAAAAAACTTCCAATACCATGACCACGCTGATGTGTTGTACCTTTATAGATAACCCCAATTCCAGTTCCAGCTTGATGCATGTAATATTGTTGATATGGACAAATATTATCACTACGTTTCTCATACATCATTTTATTTAAATTAGTTGCGTTTGAAATGTAACTTAACACAGCTCGTTCCAAATTCAAATGGTATATTTTCTCCGGTGTTAGACCTTATATCTATTTCAATTGTATCAAACTCTCTACGCATTACTGGAATATAGTGCGGTGGCGAAAAAACGTGCATTTTGTTCGATCCATATGCATATTTAACTGGATCCAAGGAAATAATCCGTAACAATGAACACATTACGTCTCCCACTATTTGAGGTTCTACGATATCACAGTAAATTAATAGTTGTGATGGTAAACCTAAGTAAAGGTTAGCTGGAAATTTACCTGTAGTTTTAGTTCTTACATCAGTATTAGGATCAAAACCAAGCTGAAGACTTAATTTTGAAGAAAACTTAAGAGAAATGAGGTCATCGATATTTCCGGTTAAAGTGATGTATTTTGAAATTTTATCGTAGCGTAGTTTAAATGATTCTCTAGAATTCAGTGCTGATAGAACATCATCTATATTTTCATAACTAGATGCTGGGATATGATTTTTATAAGTAACAATCTGTGGTTCAGCTTCATTGGGAACCTGCGCTTTTTTACTTATGTACATTATATTTTGTTTACTTTGAACAGTAAACATAGTACATGGATACTGAAATTCAACAATTCCTACCGACCATTCTCCTTCTAGTTTGATAGATTTTGGAAGTTTTGTTGAAAAGTGTGTTGTCTTATTATCAGGAAAGTATAAAAATGAGCTGTTACTAAGTAGCGTTAAATAAAAATCTTCGTTATTCATGACTCTAAGCTCGATGCTAATATCCAACTGTTAAATTTATTCGGATAACCTTTCCACTTCACGAACAACTCCTTTGTGAGACCTGAATACCGAGTACGTATAATTTTATCTATTTTGTGTTTTGTAGTGGGATCATATGTTACTTTTTGTAACTCTTTTTCATAGAATGTTCCTATTATAGGTTCATCTTTTAAATCTTTTAAAGTATACACTAACCACGGTGATCTCTCTATGACTGATGTAATTATAAATATTTCATCACTCCAATTTGTTTCATATCCTTTTTGAAATATGTGTTTATATTTTGTTATTCTAACATGATCACCAATTTGAAATTTAGGAATGGTTTTATACTGACTATTTGTGTTACCATACAAATTACGCCAAACTGTCATTATATTATTTTGATTAACATCACAAGGACGCATCTTAATACTTCGATGAATGCTATGGTTATATGAATAAAGCAAATCTTGTAAAATGTCAACATATCGATAAGTATTTTTATGTGTAAAATATCGCCACATTTTCATTTTCAATGTTCTCTGAAATCTCTCAACAATACTGGCTTTGATATCAGGATTGTTCGTCGTATAGTAATTAATATTTCGCATTTTTAAAAACTGTTGTACATCTTTCGATATAAATTCAGTACCTTTATCAGATTGTAAGTGTCTGGGAATAGTGTTAGCTTCTAAAAATATACTTGAAAAACATTTTTTTATAGATTCAGAGTTCTTTTTTTGCAAAGGTCTAGCAAATGCGTATTTACTAAAAACATCGATAACACATAAAATATATTTATTTCCATCATTACATTCACTGTAATTTCTCATGTCACTTAAATCAGCTTGCCAAAGATCGCTAATATTAGATAAAACATATTTATTTCTCGAAAATCGTCGCTGAACAGGTTTATGTAGGGTATAAGTTTCTTGAGACTCCAACCATTTTTTTGTATCTTCTTTAGTCATTTTACTTTTCATTGCTTCAGATAATTTATTTAAACTACTATAACCAGCAGGATTAGAAACATCATAATAAATATTTTTGATTTCTAATAAGGGGTCCATCGTTCCCAAGCAATTTTTCGTTTTACTTTTTCTTCGTTCGATTTTGGATATGTTTGGGGAGTTAATTGATTTGCGGTGCTTGAAGATTCTGTCACAGCTTGTGATGTTTTCCCAAAATCAGGTGTCTTTGACATGACATTTATGAAAGTCGCTCGTTTTGGATTTCCTATATAACTCAATGGTACTTTTAAATCCTTCAAAACTTGCGAAAATTCTACCCAACCATGTGGCGAACTGTTTTTGAGTGGTCTTACAACATCATTGATTAAGTCAACAATATTACTTTTATAAACTTTCTTGTTGTCTATAAAAATTGTACCGTCATCGTTCCAATTAATCTTATTTTTATTTTTCAATAAAATATCAATTAACAGCTCACCTTTTATTTTATATGTCTTTGGTATGAGTTGAAGCAGTTGAGATTTAGTGTAATAGTCATTACTTTTGTGTGGAATATTCTCATTAATCGGTCTTTCGTGTGTTTTCATAGGCTCTTCTTTAATGTCTGCAGTTTTCTTTGTTGTTACATCTTCTTTTATACAATTTCCCGACTCACCAAAATTTACTAAGGGTATTTCTATTGGTTTTCGATCTTTAGCAATAAAATACAAATATCTCTGAAGAGTTTGTTGATAAAGTGACCATTTCTCTCTGTCGTCTAATTTAGTTTTTAAAACTTTACTCATTTCTTCATCAAGTTGTGATAAATTGTTAACGGTAGTATTAGCATTATCTTTCTTAAGTCTCTCTATTGCTTCAGGTTCAATTAATATCATTTTCTTTGCGTTCTCCATTTTTATTCTAAATCAATGAATTAAATAGTGCACCCAAAACTGTACTCAAGATAATTGGTAAGAAAGTTCCACCTTTTTGTATTATAATATTTTTTCTAGCTTTGTTCTTTGTCTTTGAAACAAGCTTTCTTAAAACATTCTTATACTTATCTAATTTATTTTTGTGTTCGTCTTGCAGTGGAATTTTCCCTTTCAAAACATTGTATATGCACTCACAAATACAATCGATTTCTTCTTTATTACAAGCGCCAAGTAAAACTTTTCTATATTTTGGTTTTAAGCAATGTAACGCTCTTAAAAACTCTTTATGTGCCTTTACTCTATGCGTCATTGTTTAATAATGATGGAATTGTCTTTAGAGTTATTGTATTTATATCCCTTCTTAGGAATGTAACAAATAGTATATTCATCAGGAAATATGTTAGTTTTCATTCGGTAAATATCATCTGTATTTTGTTTTAAATCTATCATTAAGTATCCATGTGGTTTACTAGTGGCATCTTTGTATGCTTCTTCAACATATTTAGGATTCTCAGGTACTATTTGACGAGCAAGAAAACGTATTTGAGTTTTGTCTCTAGGATTTTTAAAGTAAATGATGTAGCTAGAATTTAACGATATATCACGTTGTCCTTTCCCTTGATGAAACAAGTTTTGCGTTATATAGAATACACTCAAGTTTCTATGATGACTCCCTTTAGTAAAAATATCAACTATGCGCCCATCAGATTCTCTCATAAGGTCGTCGATTATAATCAATTGAGGATACTTCCCATCAAACATGTTCAAGTCAGGAATTCCTTGATAGTAATTAACTCCATTTAAATTGTATAATGGTTGCATTTCATCGTAACACCATAAGATAGTGTTAAATTCTTGATTACAAACATGATTTATGTTTTTCAAAAAATCACATACGAACTTTGATTTTCCGCAGCCACTAGGACCCGCTATAATAGCAGTGAAAGGGTGTTCAAAATGAAACATGTTAAATGTAGTAGGATACGTCTATTCAGTTAAAAGGTAAAACTAAATATGTACATATAAAAAAATACATAACATTTTATTATATTTTCTTAACTAATACAATAAAAATGATATCTTAATACTATCTTAACTTATAATGACCCCAAGCTAATGTATCCATTGAGTTATGCAAAATATGTCGCTTGGTGTCGTTGTATGACAAACAAATTTTATTATTTTTTTGTGTAAATATAATATGTTTGATGCTTCTAAATCTATACATTTCAGCGAGTTGTATTTTTTTATTAAATAAACATGATTTATAGTCACTAATATTTAGTTTCTTGGTTACACTTCTATTAACCCCTTTAGCTTTGGTGATAGTACGATCTTCAACACTCATTGCATACATTTTTGATCGCAATCCAACAAATTCAGTAAGAATTTTACCGTTGTTCTCGTCTTTAAAAAATCCTAATTTCTTTTTATTTACTTGAGGAAAGTGAAACTGATTATTTGAAGGATAATCAGAAGTATCGAAATATGAATTTAAATCTCCCTTAATTTCTTTGTAAAAATCATCGCAAAATATTTGGTATATCAGACTATCAGTATCAGTATATAACAATTTTATGTTGGTAAATTTATTTTTCATGTACTGATAGTGAAAGTCATACATTAAAGTCTTGGATATCTCTAATATGCTAAAACCTAAATATATGGGCTTATTATAAAACAATTTAGTTTTGCGAAGTTGGACTGCGACCAAATTTTCAGAAAAAATGGAAAGACTGTGGAATTCGGGGCGAGCAATGAGACTCTGAACACCTTTGATTTTTCCATGATTTTTCCAATGTGTTAATAACTTTACGTTTACTCTTTTTTCGATATTTTCCATTGTCTTTCCAAATACAGAATTATTCATCAGCTTATAAAAATCTTTTTCAAAGTCGGATGTTGCTAAAGTTCGTAATTGGGTGTTTAATTCAATATATTTTTTTAACCAAGGTTTTTGCTTGAATTTTAATACTCTATGAACTTTTTGTACTCGCAAACCATATTTCTCACATTGCAAAAGATTTCTATAATGTATAACATATTTTTTTTTGTTATATAAATTAGTAACTAATTTAGATTCTTTCGAATTACCTACACAAATATTTTCTGGACACAATGGAAAGTCGGAATGAGCATCATGTAAGCTATCGGGGTATTCTAGATCTACTTCTAAAATATATCCAATATCAGAGGTGATTGGTACATTATAATTTACATAAGGATCTTCCCATTCAAAATTAGACAAAGGCAAATATTGAGACATAGCCCACCCATATAAATTGTTTGCATCAAGATAAATTAAATATGAAATAAGATCATTACTATCAAAAGTTTTCATGTGTGGATTATTTGCTTTTGCATAGCGATTACTGCATTGCGATATGCCTCCTCTAATACTGGATTTGACAAAAGCAATTTTATCAAAATCTGTTAATAATTCTAGCTCAACTTTGGTATATTTTAACATAGCATCCCAACTTAACCCTGGAGCGGTATAGTAATGAGCAGGATCTAAATCGTAAGTCTTCATGCAAACATTTCTAAAATTTTCGAAAATATCACATAAAAGTATTACATCAGTTTTTAAATAAAGATTAGAATAGTCAGCCATATTTTGACAGTGGAAATGAGACCATACTTTTTGAGCATGATTATAATCATCAACTGAAATGCTTTCACCAGTCAATGTACTAGCGAAACACTCAATTGATGGCAAAGATGATAATTCTAATGATTTGAACGAAGTCATATGTTCATATGGATAAACACCTTTCCGCTTTAACAACTGAAAGTCTTTATCGGAGGGATATTGTTTTTTCGTTTCTCGGAACTCATCGTCATTAAGATTCTTAGCTAGTGAATCTAAACTACTCGATAAAAATTTAAAAGAGTCAATAAACCTCAAACTAACCTTTTTACCATTTACATTCAGAATTTTTGAGAAGGAAATATACTTTTCTTTATTTTGTGGAATGATTTGTACCTCACCTTCGACAAAATTTAATGCATGTACAATAAAATGAGCATCGTAATTGCTCAGATTATGTAATATTATAGGAATAAATGAGGTGTTATGAATTTTTTTGCTACAATTCTCATGGCATACACCTATAAAAGTACCTAAATGCCAGTCGTGATCGATATATCGTTCGTCCTTTAATTCACTCTCACATATGTAACATATAGAAGCTTCTTGTATTGTTTTGTTGTCTATTTCTGATAGAGGAAGAGGACATTTTTGAAACGAATTAGCTCTACAAATAATTTCTATATCTTTACGTAAACTTGTCAAAAATACGTTAGCACAATTTTCGCCGGTATAAGTAACATATTTAGAAAGCTTATTATCATATGAACATTTGACGTAATAACCAAAGCTGTACTCATCATGTCTTTGAACGTTGGTAGTGAAAGATTTAAAAGGATCATTGGAACATGAATCGATTGGATTGAGAAAAGATTCAAAATCTGCGTAAATCACAAAGGGTACTCTCTTTTTCTTTTCATAACCTTCGAATTTTATCTTATCACTTGGTACATTTTCACCACGCCAGTTTTTTTTACTTATATTTTTATTTGGAAGATCGGTTCTGACATGTGTGCAATCATTCAATCTATGTCTATCGAGAGCTTCCTGACTGTTAAAATAAATAAGGCAGCCGTCACAAATGTAAATGGCATTATTTCTTGATGTAACCTGATGACTCACTAAACGAGATAAGTTTTTTATATAGCAATCCATTACTTCCACTTGTTATGTAAAGTAAATTAATATGAATAGGTTTGAGACACTTTGTAAAATATAATGGACCAACCACAGAGTTAGACTTACTCAAACCATTGTATTCCAGTCCATAAACGTTAACACTCAAATTATTCAACTTTTCGATTTTATGAATGTCTGTTAACTTCACAGGAAAAGGAACACCAACAAAATTTAACTTGTTTTCATATTTTGAATATGAAGAGACTCGATCTGAACTTTTATTTGCTGGGTACAATGCTGAGAGTAAAGCCCACTTAAAGCACTGAACATCACTATTTTTTACATTTATTACTGCCTTTTTGTTTCGTATGTCGTGAGGCAAATCAATGTATGAAGATCCGCGAAGTGGATTAAATTTATTCACATTCATATCCAAACTTAATATTTTCTGAATAGACCAACCGCTGTCTTTCTTTTCAAATTCAGTTATTTTGTTTGCAAATGTTTCATTTAGAGAATCGAGAAATTCATTTAGATTAACAGATTCGTTAATGACGACATTCGGAGTTTGAAAATCAAAAGTATTTGTCAATTCTTTACATTGTTGAATAAAATTAGCTTGGAGTATAAAATTAACTTTAAAGGTTTTCAAAGCTACTATACTCTCACTAACTAAAGTAAAAAGAGTATCTCTGACGGAATTTAAAAACAAATTAAAATCTAAAAGCTCATCACTAACGGAGAGTGGAGTTATTCTGTAAGTATAAACACGTTTTCCAAATGCTTTTTCGATTAATGTTACATTAGGAAAACTGTGATGAATGCGTAATGCATTATTTTTATGAGTATTGCTTCGGTAATGATTTGCTAAATATCTCCTTTTAACAAGTATTTTGCATACCTCACACTTGATCATGTCAATGTTTAATGGTTGAACTGATGGTTCTAAATCCCTCGAAGTTGAAGGTTCGCTTGGACGTCTCATTTTCACAACTTTTTTATTGTTATCTTGAGCTACGCGTTTCAAGCCTCTGCCAACTTGTAAGCTGGTTAACAAAGAAAAAATAAGTTTTAAATTCAATATCTCATAAATTTAAACAGGAAAAAGAAGAAATAAATAAAAAAAAAAACATTAATAATCATTATTACTTACTGCTTTTCCACACTTTCACTTATGTTGAACAAAGCTTCATCAAATTGTGAATCAAAAGTCTTTGACTCAATACTTATGAATTTATCGTTGAAAACTTCCATAGCACATTCTGCTGATTCAACAATCTCGCAAATTTCATCCAATTCCTTGTCAGTCCAGCAATTACTTTCAATCTCCTGTTCTTTAGTAAAAAACACACTAGTAACATGATCACAGTTCGACATTTTCAACTACTATTTAACTCAACACGAATTAATGTACCGCAAGACGGTTTAAAAGTGAGTATGTTAGAAACGTTTTTGGCTTTTATAGATTCTTTATAAATGAACAAACCTATTAAACTACCGCAAATGATAACGATAATATTCAAACTAATGCTTATGACTTATGAGTAATAAAGAAACAATGCCATTAGTAATAATGACAAAATCTGTTAGAAGTTTGAACAGGTTTAAAATTTCACAATAACGACTAAAAAATAAATAAAAAAATATATATCAAATCGAGACCTATTTAGTAAACGTAAATATCATGAATACTTTAGAGATAAGTAAATGTTTAAAAGCAATACATCCCACCTTAACGTCAAATGTTTTTGCTGCTAATCGATTGCCGGTTCATATGTCAACTCCTGTTTATTTGATCAGTAATTTAGATCCTGATACAAAACCAGGCTCACATTGGATAGCAATTTACATAGGTACAAATGGAATTGGAGAATATTTCGATACTTTTGGTCGAAAACCAAATAGTTATCATTTATCATTTTTAAAGCGAAATACAAGTAGATGGATATATAGCAATAAGATAATTCAAAATGTTTTTTCTTCTTTTTGTGGTGAATACTGTCTTGTATATATATATCTTAAGCGTAGAGGTATGTCTCTCACTAACTTTGTTGAAATGTTTAATCAAGATACAAATAATAATAATGATCTTCTATTAAACGATATGTTCAAATCTTTTATAATATTTTAAATAAGGATAGCATTATGTAAAAAAATATGTATGAAACATTATTTATTATGTAATAAATGCTAATGTAAAAAATATTATTTGGTTTTATTAAAATGCCTTTAAAATGAAAATAAAACAAAGTAAAATTTTAGTAAAATAATTTATTTAGTCTTTTTTTTAAAGTGATATTTTTTTAGGTTTGGTGCACTAGAAATTTCTTTGGTGATACTATGTACCAACTTTCGTGTAATTTGGTGGTGGCTATTTTTGCTATTTTTCTTGTTATAATATTTGACCCTCACATCTGCATATTTCCAGTGCTCCTCCGGTGGTATATCAACCAGTTTTTTCAGTTCAAATATCTCAATTTTTATGAGATGTGTTGCATTGGATCCGTCATCTTCGTTGGTAGTAAGATATGAGGTACCATCGTTCGTCGCTCGCCCCACCGATGAAGAATGTAGTTTTGTCTTTTTTATCTTCGGAGGTTCTTGAAAGAACTCCTTTAGAGAGTCACTGCTCTTTGATCTCTCTCGTATCTTGATAGGGTATGGCGAGGTAGGTTCATCGTCAGATGTTGAGAAGTAATACTGTTTATACGTGTTTTCTTCGTATTCTGCATTATTCCCACCAACGCAGCGCGTAAGCTACAACAATGAATACAAAGGAAAATGAGTATAAAAATAAAATAAATTTCTATGCTATCTAAAAAACGTTAGAGAGTGGTAAAAAACACACGTTGTAAATAATCACAGTAAAATACAAAATAACATGAATAAAAAGTAATACTTACATCCATAATGGTTTCCATGTGGTTAGCACTTACTAGACAACACTCGCACTATTTTGATTTCATAAAAATATATATATATTAAATGGGAAGTTTTTAATAAACAAAATATTGTTTCACATTAAAATGAGAGAAATTGCAAGTATTTATTTTTTAACATAGCGACAAAGAGACAGGCACTGTGACGTCGTTAGGTGATGAGTAATGCAAGAAAGAGACAGCAACACTGCACTGTGACGTAGGTTCTTCGTTAGCAATTCGGAGAAGTGAGTGATTAGGCTGTGCGTGAGCTTAATGAGGGTGACTAATAAGCGACTAGTGGGATTTAATTAATCGAAAAGCTATTTTTTTTTTTTTTTTTTTTTTTTTTTTTTTTTTTTTTTTTTTTTTTTTTTTTTTTTTAGTTCCGACGCATCGACTCGCGGGGTCTGGCACACTGGCATTCGTTGGTTCTGGCGCTTGCGCCAGAACCAACGAATCCATACTACTAACATGTAAGAATAGTAAATAGCTTTAATGCTGTTAAATATAAATGACAATATAATATAAAAAATCAGCTTCACGCTGTATCACACAGCAGGGTAGGCAGAGGGAACCTAGTGTTAAGAACCTTTCTGTCGAATTCTGGAGGCATTGCGTGTTGAGTGGCAGAACTCAACGCCGCGCTTAACCTATACCAGAGCGAGGAAATGGAGATATAAATTTAAATAAATATTTCATCTCCTCGAGCGGGGACCGAATCCACAACCAGTCGGTTACAGTCACACTGCGTGCCGCTGCGCCAAGAATGGCCTCAAAAATGAATATGAATACATTAAAAACTTTGCAAAGTGAACATCTAACTTCAACGTAACTAAATTATGTACGTATCCTTTTAACAAACTTTTAATTAATTTCTTTTCACAATATTTGCTTCAATGACTTTTGCACGGTGCTATGAATTGTTAACCTTTTAGCATCTATTAACCTTCGTAAAGTGATCCATAACGTCTTATCGAGGCTATTTTTCATGTACATGACGTCTATAGCTACGTAAAAGCTTTAGCTAAATATATTTTAATAATAATAAATGGGTTAAGAGATATATATAAAATATTACTAGGTCTTCCAACGGCAGAAGTGCATAATGCAGAATGGACTCGAGTGGAACAAAGGATGAAGTACCATCAAGCGCCGACCGAAGAACTTCTAGAACTGTGG
This sequence comes from Heliconius himera, assembly GCA_021202915.1. Lineage (NCBI taxonomy): Eukaryota > Metazoa > Arthropoda > Insecta > Lepidoptera > Nymphalidae > Heliconius > Heliconius himera. Next base: position 134,337 of record JAJHJA010000285.1, read on the forward strand.
CTTGCGGATAGATTGCTGGAACAGTCTCGTACACCATTACCGTCGCCATATGGATCGATATTAGTCAGGTATTTTGTCAAATACGCAACTTCCTCCAAATTCTTATGATAAAAGCAAGTAGCCACTACCTACCTACTATTATTTTTCTCTTGTGCAGGGTTTCCAACAACATTATATATTTGCGGTTCATTTACATAACATTTTACTATCTTTTAAAAAAAAGGGTTCAAACTATTATAGTTTATTAAAACATAAATCACATTATTCCTGTGAGGCTGATTGCTTTAAATTTTCAACTTCTATTCTGTCTGTCTGTGGTGTATATACCTATGATAACAAATTTAAAAAAAAAGTAAAAAAAAATTGATAACGAAATATTAAACAAACTACAAACTTGTTATTTTAATACGTTATTTGTTTTTAAATGTATACATTTATGTACTCAATAAAACATAAATATTTAAGATCCTTTACAATAAAAAATTCAAAAAATTATTTTAGTTCCTCTTCTCTAAATATTTAAGTTCCATTTTCTTAAAACAGAAGTGGATCTAGCGCCTGATTTAAAATAAAACCTCAAAACATTGTTATAAAGCACTGTTTGGGCCAAATGATTCCGTATATATAAATAAAACTATAGGGATCAAAGAGATAAAGCGTCTGTAATTAATTTGTAACTTCTCTACAAAACCGCCTTTGTAGATTTAAATAAGCTCACTCAACCGATACTGTAATTAACTCGAAAGCTATGATTGTATATTTATATGAAATCTAGACTAAGAAATTATTATAATATGCTGTCTGAAATTTAATTTGAAAGTAAGCATACAAACGGTAGGCAGGTGGAACCTAATGTTAAGAGACTCCATTCCCCATTTTACGCTCGATTCTAGAGGCATTGTGTAGTATGTGGCAGAACTCAACGCCGCGCTTTGCTTCGATACCAGGGCGAGGAAAATGGAAATATTAAATATTTCAATTCCTCGTGTAGGAATCGAACTCAGAACCTGTTGCGCTACGACTGATCATACGTACATATTCGATGAAATTTCAATTTACTTCACTTTGAAATGAAATACTCGTTTTCGATATCTTCTTAAGTGAATATTTCGCAAATCTGTTTTTAAGTGGTATTAAAATTCGACTCGAGAGAAATATGAATAAAGAAATATATATTGTATAAAATATAATTTTAAGCTTTCATAATCGCCTTTATAAGAGTTAATATTTTTAATTATATAACTCTTATAAATCGCTCTTCTTTTAAAAATTAAAGTGCTGGTGCACAAGCGTGTGACTGTAAAAACGACAGGTTGTAAGTTCGATACCCACTCGAGAAAATGAAATATTTGATATCTGACACTCCGTTCCCCACTTTCCGCCGAATTCTGGAGGCATTGCGTGTTAAGTGGCGGAACTTAACACCGCTCTTAGCCTTAACACCAGAGCGAAGAAATGAAAATATTAAATATTTCATCTTGTCGAGTTTCCACGCGAAAAAATGAAATATTTAATATTTTTATCATCGAATCTCAACCTGTCGAGTTTATAGTCACACGCCTGTGCCACTGCGCCACGACTGGCCTCTATTTTAGTGTACACAAATTTAATTAAGGCTACTTAATGTATTATCCCAGAGTGTATTTCAACCACGACTCGCTGTGTGTGGAAGTACTTTCCGCGCGGGATGTGATCCCGCTCGACCCGAACGGCTTGAGCGATCCATTTGTGGTATTGGAATTGCTGCCCAAACGACTCTTCCCCAAAACACACGAACAAAGTACCAACGTTCAAAAGGTATGTGTTTATTTTATGTTTATCAAGTTGAAAAATGTTTATCTTATTTATAAATGTTTGTTTTATAAATTAGGAATTTTATTTTTTTTTAAATAAATATTTAAGGTACGCGGTTCGATTGTATACATTATTATGTTGTCCAAGCTCCTCTTATGACATAGCTTATATGTGTGATATATCTTACACATATCTATGATCAAGATCGATCTCAGACTTGAGAGCGGTTTATAACAGGCAACAACATACAAACAAGTGTAACTTAAACCTACAACCACTTCATGCAGAAAATACTACGGCGAATTCATCATTTAATTTTCTCTATATTATACAATAGAGAGAGTAACTTGGAAGGCCAAGTTTAGTAAGGGTAAGGACCCTTACTAACGTCAAATAACCACAAGAAAACAATTCATTTCTTGGAGTGAGTATCGAATTCACAATCACTATTGCACTTACAAATAAATTTTGTACCACTGCGTCACGATAGCCTTATAATACTCGAATCTAATTCAAATAGATATTACATAAAAAAAAATGTCTTACAGAAAACTCTCAACCCAATATGGGACGAATGCTTCGAATTCGGTGTAACCCTAGAAGCGTGCAAGTCGGCGCAAGCAGCGCTGGCGCTGTCCGTGTGGGACCGGGACGTGCTGACCGCCGACGACTTCGCGGGCGAAGCCTTCGTGTCGCTGTCGCGCGTCCCCGGCGTCAACAGCAACGCGCCGCCCGACCCCTTGCGGCCCGTCGAGCTACCGTTGATGCAGTTGCACGATCGTTGTAAGTATATTATTTGTATATTTTTTTAGATTTACTGCATTTTGGATGTATTGCGTGTTGAGTAGCGGAACTCAACATCCCGGTTTGTCTCGTTACCAGAGCGAAAAAAATAAAATTTTAATAAATACTAATTCACTGAATCGAGTGACACGTCGCGTTTACAGCCACTGCGCCACAATAACCTCTAATTCATTATTGATATTTTTAAATGTAACGAAATAAAGTTTTTCATCCAAAAAAATTGATTTTTGTTTTACTTTTATTGTATTGGATACGTAAGATTTCTTCAAATGTTTGTACTATTATTTGTTATTAATCGCAACAGCATAACACTTATGCTTTACGATGCCAAGATTAGAACTCATTTAATGCACGAAAGAGTAGCATTTATATATTTTAAATGAATTGCTTTATAATTCAGTAACTTAATTTTAAGAAATAAAAAATGATAAAGGCACAATTGTGTCACAATAACGGGTCGGTTCTGGGTTCGAACCTCACTCGAGGGAATTATTATTTCTTAATATTTTCATTTCTTCGCTCTGTCACCAAGGCAAAAGCCCGGAGATGAGATGCACCACTCAACACGCAATGCCTCAAAAAAATCAGCAGAAAGTGGGAAATGGAGTGTCTTAACACTAATTTCCATGGGAAAACTAGTGTTAAGACAAGGTAGGCAGGGGCCTACCCTGCTGTAAGCGGGACACAGCGTGAAACTTAAAAATTATAATATCGTATCGTTTGTATATAAACTTTATAAGATACATTAATAGCTAACCAATAACAACTTGAATGAACTAGAAACTCCGAACTCCAATATAAATATTTTAACAATATATGTACCGCGTACAAGGACGCCAATTGTAAAAGAAGTCTGAGAAGTTTATATAGACGTTATGGCATTAGTTGTACTTTAAAAGTTTCTATCTCTAAGAGAAACCTTTTAGTAAGTTAAAGTAGGACAAGACAAAAAGTTATCGTAGTATCTACTATACTAGACTGATCAAACTCAGTTTCCAATATATCACTCTGTTCTTAAATGTTCGTCCGTTTTGAGAAAGGAGGAGGATTGGAAATGGACGAACATTTATGTGTATATCTTTAAGTCAATATTTTTATGCATCACGCTGTAACCCGCATATAGCAAGGAAGGCAGAGGGAACCTCGGAAAACACTCCATTTCCCATTAAGACTCAATTTTTCCTACTTTCCGCCGAAATTTGGAGGCATTACAGTGGCGGAAATCACTCCGTTCCCCACTTTCCGTCGAATTTTGGTGGCATTGCGTGGCAGAACTCAACGCCGCTCTTCGCACCGACACCAGAGCGATTCTTATATATTAATAAATATAGAAATATTATTTTCCAGGTCATCCCATCTTACAAATTTTGGAATCTCGAACAACGGATAAGCTCGCAATTGATTTTGTAAAGAAACAAAAATTGCGATTTGCAGAGCAGTAAACCAAACGTTATCTACACTTCTTACGCCTTCTTTTAATTTTGACATTCTTTTACTTCTAAGCACACGTCCATTTTAATCTTGACAATATAAATTTATATATATAATAAAAAGTTTTTCGATATATTATACATATATGTATGTATATGAATCTAAATTTAATTTTTACACAAATATTGTACTATTAATATTTTAAATGGATGTGAATGCATCAGTATTAACGATAATTGTACTACAAAGACTGTGTTACTCTTTTATTCATGAGAGAATATTGTGTAAACTTTCAAAAGTATCTTAATCTTATATGTATGTGTAAATGTGTATAGCAGCACCTTGGAGCTTATGTCCCTAGTTTTTAGAGTCTAGTAGAAACTCCTGACCAAATATTTTAAGACTTGATGTTGACCTCTTATTTTTATATATCTATGTTTCTTAAATATGTATATGTCAGTAGAAGCATATTTTTTTTCACTTGATACTAAATTATATTCCACACATATCGTAATATACGACATATCCAAAAAAGGTCGGTTTTTTCAATCATCAAAAAATAAAACCATATTTTAAATATAGTTAACATTTGATAATTGATATCTACGGAATATAAGCTTTACTAGCTAAATGTCTATAATTGTAATAAAAATTACTGCTTCCGCCTAATATGACAAAATCACTGCTCAAACAAGTATTGATCAAAAGCGGAAATTCGAATTAGATACAAAGTAAAGACAAGCTTAATTCTTTGAACTTATGGCTTTAATACTAATCCTATAATGTACTTACAAACTCCGAATTTAGTGATTTGCAACATATCAAATAAATATCCTTTTACAACCAATATTAGATAAACTTATTACCTTAAACACTAAAAATAAATTCTCTCTAAGTTTGGCACAAGTTCTCAATCCTAAAGACTGTGAAATCCTAAAGTTACTTTGTAATTGTGTTCAGATTCCAGATGTTTCCATAATAAATGATCAAAACTTTCTGCACTGTTACCTTCGTGCCGCGTTATTACAGCTTTAATACGAGCTTTCCTTCACTAATATTTTTATTATATTTAAAAATTTGAATAAAGCCGCGTTATTAAATATTAAATTTAAAATGTTTGATTTATTTTTATTTTATATATTGCAAAATTTTGGACTGTGACTTTCTCTTCATGACACAATAAATATATTTGGAATTATCGATGTGAATATTTCACACCAATAATTCCAAATATATTTATTTTTCCAAATATTGTATGTTTTGATAATAAAATTGGTGAATAAATTAGTTGAGAATATGCTAATTTCTCAAATCTGGGATAGGTGTGAGAAATTAAGATAATTAATTCAATATTAGCTATATTTTTAACCAAAAAAACAACATGCTGTTTTACATGAACTGAATATCTGACGCGGCTTTCATTTAATATGTGTATAATATATATTCTATACCTTGTCTTTGACGACTGATTTTCATCATTAGTTTTAACTAATATTATTATGTATATATATATTATGAGATTTTAAAATTTTATAAATGTACGTGATGACATTCACTATGTATACAAATTATTATAGATGAAGTTGTATTGATGTTTATGTGTAAGTAGAAAATAAATATATCATATTAAATATATTATACTTAAATGTGTATTTTAAGATATCTAAGATGGCTTGGATTTATCTAATGGGAAATAAGTGATTCATATACTATGTAACAGATGTTATAATTTTGTTATTAAAAAAATATTGTGTACTTATACTTTTATAAAAATATTATATATGCCACGAACTTTATATATATTTTCCAATTAATATTCCGATTTTGAGTGTAATAAATATAAATACATATTAAAAATAATATTACATAATAACATATGTTACGAGACTTCAAATATTTTTTATTCATATAATTATATTTAAAGGTTACCGAAAATATTTTAATTATTAAAAAATATATATATTTATTATATCTAAAAATTACAAATACATACATTTAAAATCAATAATGGGCAAGATTATGGACAAGCCAAGATATGGCAAGCATTTTATATTTATTAGTATTGCGAAAAAATTCTATGGTGTTAGCTTTTTGATACTCGTGTGTATTTTGTGTAATGCATTTTAAAATAGCTCTAAAGTAGACTATTGTGGCTTTTTAAATGGTAGCTTAACCCAATCATGTCTGACGAACTAATTATATATTTTTGTTTAACCACCGCGCCAGTCAAAATTACAACAAGACCATTCCAAAACGTCAATTACTTATATTAGGCTATACAAATAATATCTTTTACAAGCATTTAAGGTATATGAATATTTTTGAACGGTTTGCCCATTTATTTTATACTGCTTTTACATAAATATACGTAATTTCTACTGCTATTTTTTAACATTTTTAAATTTTAAGTTTTTAAATTTATCCAGCTAGCGATTTATTTATAGGTGTATACAGTATAAATAGTGTGAAAAGTAAGCATTGATGTTTTATAAATATATTACTATTTGCATTGGATTATATAATATACAATTCAGATAAATTTACATGCAAATATGCACTGTGTAACAAAATAAGATTTCTACTTCAACATTTTCAATATACCTGCTATATAACTAAAGAAAAATAATATTTTCAATTAATGATATTTTGGTCATCACGTACGCGTACGCGTTTTGGCATGTCCGAAAAAATAGGATCCGATAAGATATTTGTAACATTTATCTATGATTATATATAGAGATTAGTATTAAATTTATTAATTGTCCTTTTAGATCATGCTGTAGAATGTCAATCGAGTGTGTATTGTTTGATTAAAGAAAATATCTATGTGTATTGCAAACGTTATGTACCTTCATGTTCCTAGCTTTAAAAATATTTTAGATTATGAAACGTTATTTTATTTGCTGTGGCCAAAGAATATATACAATAAAGTACATATTATAAATGTGGATGTGACGTTTTTTTATTTACTCCTAAGTTCTCCTTTTTTCTGATATCTTTATTTTTTTTTTAAGATTATGCGATACCTATCACACACACATATATACCCGCACACACACTCACACACACACGCACACACACACGCACACGCACACACACACGCACGCACGCACGCACCCACACACACTTTAATACTGGTTATACAGCTCCATCATTTCATTAAAAAGGCATTTTTTTTCACTAAGCCCAATGGCGTCCCACCATGATTTTTTTTAACGTCACCTATCAAGAATACTTGGGCTGCTAATACAAATCTAATGATACGTCAATTATGTAAATCTGTTCAGCGGTTCTGGAGATACGAGGTAAAAAAGAATATTATATACATACATACAAGATACGCACAAAAAACATAACCTTTCCTTAGCAGTCGGGAATAGACTATAAATATAAATAATAGTTCCCTACAATTATATATAAAATATAATATAATTACAAAATTTTACTAAAAAATATAAAGAAATATTTTTCAAATTATTTTTATTTATTAAATAAATACATATATATTTTATTTTATAGTATTTATCTCTTATTACAAGTCGTTGAAATTAAAGTGATGCATAAAATCAATAATTTTTTGATGAACCATGCTCTTAGCTTCAATTCCCCAAACAAAATCAACATGACTGAACGTCTTTTGTCGCACTAAGAATTTTCCAATTGGGTTTCCTAATTCTTTAAATAATCTGTCAACATCAGCAACATCCGCCAACGGGTCACTTTGGGAATAATGAAGGAACACTGGGGCTGAAATTTTTGACAGATCATAGCGTGGGGGTCGGACGCTGCCATACTTTCTTAAATTACCCAGAGTTCCATAATCATATCGTAGAAATTCTTTATTCACGATATTTTGACCGTAATGTGCGAGCTGTTTCAACGCTGCTCCGGCTGGAGCATGGCCCGTTATTATTGGTAATAACGTCTGTAAAAATATATTTATTAGTAAGAATCCTTGATCATCTGGTTTAGTAATAAATCTTTAAACTAATTACTGCTGAATGGAAAGTTTAATTTAACCGAAATATCTCAATTGCAACAAAATATATCTACTTATAATATAATATTTATAATTCTATAAATGTCAACATATAAAACTCTAAATATTGCCACACACAAAGTATCGTATAACAGACAAAAATATTGCACCTAATTAAACTTACAGCATTGTGTTGATCTGGATTATATCCAGTAAAATAATAAAGCACATTGCTACAAATGGGCTGCACTATACTTCCATCTTTGCAAGCCACCAGACCCGTCTTCGTCCAAAAATTACTACGAGGCAAGAATTCACCAATCCCAACTAATAAGGATAGTGCCTGCAATGAATAGTCCCTTATATATAAAGATTGTAGTTATTTCTTTTAGATAAAAAATCAGTGTTTTCAAGATTAATTAATTATATTAGAATCAATAAAATTTATGTATAAGAATAAACATAAAGTAAATTAACAAAAATCATTACCATTAATTCATTCGCGTGAGGTGCAAGACTCGACAACAAAGGAACTCTTTGATATGCCAAATACGCCACAGGTGCCATAGCATGCATTGAAATAATTTTGTCATTGTACTCAGGTCGAAGTGAACCCATCACAAAGAAAGTTGTAGTACCTTGCGACAGCCCAATGTAGTGTAAACGTGATTTTCCAGTTTTTTCGAGAACATAATCTATCATTGCAGGTAAATCAAACTTCCCTATTTCCTCCCAAGAGAAATCCCAAAATTTCAAATCGGATCGTGAATCCGGATTTAAGGTCGTATGTCTGCGTGAATAATAATTTCCGCGAGCATTTCCTAGCCAAACGTCAAACCCTTCTTCGGCCAAAGTATAAGCTAAAAATATTTAAAGAAGAAATAAAACATAAAAAATCAAGGTTGTGGCAACGAACTTACTATATATTTATATTATATTGAAGTTTTTACTTTAATTTAAAATATTTAATAATTTGTAGTAAAATACATCATTTTATCATGTTCGATATATTTACAATTTTAATCCTAGAAGATTCTGCTGATATTGGTTCTACATAATTATAACTAATCTATATCATAAATTACCTAATCCAGATCCAGGTCCTGGGATGATATTTTCAGATGAAGAGGATAACAAACCATGCATAAGAAATGCAACAGGTTTGTCACTGGGTACATTAAAGGAGTCACGGCCGTGAGGAATTCGATGCACTCCCAATATGTAGCCATCTTCAGTGATCACTGAATGTTCTTCAAATGGATAATTATATTTTCTTACTAAATCTGGCTAAATAATAAAAAAGATACACACAAGTACATGTTTATTTAGATTTTAATCTTTGGGATATACATATATATGAACACAGAAAAAAAAACTTACTACGTCTAATAATGCATCTTCTATAACACTATCGGAAATGCGACTGCCAAATGCGTTTTTCCAGAGCAACTCTTCGACGTAGTCAGCGTTAGGAGAGCGCCCACTTGCCGCTAAGACGACGCAGCTGCTTAACAATAATATTACCACGAACATTTTTTTTTATTATTCCATATTTAGTCCAGCAACATATTTTTATATCTATGATAATATAAAATCGTATCAATTCATTGTTGTTTATAACATGTGACTGATAATCTATATATATAATGAAACAGTAAAAATATTTTGTCTGTACATTAAATAATGTTGACTGAAATGGATAGAAATGGATAATGTTGACTTAAAAAAAAATAAGAGAAAGCAAAAATATATTTTTTTAATTTCTTATCTGTCTGTCTGTATGTATGTATGATCACGTTTATCTCCGAAAATACTGAACCGATTCACTTAAAACTTTCACCAATTGCTTTGTTTTATCTTTTCATCAAAATCGAGTCATTAAAAACGTTATCGTCATTTGAATGACCTCAAGACATGAGTTTGCCTGCGAATATTATATAGCAATCTATATCTATACTTATACTTATAATAAATTTATAATTGTTTGTAATAAATCTGTATTTTTTACTGTCCGAACAGTACAGTTTAATTTTAAGGTAATAAATGGGACTGTGCATAAAGCATCATTTTCTGAATCGCGCTGATAAGATTCCTGACTAAAGAATGACATTCGAAACGTCTTACTTATAGGACTGTTGATAAATTTAATATTTTTAAATCACTAGTACTCATAGTACAAACAATAAAGTAAACAAAATTTAATTAATGGTGAAGGTCCTTCATAAATCATTAAAAAATCCAAAAAATCCTTATAGAAATTACGATAATGAAGTAAAAAAATCATATTAGAAGTAATTATAGTTGTCAGCCATTCTGTTTATTAAATCAATAATCATATAGTACAAGTGGGCGAAACCGCGGGCGGGCCGTTAGTTAATAATAAGTAATTATCAGTTTTTTTAAATACCAAAACAGATTAGGTAAACTAATCGCCCATCTCAACTTTTATTTTGTCACGTTGATATGTATTTAAAATTTTTAATTATTTTAATTTTGTCCTTAGGTACACGGTATTGTTACCTCGTAATGTCTTCAAAATTGACAAAGAGTGGAGACCCGAGCATCAAATTCTCTCTACCTATGCTGCCACATCTAACATCTGAATGACTACTTTCTAGAACCATGGAAAGAGGCAGTGGACGTCGTTCTCCGGAAACCCGGGAAGGACTACTCAACCAAAATCGTACAGGCTACTATTAGCAGGCCTGCTGTCGGTATGGATTTGCAAACCGTAGCACAAGCTGAGAATGACCTATATGACCTGGTGAATCACCTCAAGGACAGTTAAAAAGAAACTATTAAACCTGGTGATTTCGCTGGATACAGAGGACACCTTTCCATCAGATGTCAGTTGGCGGAGAGAGAAAACCCGGCCAACATCAGAAGTTTGATATATATACAGATAGCTACCTAAAAGACAGAAGGAGTACGTTACGCAGGCAATCAATGTAGTTAAACTACGACGAAAGGCTGCATACAAAGATCCATAGCCGGATCAACGTTCTGGAACCTTCTACTCGATCAAGAAGGGTTCAATGTAATAGCATGTTCAGGCCTTCGCAAATGACATTATCCTGGTAATCACAGGAAACACAGGAACCCAGGTCTCAATTAATGCACAACTGGTACACGGTGTACCAGTGGGGTATAGAAAGTAAACTAAAGTTTGCTCCTCATAAAACTTACGGAATGATCGAACCAAAAAAATGAAGTTTGATATCCCATTCGTACAAATGGGAGGTGCGATATTAAAGCAATTCCATGGCGTTCTTTATCATTGTTATTTCGTTATTTAAGGCTTACTACGACTTACACCGTAATGTTATATAGCACTTCTGAAGAATGCAGCTTTCATTACATTAGCTTTCATACAAAATAAAAAGAAATTAAATCGGATCAGTAGATTCAGAGATCTTAGCGTTTAAACAAACAAACTAACAAACTCTTCCGCTTTATTATATTAGTATAGATAATGAGTAATAATGTTTTTTTATTAATTTATCTGTTTATTACAAATATATACAACACTACAAATTTAAAAAATAAATAATGTTTTTATCATGTATTATGCACATTAATCAATGTACACTCTATCTCAAACGATATGAAATCACAGGAAAACGATTGAAATTATTTAAGGTCATTTATAATTTGTTTTGTTAGGTTAATAGGCCAGTTAAAGAGGACAGTCGTGGCACAGCGACACGAAGTCCGACTGTAAACGATGGTTGTGGATTCGGCCACCACTCGAGGTAATGAAATAATTCCTTAAATTTATATTTTCATTTCTTCGTTCTGGTGTCGAGGCAAACCAGGACGTTGAGTTCCGCCAACACGCAATGTCTTAACACAAGGATCCCTCTGCCTGTGCCCTGCTGTGTGCGGGATACAGCGTGAATCCGATATGATTTGATTTTTTTTTGTTATAATAAAAAATAAACCCTTCATTACTCTTACCATGAGAACCAATAAGTCTGAACATAATTTATTGTTCCTTAGTGTCGAAAAAAAAATTAAACTTGGTATCCTGGACCAACTGAAAGTGGCTATTGAAGAGATGAGGACAAACATAGAGACTTGGGTACAAAGAGGCATTAAAAATATTTTCTGTATTTTATCTTAAGAGCACCGCAGTAGAAATTGCAGTGAATGGATTTCTGCGTTTATTTTGCATTTTTACAGAAGATGTATGGACCATTCTTGGTTATTGAACATTGTGTTGTTAAGGGGCTGTACTACTTTCTCAAGAAAAGTATTGATACACCTGTGCCGATGTTTTGATATATAAAATTCAATTATAAAAATTCCTCAAATGTAAAAACAAAAAAATCTGTGACCTTCCTTTACGTACCGCTTAAGTAGTATTTTGAGTTTACAATCCTATTCTTTTTTAAATTATCAATTAAGAAATGACCAGTGCGTTTTCTTATCGATAGCGAGTTCCACGTCATCTCTTAAAATAAGTGACATGGCTCTTGGTGCTATATGGAGGATTTTAATCATTGTTTGCCCCACTCACTCAAAATCACGGTTATTTTTTGCTATCTACAAATAATTTTGGATTTTTTTTGAATCTTTAATAAAATACAGGTATAAAATAGTATCAATTTTTTTTTAGAAAATTAAGGGCCATGATGAAAATATCCAAACAGAAAGTTTGCAGGTTGGTTTTGACTGGCTGAAAAATAAATAAAACGGAATACCATAATTAAAACATTTGTACATAAACATTATTTAATGTACATATGAACATTGTATGTATGTACATGTACAATACACGTGATATCTTATTACACTCTCCTCCTAGTCCTACACCCCAAGTAGTCATTGCATACTCTGTCTTTGAGGGTAGCTCCTCCGGCTCCACTAAGCATACGCAGTTCAGTGGTGTGCAGCTTCTGCTTGTGGATCTTTTTAACTGGCCAAACTTGGCTACTGTAAAGTAATGCAGGTCTAACTGTCATTTTATATAAAAACTAATAAAAACTAATGGAATATAATTTTTGTCACATAGCACTTCAGTGAATACGCGTTTTTTGTTATATATAGGTACGGCCATATCTTTTTTTTACCCTAAATATATACTTTTTTTCAACCCTAAAAACATATCAAAACGAGAAAGGGATATTTCACTTTCTATTTTACGCAATTACCTATTTCCTATAATAAATCTAAACAACGTTCAACTTCACCGCCAATACCTACGACTCGATTTCGTGAATAAGGCGTGTGCGATGTTATCACTTTGATAGGTCATCTGTGTGCGTCATTCTCAACAAATGACGTTTTATTCTACGATATTTTATTATTTTATTTTGTTTGAAAAATCAATTTTTAATTTTTGGCAAAATCCTTTCTGAGAGATAGATCTAGATTCTGGATCTTCATGACATATTCCAGATTTTAAATGTTTATAAACGAATGCAAAATACATGACACGTTGAAGATTTTTTATTGTTCATCGGATGTGTCTATTTTTATACGTCAATAAGTCAACAATAGCGTATAGCAGGGTAATACCAATAGCAGGGTAGACAGAGGGAACTTAGTGTTAAGACACTCCGCTCCCCACTTTCCGCCGAATTTTTCGAAACATTGCGTGTTAAGTGGCGGAACTCAACATCGGGTTTTAGCCTTGTTACTAGAGCGAGGAAATGAAAATATTAATAAATAATAATTCATTCCCCTGAGTGGGGATCAAACCAACAACCATCGGGTTGCCTGCGCCATGACGGCCTCAAAACAACAATAGCTACACAACAAAAAAGTTTCATTTAAATTGGTCCAGTAGTTTAGACGACGTTCGAGTACAAACAGACAGTCAAAAAATTTAAAGATCATAGATTTATTTTCTAATATTTATTAAGTTTAAGCCCCCACACATTGTTTTGTCGCAAATATATTCAATGTACTGATACCATTTTTACTGTAAGGTACACGGTGAATAACATATAAAATATAATCTTTTGATTGCGTTGACTGTAAGTGACTGTGCAAGCCTGGACTTTTGATATTAATTTCAATTTGATACCTCACGCAATCTTTTTTATTATTATTTTTTTTATCTTGAAAAAAATTGTTTTGACAGACATAAGTACATGAGAACAGGGAGACAAACAGAAAAAAGAACAGCAAAGTACTTATTTAGAAAACGTATAAAAATTTGAACGTAGCGGCACTAGAACCCGTGCCTCCTGGGGACTAGTCGGTTTCCAGGAGACGCGGGTTCGAGTCCCGCTACGTTCAAATTTTTATACGTTTTCTAAATAAGTATTTTTCTTTCCTAAGTATGGAATAACACTTTAAAAATGTTTAAAGACAGCTAAGTAGTCCTATAAGAGTTCCATTTTTGCTTTTGAAGTATGGAACCCAAAAACTAATTTATACCACTACCTATGTAGTTAGTTTCTTCGTCTATTACACAACGTGAAATAATAATTATTTATGTATGTATGTAAATAATAATATTTTTCATGTTTTTTATTCACCTCTTGACATCGAGCATTCGATACAAATGAATTACTTTTGTGGCCTTTATATACCTTTTTAATTTTATTGCTTAACATCGGAACAGGTTAGAACAGGTACTGTAAGACAATGATGCCGAATGTAATCAATATAATCCTGTTGTTTTAAAAAAAAGGAAGAGACCAATAAAAAGTTCTGAATATTCATATACTCGAAAAAATGTCGATAAAATCCTAACAATAGTTTAAAACAACCCTAATGTAGTGCATTGACATTAGTTTTTTTATGCCAAATATACTAAAGGCAGGATAAAGTGTGAACCAGTAAACAAAAATCACTAGTATTAATATTTAAGTAAGTAGTAATTTAAACGTTTAGTTAGTAGTAATTTTATTTTGAATTTCTATTGTGTTGTATTTAAACTGATAAATATTGTATACATTATATAAAAAAGCACATTGTTAGAATAAAGTTCATATAGATAAAATAAAACAATTTTTATACAAATTTGTTTATTAAATGCTATAATGAGTAAATATGTTTGATTAATAAGTTAAGCTAAAATGAAGAATTATAACAGAATAAAATTAAGCTAAGTATGTTATTGAATATTTAGAAGAAAAATCAGTGTTTTTCTAATGAAACATGACTTTATAGAAATGTCAATGAATAATTCATCAAACTACAATGGAAATCAGATCAGAGATTGTATTGAATCATTTAAGGCACTGATTGACTTGACAACATGTATTATATATTTTAAATAACATTTATATTATTTATTTTCAATTGACTATAAATGCTTCATTAATAACATATTTTTAGTAACAATATAATATTATTGTAGATGACTTAATTATTGCTTTTGAACACATCCCTTTATTCTTTGTATTTGAACCACAATTTATTACTATAAAGATATGCTTCAATAGACAAGATGGCTTAACTTAAATATAATAAATCAATTTCGCTCATCTCTATGAGGAATATTGAAAAGTAATTGTTTGAATACTACAAATCATCATCATCGGAATCAAGAGCAGCTCTCCTTCTGTCAAATTTAACAGTACTAGTTGACTTAGGCATTTGTTGGTTAACAGATTCAAGAAGTTGTATCAATTCTTTTTCAGATATTCTTGTATTTAACTGTCCCATTTGAGCCATTCTACAGATCATGTTTTCAACCATTGCACCTTTTTCTGGTTTGCTCAATTTTATAGTATTCACTGTAAGCAAGAAAAAATAAAACATTTAAAAAATATTTAAATGAGATGGAATATTTAAAATGTAACAATTTTAAATTAGGCTGATAAATTTAGTCTATAGTGGCACATCAGCAAAGCAACTGACTGTAAGCATGATGATTGCAGGTTCAATGCCATTTTGTAAGAAGACAATGAGCAAAAAGGTGTAACAATTGATAAATAATGTCTCGAAAATTTAATGGCAAGTGTGGAAAAATGAGTCTTCCATTGCCTGCCTCACTCATGAGATTGGATTCAAGGTACCTGTAAAAAATATAGTATACTAAAAAATTAGGAAACAAAATTACATCGAGCTCTGGCATCTTGACTGAGAGCTTGAGAAAGAATAGAATGTTTAGCTTCTTCCATGGCTTGCATTCTTTCTTCCTGTGCTTTAGCTTGATTTGGATCTCCTCCCTATAACAATACATTTGTTAATATAAAATTTAGTTATAAGCAAAACAAAAAAAATAATATTTAACTTGAAATACATTATATATTTTTACAAAAAAAATGATACAAATATCATATGTAGCATTTCGAATATGGCCTATTATTAGATATAACCTCAATAAATTAAATAAATAATCTTACCCCATGTTGTGCCTGTAATTGTGCCAAACGTTGTTGTCTAATCTTTTCCAATTCAGGATCATCCATTTTAAATTATTTGATATTTATTCAGTGTAGTTGAAATGAATACAAGTCTAATGTTTGCTAAACTATAAAATGAAAATGTTGTTCTGTTCTGTTTTTTATTTTATGGCTTTTAGGCGTGCCAGTAGAGCACAGTTTATTTCGCCAATGTCACGTAGAATGGAGAAGACACGATGAAGATTGGTAAATTAAAAACAAAAGAAAATATCACTTAAAAGACTGAATAAAACGTATAAAAATAGAAGGTCTAATTAGATATACCACCACCTGAAAGAAAAAAAATTAAAAACATGACATCACAAACTAAAATACAGTAAATCTACAACAAACAGTGTTAGTATAATCTATACCTAGGTTAGTTCACAATTTAATTTTATTATGTCTAATATATTTACATAAGAATGTACAAAGGGGACTAAACACAAACGATAACACACACTGAACATTAAGGGGACGAGGGACTTTATGGGGGAGGACATCATAGATAGGATGAAGTAATTTAGGACAGGAGAAAAGGATATGGGAAACAGAACCTTCGTCCAGGCCACATTCGCAAAGTGAATGGTCCCTGACCCTGATCTTGGCCAGATGCACTGGAGTACATGCATGCCCAAGGCGCAAGCGACAGATTGTAGTTATAATTCTCCGTTCAGTAAATTTTTGATTGAAAAACCAAGGTCGCCTTGGAATATCAGGTTGTATGGTTGCATAAAATTTAGCCTTATAAGATTTTAATGACTTCCAGTAATTATTCCAAGACAAGTCCAAACGAGTATTTGCAAGTGACAACAAATCTTGGGCCGAATTGTGGTAATGTTCTAAAGTGCCACAAGCAATAGCATTCTTCGCACACGAGTCTGCGGATTCATTTCCTGCAATACCAGAGTGGCTAGGAATCCAAACTAATAAGACTGATAATCCTTCCCGATGGCATGAGAATAAAGCTTCGCGGATCCTTAAAATAATGGAATATCTTTTCCTGCTACGAAAAGGATTCTCTTTAATGGCCAGTAGACAACTGAGAGAGTCAGTAAAAATAACAGTCTGTCGAAAGTCATGGGAGCGGGCAAACAGGATTGCTTCTAAAATAGCAACAGCCTCACCTGTAAACACCGATGTAAGGGGGGGGCATTTAAACTGTAAAGTAATTTTAAATTTGGGAATCCAACACGCTGCACCTACACAACCATCCTTAGTAAGTTTAGATGCGTCAGTGTAGATGAGAATATGATTATACCAATTGAGATGGATGTAGGATTGAAATTCTGTGTTGGTGTTCAGTGAGCCTTTAACTAGACCAAGATTTGTGAGTATAGGAGGGGAGTAGGTTAAAGCACGGAAGGGGATGGAATAAAGAGGATTTCTTGTAAAACAGGTGACAGGATTTGGAAGTCTGGTAAATTTCAGGAAGCTATCTAACAAGCACGATATGTTTGGATTATCAGAAACAAGTTCAGATAGCTGGGACAGGCGGGATACTAAAGGATGGGATGACAGCTGTAAAAGTTTGCAAACAAAACGATCGGAAAGGAATTGTCGACGTATTGGGTAAGGAGGATCAACACATTCAACTTGAAGTGCGTTGGTAGGAGTAGACCTCATTGCCCCTAAAATAATACGAAGGCATTTATACTGAATTTTATTTAATTTTTCTGAGGCGGCTTTATTACAGGGGTCAAGTACAAAAAAGCCATAATCGATGTGGCTACGAATCAAAGCCTGGTACAGTAGTTTTTGAGAATATGGGTGTGAGCCCCACCACACCCCGGACAAAGCTCTAAGTGCATTAATACCTTTTTCGCATTTGTTAATAATATATTCTGTATGTGCAATTCCGTTCAGCCGGTTATCGAGAAAAATGCCTAAGAATTTAACTTTATTTACTACAGAAATATATTGATCCATAAATCTAATATTAATATTAGGAATGGATCTTTTTTTGCTGAACACCACCGCCTGTGATTTAGCTACTGATAGTGATAAACCATGATCAGATAGCCATTGGTCAAGATAGTGCAAAGCAGTATTTATTTGTGAAGTAATGTCCTCTACAGATTTTGAACTACCATAGAGAACGATGTCGTCAGCATATTGAAGAATATTGCAAAAATTGTTGGCAGACAAATCGAGGTCGTGGGTGTATATGCTGTACAGCAAAGGACTAAGGACCGAACCTTGCGGAAGGCCCTTCCAGACGAGTCTGGGTGGGACAGTAAGTAGCTGATGCCTCACAGATACAGTTCTACTGGTCAGCAGATTACATATGAAATGCGTCAACCTCGCAGGAATACTCAGCTGTTGCATCTTCTGCCTGAGCAACGGAAGAAGAACATTATCATATGCAGAAGCAATATCCAAGAAAACAGCAACCAAATACTCACCCTTCGCAAAGGATAGTCGAATGTCTGTCGTGAGAATGCTGAGACTATCTATTGTACTTAGACCCTTTCTAAAGCCAAATTGAGAGGGTGCTAAAATGTTTCTGCTTTCCACTATCCATTCCAAACGATTTTTTAAAAGATGTTCACAAATTTTGGCTAGAGTAGAAGAAAGAGCAATGGGTCTATAGGAGTTTGGATCTGAAGGATTTTTACCAGGTTTTAGGATGGGGATAACTATTTGTGATTTCCAGGATTCAGGAATCTTTCCTGAATCAAATGAAGCATTTATAATTTTTAAAAAATACATTTTGGATTTATCACTAAGTCTTTGGATAAAGGAATAAGGAACGCCATCTTCTCCTGGAGTAGAATCTTTTAAATCCGTTAAGGCAGTTATGAGTTCATCAAAGGAGAAAGGAGCATCCATCTCATCAGAGGAAACTCCTGGCGTGGATATAGGAAAGGAATCATGATATGGAACAAAGGGAGGAGCTAATTTGTTTGCAAAGTTGTAAAGCCATTCAGAAGGGTCATTGGAAGTAGTTTGGACAACATTAAGTGACCGACGAAATCTCCTAACGCTGTTCCAAACTACAATAGGAGGTGAACGGGGGTTGACGGATTCACAAAATTTGATCCAACCAAGCTTTTTCTTTTTAGAAATTATTTTTTTTAATTTGGCGTCACTATGCTGATATTCAATAAAATTCTCCACTGTCATAGAGACTGTATATGACACTTCAGCGCAAAACCGCTTGTCGACAGAATCAATGCATTCCTGATCCCACCAAGGATTGGAAGGCAAATAATTCTGTGTGGAGCTTTTTTTAGGAATGTGGAGATCTGCAGAAGTCAAAAGGGCCAAGAGAAATTCTTCATAACATAAAATTACATTCTCATCATCAATGGAATCCGGAAGAGATTCAATCATATCATCAACAGAAGAAGAAAAGTCCAACCAGTTGGCCTTTTTTAAATTATATGGAAGCAAAGGTTTGAAAGCAGGAGGGGACATGTGTCTATTGTTTAAAGAAAGGAGAATAGGAAAGTGATCACTACCATAGGAAGACGGGAGAACATTCCATGATAGTTGGGATGCCAGGGATGGGGAACAAAGTGATAAGTCAACAGCGGTTTTGGGATTCTGGTTTGGATTAACCCTGCGAGTCGGAGAGCCATCATTGACAATGCAAAGATTTACATCATCAATCATGTCAACCAACAAAGGAGAGAATCCATCACAGTAATAACACCCCCACAAAATGTGGTGAGCATTAAAATCACCCATAACCAGTACTGGACCCGGGATAGAGGATATGATAGAACGTAGCTCAGAAATGAGGGAGGTAGAAGGATGAGGGATATAGAGGGAAACAAAGGAAATATCAAAAGCCCTTATAGCAACAACATTTAACTGTTGACTATGAGGGGGGAGGGGAATAAGGGAAAAAGGAGTAAGGTTACGAATTAAAATGGCACAACCTGCAAACCCATCGCTTCTGCCATCCCCCAAACATGTGAAACCAGAGATTCCAAAAGGAGTATCAGGCCTCAACCAAGTTTCAGAGATGGCAATAACAACAGGTTCGTGCAAGTTGATAATAGTAATAAGCTCGTGCTTCTTAGCACGAACACTATTACCATTCCATTGTAGGAAGCGGACTGGGGCCATTATTTATAATTTTGAATAGATGTACTAGGTTTTGGGCAACGTTGGGCGGTAAAGGAATCTCATTACATGGAGAAATAATGTTAATGAGCATTTCAGTTAAGGAAAGGAGGAGATTTTTATAATTATCCATTGGATCACTATCCTTTTCTAGGATAGCGCAGCCATTGGGTAAGGAAGAAGGACAATTGCCAATAATGGCTTGGTGGGATTGTCTATCGTATCCCTTGCCCATAGGAGCATGAGGACGCGATTGACGTATGACAGTTTTACGGTAAGAGGATATAGGAGTAGGTGAAGGATTGGGAGATTTGGAATATGTAGGAGGGGTAAACATTTCTTTCGCTACGTCAGCATAGGATTTTTGGACGGTTGGGAAACGAGAGGAAGCTTCCATGTAGGATATATTATCCTGAGACATAACAATTTTGATAGACTGTTGTCTTGCATACTCAGGACAAGCCTTATCAATTGCAAAATGCTTTGCTGTACAATATAAACATGATGAAGACTCTTTATTAACATCACAAGAATCCCCATTATGAGGCTGAGTACATCTATAGCATCTAGGCTTCGATCGACACTGAGCTTTAATATGGCCAAAACGACAACAGTTCATGCATTGTATGGTCGGGAACTTATAGGGTTCTAAGGAAAGGACAGAACTGTAGCTAAACACTCGCTCAGGCAACATTTGTCCACGGAAAGTTATTACAACGGTTTGTGTTGGAACCCAAGTAACAACTCCCTCACTAACAACTTTACGATTCAGACGTCTTGCTTTCATGACAGCGCCACAGCCTGAAGGAAGCACAAGAGACTTGACAAGTTCCTCCATTGAAAAGTCAATGGGAACTCCCTTAGCCAGACCCATCTTAGTGATATTATAAGTCGGAATAATAGCTTTGTACTTGGCCAGAGCCAGGAAGGGATTATTCAAAAATTTATTGGCAGCTTGTGCATTGGAAAATTGAACAGATACTTTATTTCTGCCAATATTTTTAATACCGTCATTTAGTATTGAGTCAACTTTGTTTTGATGCAAAAATTGACCAAATTTTATAGCCCGTATAGCAGTTCCTGATGCAGGGTCTTCGACTTCCCGAGAGACTACAACAATAAAGGGACCTTTGTCGTCAACTGTGTAGGATTTAGGGCCATCGGACATACTAGGGTGGACATATAAATTTTCATTAATAATATTCGCTGAAGGTAAATCGGTCATTGTCTTTTTAGGGACATTTTCGTCCGTAACACTATTTTCGCCTTGGCGTTTTCTCGAAATATTATTTAAAATTTCCGAGACAGTCGAACCACCAGGGTCCGGTGGGTCGGGAGGCCGATCTTCATCCATACCTACCCACAATTTACAAACAAACAGAAATATAAAAAACTTACCGAAACGAACAACACAAAAGCACAAATATTAATTTAAAACCACCAAATTATACTAAAACTACATATAACCAACTATTTAAACACTAATATCCAACAATTTTGCAATAAAATTTAGAATTTTTACAACCAAATCTCACTATACGTGTGTCAACCAGTACATACGCCAGCGAAAAACCATGAAAATGTTGTCATAAGCAGTTTGTTGAGTGTCAAAGTCAAACATAGAAATAACTTATCTGTTGTTTCTTATTTTATGACATTTAGGCGTGCCAGTTGAGCAATGTTAGTTCGTTAAAGAAGTAATCGCCTTCGAAATAATTTGTTTTTAGTGTTTGATAATTAAAGAATTCACAGATGTTATAATTATTTTATTTTTAACAGCTGAAAACGATTATACAATATAATTTACTTTTTTTAATCTTATACTTAAATTATAAGTCGATTGATAAATGGAATCAATGTTAACAGCGAAAATTCAGCGTGTCCACATAAATTAAGGCATATAACATAACTTAATTAAAAAAAATAATTAGATCCACATTTAGCAAGGAAGACAGCAAGATTCTACCATCCAGCTATTTCACATTGCTACTTATAGAAATTTAATATTTCTTTTACCTAACTGAGGAGACAAAAATAATTTAAATTTATATGTTTACCCATTGGTATAATCAGTCAGGCTCCAGGGCCAAACCCCTCTATCTCACGATAAATTTTCATAAAATATGTGTGAGAATAAGAACATATTAATGAATAAATTAATATGATTTAAAAAATACGAGGCCTGTCGTGGTGCAGGGCACAAAGTGTGATTGTCGAATCGACTGGTTGTAGGTTCGATTGCCACTCAAGAAAATGAAATATTTATTAAAATTTATGTTTTCATTTCTTCGTACTAGTGTCGAGGCAAAGCGCGGCGTTGAGTATCGCGACTCAGCACGCATTGCCTCCAGAATTCAACACTAGGTTCCCTCTGCCTACCCTGCTGTGTGCGGAATACAGCATGAAGCTGATTTATTTTTAAAAATATAATAAAATTCTTACATATCAGTCATATTTCAACATTATTTTATAAATCACAATAATTTTGTAGAAATAATAACACAGATTGTATTGCTAATAGCTGCATATATTTATAAACAAATATTTGCATGCAATATTTATTGCATTATATATGTAAAATATAAAAATTTTAACTATGTAAACTTTCATGCCATTGTAATGTTTGATATTCAATTTTTCCAAAAATATTAAGAAAAGCAAGTACTGCTAATTTGTTTACAGCCACAGATAGTCTTCCAAAAGCTACTAGGTTTGTTGGTCGAAACATAGTGTCCTGATCCACACATTTCACCATATACATTGCATGAAACTTTACAGGATCACCTAAAAAATCAAATATTGTCAAGATTACACTTCCAAATAAAAGCAGAGGTTCCCTCTGCCTACCCTGCTGTGTGCGGGATACAGCATGAAGCTGATAAAAAAATAATGGCATTAATATAATTTGTGTAATTACCTGGATATACAAGAAAGTCTGCTCCAAATTTTGAACCACTAGTTATATAGTGACCCTTTTCCCATAAATCTTTAAAAACATCATAACGAATTGAGCTTTCTTTGTTTAACACACTAGGAATTAAAACATCCAAAGACACTTTTTTAGAATCTGAAAAAATTAAAACAAGTAGTTTGTTGTAAAGTACAACTTTTAAATGACAGGAAGTGTGTAGCTGTATATACTGATTATGGGCTTAATCTCCATCATCATGTTTTATTTTTTGTCAATAATTTTCTAATCAATCAAAAATAATACCAATGAAGTATTGACTTAAAACAATAATACTTTAAGAATTTCTAGATTTCATTGAAATAGTAAAATAGGATGTATCATTTTTGCGATATTGTATGTAGAGTGACAGAACTCAATACCACATTTTGCATTGTTACCAGAATATTAAAGTAATTCATTCCTTGGAGTGGGCATATTACTTTTTACTACTTAATACTAAAGTATAGTTTACCTGTATTAATATAATGCTCCGTTGGCAGATGTACTAATACATGAGCAGGAGCCAAACTTGGGACTTTGGTTATTTCTTCTTGTAATAAAGTTTCTTTGTTGAGATTTACATCTACATGAAAAATAATAAAAAAATATTTGGGTACATTCTCTTTTTTTATTTTTAAACTAACAGGAGGAAAAAGAACAATAATATTCTTTCTTACTTAATATTCCTTTGGATATTAACTTTTGTTTCTTTCCTGCAAGAATAATATCTATTTTTTGGGATAACTGTTCTATTTTTCTCTTTCTCAATGCTTCTGATTGTTCTTCTATTACTCTGGAAAATCATTTATAGACATATAAAAAATATAAATAATAGAAAAATCTAGTAAGAAGAGACTAAATAACAGAAAAATTAAACTTGCTGTTTATTAACTGCTTCTATTTCTTGTCTTTGCTCTACAGAAAGATTGCTATTTATGTTTGGTAGATCTATTAGTTCACAAATTCCTTTTTTTACAAGTAGAACTGCTTCTTCCGACATCAAAGCCATAGGTAAACCTAGATAATAAGATGTATATAATACATATTCAAATAAATGTATGTGCAGGAAAACATAAAACACTGTACCTTGAAAATCATTCTGGCGCGGGAATGCAGGTACGGTACCAATTAGGGAACCACATATCCTGTGCTGTGTTCTAAGAGTTTGCCAATCTTTTACAGAAAAAGAAAAACACAATGACGTTATATATGTATACTAGTTTCAAACTTTAACGATATGTTTACTAGTTACCTTCAGCATTCCAAACATACGCAACTCCCTTATATATGTATAAAGATATCATATTGTAAAATGAAGTGATTACAGCTAAAAATATTTAAATTAATTAAATATTTAAACTATTAATGAGTTTCGGTATTATATTTATATTTTCGTTTACAATTTTAACAAAATCCAAAGACTAAGGATTTAATTTGGATTCATGATGAGAAAATTAATACATTTTATAATTTAAATTTGTCAACACTATTATGTTCTTTGTTTATCAACACTACTTACTTTGACAATGGAGTACCAATCGACTTTGCATATGACAGTATATATTCAATAGACAATACCGACAATTGTGAAATGTGAATTGTGATTATAAAATTTCATGAACATGAAATGTACGATAATAATATACGGTAAACGGTAATAAAAGCTAAAAAAAGAAACAATATATATTTATTTTGTACATTGCTGAAAAAGTATAAGTTAATAAATTAATTTTAAAATATCTCTATCACATCAATTTTCAAGTGTACTATCAATTCTAAAGTTACGGTACTTTGATGTTTTTTAGTACTAAGTTTATATATAATACTGACTATAGAGTTACAGACTAGAATTACTAGAGAAATTTGCTAGTCCCTCCCGATTACCGGTTGTCGGCTTTTCCGATTGTGGACATATGGATTCCATATTATGGAATGGCATTGACAATTGTCAAAAGTCAGCTGTTTTATTGTAAACATTAAATGAAAAATAATTTACTATACTTACATATAAAAAATTGCAACCCTCATCAACATTGAGAAGTCAATTTGATATCTATAGATTATTATGCAATTTAGTTACATATTGTAACTTAAAAACAAACAGTATTACATAATTTATAAAAGAATGGCATCTAAGAAAGTTTTAATTGGTAAGTTTTCATGTATAATAAATAATAAGTATATATTTTTTTCATTTGTACAATACATAATGCTGCTATACATTTAAATAGGTGGCGGAACCGGTTTTGTTGGCACACGTTTAAGTAAGCTTCTAAGATCCAATAATTATAATATAATAAATGTCTCCCGAATGCCAGCTGCCAATAACATATCATGGACCACTATAGAAAGTTCTGGTGTACCTCCAAACACGACTGCTGTCGTAAATCTTGCTGGACAACAGTTCATGGATTTCACAAAATCTTGGACTCCAGGGTCAGTAGAAAAATAAATACTTAAATGTATACTTTAAAATGTTCTTATGAGCATTTCTCACACTTTTTTTTGTCACAGTTTTAAAAAATTGCCCAATATAAAAATATTAACAAATTACTTTTTTCCATAATATCAGATAGTTTATTTAATCAATTTTAGGATTGCTTACAAAGAATTCCTCTAAAATTCGAATTTATCTGCAAAATTTGTAAAAATCTAAATGAATGTAAATTCTTTTTTTTGTTACTTCTTATTTAACTGCTACTTAATTTTTAACAGATCTTTGATGATTTCATTTATTGTTAGATTTATTCAAACTCATCAGGGTTTTATTTAAAATTTTCTCAAATGGCATTTTCTTGCACTGTTGTTACAAAATAATATTTTAGTTATTGCAATTGAAGTATGCATAAGTTAACACATTATCTTTTTGTACAAAAATATTTATTTTTTTAATGATAAAAGATGTTTTAAATTTTATCAATTTACCTCAAAACTAGTAGTTACGTTAGTAATTACCGGATGAGATTATCTGTAAAACTGGACTATATGTACCTAATTAAGAACATTACAACAGGTTCTGGCATTATTTTATCCAATATAGGGACACAAACTGCACCCAGCCTTGTTAAATGTAAAATATCAACAAAATGAGAGTAAAAAATGGTGTTTGATACACCCAAAGAAATAAAACCGAAATTTAGTTCCTGGACCATTTTGTGGGACGGATTATAATTACTGATATCATCGGTAAAAACTACATAATATAGAACTCATTATTAAGCCAAATGGTCTAAAATCTTAATATATGTTCTTTGAAAATAAAAAAAAAAATAAATAATGCATAGTAAATTGGGACATTCAAATGTCCAGACATAAGAATTTATATTGTTTTATAAATCATAGATTTTTTGTTAAAACCTAGTTCAAACATACTTAAAACATAGTATGCTTTAATGTTTTATGTGAATTACAAATCAATTTTTTCTTATTTAGAAAATGTATAAAAATTTGAACGCAGCAGACTCAAACCGCGCCTCCTGGAAACCGACCAGGCGCTCTGACCACTAAGCCATTCGTTCCAATCGTTCGTTAGTGGTCAGAGCACCTGGTCAGTTTCCAGGAGGCACGGGTTTTGAGTCCCGCTACGTTCAAATTTGTATATGTTTTCTAAATAAGTATTTTTCTTTCCTAAGTGTGGAATAACACTATAAAAAAATAATAAATCAAATTTCGCCCTATGCATCACAGATTCAAGAATTTATATGTTACACAAAACTTATTGACCTACAAACTTATGGGATATGCCCAAACATGTGATAGGCAAGTCACCATCACTTCTCTGTGTGCATCAAAATTTGCACAATATGTCAGAATATTAAGTAGCTGCTAAAATTTTATTAAAATTAAATTAAATCAGCTTCACACTGTACCCCGCAGACAGCAGAGTAGGCAGAGATAACCTAGTGTTAAGACACTCCGTTCCTCACTCTCCGCCGAATTTTGAAGACATTGCGTGTTGAGTGGCGGAAATCAACGCCGCGCTTTCCCTCGACACCAGAGCGAAGAAATGAAAATATAAATGTAAATAAATACTTATATATATTTTTTATTAATGATGTAATATTTCAGATTCAAACAAAATGTTAGAAACTCTCGTGTATATACAACAAAAGCATTAGCTGGAGCTATAAATAAGAGTCAGGATAAACCAAAAGTATTTGTCCTTATCACTGGTGTTGGTGCATATGAGCCATCAGAATGTAATAAGTATGATGAGTCAAGTCCTACTACTGGCAATGATTTTTTCTCAAGATTACTTTTTGAGTGGGAGAAGGCAGCTAAAGTTGATCCACCCGTGAGGCTTGTGAGTGAAATACAATATAAAAAATAAGCTTCACGTTGTATCCTGCTCATAGCAGGGTAGGCAGAGGGAACCTAGTGTTAAGACACTCCTTTTCTTTCCGCCGAAATTTGGAGTCATTGCGTGTTGAGTGGCGGAGGTCAACGCCGCTCTTTATCTCGACACCAGAGCGAAGAAAGTAGAAATATAAATTTAAATAAATATTTCATTTCCTCGAGTGGGGATTGAACCTACAAACGTCGCGTTACAGTCACCCACTCGTGCCCCTGGGCCATAATGGCTTCTAATACAATATAAGTGAAGCTAAATAAAATCTGACTTTGAGTTTATTGCACACAGAAACATTTTGTTATCATAACATTTTCATGAGGCAGTGCAACAGCGTCTGAATCTAAATATGATGGTTGATGGTTTAATCACCAACTGTGGGAATTTAATTTATTTTACATATAGCATCGGGAACCTATTGCTAAGACATTGCATTCCCAACACACTATCCAGTTTTTGAGACATTGTACGTTGAGTGGAGGTACTCAATACCACCCTTTGTCTTGTTACCAGCGAGCAATGAAATAAAAATACTTCAATGCCTTAACCAAAACAAACCCACAACCAAGGTGTATAGAGTCAAATGCTGTCACAATGCACCAAGTCGGCCCTAAAGCGGACTCAACTAGGCTTGTTTTAATTGTTTTAAATATGTGTTAAATTCTAATATTTTACTTATAGTATGTTAACAAGATATTTTACTGTTTAAGGTCATTATCAGATCTGGAGTTGTGTTGGGCCGAGAAGGTGGTATGATCAAAAACATGATATTACCTTTTTATTTTGGTCTTGGTGGACCAATTTCTTCTGGAAAACAATTCTTGCCATGGATCCATATTGATGATCTTACAAGGTTAATTCATTTTGCCATTGAAAATCAGGAAGTAAAAGGAATATTGAACGGTGTTGCACCACAAATTATCACAAATGCAGATTTTACAAAGGTATTTTTTATTAAACATATATTCTACTTAAATAATAAGTAAATAAGTTAAACTATTTTGAATAATTAATAACATTACTCTAGTACTCAATTTATATACTAAAAAAACGCTAGTTATTCAAAAGAGCTCAGTTATTCAAAAGAGATATAATTTATTTTATGTTATTATATTTCAGGCATTTGCTAAGGCTCTATCAAGACCAGCAGTTTTTCCGGTTCCTGAATTTGTACTAAATTTTCTTCTAAATGAAGAGAGAGCAATGATGTTAACCAAAGGGCAACATGTGACACCAAAGAGAACTTTAGAATATGGATTTCAATACAAATACCCAGATATAGACGCGGCATGTGCTGAATGTGCACATTTATTTCCGAATAAATAATTTAGATTTTAAGAATACACAAAATATTTATGAACCAAATAAATAGATTAATTATAAGAAAAGATCTCCTTATATTTGTTAATGATAATTAAATAAAAATGAATAGTTTTCAAATTGAAATTAAGTATATTTTCATTTCAGTTCAGTAAAAAAATTGTCAAAATTCTATGCGAAAAAAAAAACGTGAAGTTGCTTTATATGAAGATCGACTTACGCACGCAATTTTAGTTATTATATATTAAATGAAAAAATTATTTATTACCACATGATTGCTTTAAACATGAAAATGAAATAGGCAAAATAGGAAAAAATATAATAAATAGTATTATGAAAAGAAACGAAATAAGAGTTGTTACTATTTGTAGGTATAGTCTCTTGTCTTAATCTATGATATATTTTTTTTTTATGTCATGTAATTATGACTTAGACTCATGTTACAATATCCGTTTAACAACGTAGTAAAGACTTGTAGGACGTATTTACAGAGAATTTAATAAAAAGAAATCAATAAATATATTATAAAGTGTTGGTGTTTCATATTTCTTCTTAGTTACAACTTATTAATACTTTGGGTTCGTTTCAAGCTGGAGATAACAAGAGCATTCTTGCTAGCGGCGTATGCACCAGTATCCTTAGCTGCATTAGGCGAACTCGTGGAGAAGGAGTGTCAGAGATGTTCTAGGTAGTATTAGAGAGAATGAAAATATATATAACTAGCGGCTTCGCCCGCTTAAGCTACATGATTATTGATTTAATTAACAGAATTGACCGACATCTATAATGACTTCTAATATGATTTTATTTATTTTATTTTTTATGAGATATTAGGCGCCAAAGACTACTGTCGTTCAGACCTTTTTATTCTTGATTATTAAAGTTGTTGCTATTGGTTTCTTGTGAAAAAATGTGAAGTGAACATTTATATTTTGAATGTTCTGCTTTCCTTTCTGTCAATATTAGAGTTTTGTGGACGTTGATTGCGGTGCAGTTAATTGCTTATGTAATATTTTTATTGCCTGGTCATCTCTTTATTAAGAGGTTAAAACATCATAATAGTTGTGAAGAAAAGGTGAGTGACAATTTTAAACACCATGAATAACTTAAAATATATTTATTTTTTAATATTATATTATTTCTAATAACATATTTATTTGCTTAATTACAATATATCTTCAATATAATGTAAATTAAGTAAATATAAATTCAAATCGTAATTTTTCTAATGATGTATGTAGGTAGTTTAAATAGTTGAACTACCTACTGTACGGTATAAGGATTATGGCACTATATTTCTTTTCATTTAATGGATTCCTTTCTTATCATAATAAATTAATTCTTCGATAAAAAAAAATCTAAATTGACACATTCAAAAAGAACTTGGAGTGGCTCGGATTTTTTTATAGTTGCTTTCACGCATTTTCAGATTTTAAGTGTTGAGCGAACTTGTCTACCAGTCTTGTTACGAATTTTCGAAGAATTTCTTGTCTCATACGTCCCACATCTAGAACCTCCTCGTGGTTGGCTTCAGCGTCGTGCTCGTAGCTTGTAACGCATTCATTCGTTACCAGAGACAAAGCGAAAACATTCATGTCGCAGTGTCTAGCAGTGATCACCTAAAAATATTATTGTAATATTGTAATAGTATAATAATGCCGTCGTGATGCAGCATCACAGAGTCTGACTATAAACGCGACGGTTGCGGTCTCGATTCCTATTCGAGATAACGAACAAGTTCCATTTCCATTTCTGGTAACAAAACATACGAAACATTGAGTTTCTCCACTGAACACGTTCCCTGTTCATACTATGTATATGCGGAATATAGTGTGAAGCTATTATTATAACATAAATGATATCAATTTTAAACAAAATTTTCTCACGCCCATTTTTTATTTTAGAAGTAACAATTTACATATATGAATATTTACAATGTATATTAAGTATCTTGTTCTTAATATACTTGCTATTCTAAAATATCGATAGTTGAACATTATATTATAATAGTATGATCGGCCTCTTCAACTATGAAGAGGCCGTCGTGGCTCAGGGGCACAGGCTCGGGGGGGCCTGTGTGACTGAAACGCGACGGTTGTAGGTTCGATCACCACTCGAAGGAATGAATTATTATTTTAGAAATGATTTAACATTTTTATTTCTGTACTCTGGCACCAAAGCAAAAGTCCGGCGTTAAGTGCCGCCACTCCACACGCCTCGAAAAATTCGGCGGAATGTCGCGAACGGAATGTCTTATCACTAAGTTCCTTCTGCACACCCTGCTGCGTAATTTTAATTTATGATAGTTGATGGACACGTTATTATCTTAATCATTTTTAATATTTTACATTTTATTGTAAAATTAAGTATTTAAGACACCTAATTACCTCATGGACAGTAGACATTCCTACAGCATCTACGCCGACCATTTTGAGCATGTTTAATTCCGCTACAGTTTCAAAGTTAGGTCCTCCCAGACAGGTGTAAACGCCCTCTTTTACAATACCATCAATATTTAATTCTTTGGCAACCTGTAAATAATTAGTTTTAGTTTAAAAAAAACCATTGCTATTACACTTTAGTATAGTTTGGAAATAAAATATTAAATATCGTTATGTATATATATGCTTTTATTTTTTAAGTATGTAGGTATAGGGACAAAATATTTTTTTAACCCTTACGAACAAAGAGGGAAGTTTAAGCATATGTCTGTCTGTGGCACCATAGCTCTCATATGGAAAAATTGAATTTTATTTAGTTTTTTTATTTGAAATGTTGAAATTTAATTAATTAGTTGAGAGTATTTTAGGCCATGTTAAAGAAAATATGTTCAGCTGTTTGGAGATTATCAGCTGTCATCTAGTTTGTTTAGATTTTAAAGCTTTTAGTGTTGAAAATTTTTCAATTACTATATTTACCTCTTTAGCAATCTTTCTGTAGTAATAATTATACGCCTTGTTCATAGGTGGGAAACGTGGTCCGAATCTTTCGTCATTGGGTCCGTGGAGGGGATTGTTGCCAGCGAAGCCCATCATGTTAATATGGTCCTTAACGATCATAATATCACCTATTTTGTAAGATGGATTGAGACCACCCGCCGCATTTGTTGCAAGTAAAGTTTTTACTCCAAGAAGTTTCATGACTCTCACTGGTAGACAACACTGTAAATAAATATTTATATGAAATAAATATATGTACTTCATGCATGTACTGTGACATCCTGTGTACTAACGTTGGATTTCACAGATTTTTTGAACGTAGCGGGTTTAAACCCGTGCCTCTTGGAAACCGTCCAAACGTTCTGACCGTCAAGCCATACGTTCTCATCAAGCTACGTCGAAATTCCTACACGTTTTCTAAAAAAAAATATTTCTTTCATAGGCGTGGAATAACTCTTTAAAATTGTTAAAAACGTATATGGTGCCAGAGGTATCGAGGCCAGTCGTGGCGCAAAGGGCAAGTGTATGACTGTAAATGCAACTGGTTGTGGGTTCGATCCCCACTCAAGGTAACGAAATATTAACATAAATTTATATTCCCATTTCATCGCTGGTGTCGGTGTCAAGGGAAAGCGTGGCGTTGAGTTCCGCCACTCAATACGATGCTTTCAGAATTCGGTGGAAAATGCCCCTCCTCCTCCTGCTCCTCTTCTGCATGTGTGCGGAATTCAGTGTAAAACTGATTTAAATTTTGAATGTATGTATATAGTAAATTTACCTAATAAAATACTGCTAAACACGGTTTATAACTTTATTATCTAAGCTGTATTTGTAGAAAAATTAAAATCATTTGGGATTAATATTATCGCAATTACCTATCTAAATCCATATAAAAACCTTATTGTCACAGTGTCTATTATAGATTTTGATAATGTAAATCCTTTTTATTATGTAGATATTTATTCACATCTTTTCCTTTTATAAAAAGTTCATTCATATATTGTGATTTGCCAATATTTAATTTATTTAATGATTGATGACGTCACGCATTTGATATTCGCACTTTATTAATTAAAGTTGCCGTAAACGCGGCAGGTTGTGGGTTCGATTCCCGCTCGAGGAGATATCCAGTTCCACATGGAAACATTCAGTAAAATAAAAAATTATAATATAAGTACATATATAAGATAGTTTATTTAATTTATTATTATTATTGCGTGTACGTACACAATAAAGTGTTATCTTAAAGCGTGTTTACTCTACTCCCTAGGAGGCTACTGATAAACTTATGACCAGGGATCGTCAGCATCTTTGACTCTTGCATCATTCTATTCAGATATTTCTATAGAATTCGCTTACACAAAAGTTGTATTCTGTGGCATATTTTCTAAAGGTAGGTAAGGGTAAGTAAAGATAGTGATATTCGTGACTATAATTAGAGTAAAACGCAATTGAGATAGGTAAATTATATGAGGCCAGTTGTGGCGCAGGGGCACAAAGTGTGACTGTAAAACCGACAAGCTGTAGGTTCGATCCCCACTCGGGGGAAATAAATTATAATGTGTTAATATTTTCATTTCTTCGCTCTGGCACCAAGGCAAATACCCGGCTCTGAATTACGCCACTCAACACGGAATGCCTCGAAAAAAGTGGGGAACGGAGTGTCTTAACACTAGGTTCTCTCTGCGTACCCTTTTGTATGTGGAATACAGCGTGAAGCTGATTAAAATCTAAAATATTATCTCAATTAAAAGAAACTAGCTACGTAATTATTAATAAATACCTCAAAATTATGTAAATATAATGCAAAAATTAATATTTTTACATAATATTCTAGATACCAGAATCAAGCAAGGTCATTCTCAGAGTCAACAGGGTAAACTAAATGTAAGTATCAACACCAGTATTCTACACAGTTTCTCGCACATTCAGCCTCTTACTTTAATGAATATTGTACCAATCATAACCCTAGTAAGGAATTACACTAAATAATTTTAAATAATGATTTTAATTTTTTGCCTGTTGTTGTTGTTTGTGCGTTTGTTCACGCTAATCTCTGAAACTACATGACCGATTTAAATGCTGTTCTCACAATTTTAACGTTGAAACTTCTATAAATATTTTGTGCTTGTTTTATTTCAATCGGTTCATAAATAAAAAAGTTATGTTGATATAAAGGATTGCATGTAATAATATTGCAATAAAATAAATGTTTTAATGAATTGGGTAAAACTTTAGCTTTAGCGATATTGTTTCTAAAATTATACAAGAAGTTATTAGATCATGCATTAAATTAAGATTAATAATAATAAATACTAAATTAAATAGTAATTAAAAAAGTAATTGTCATAATATTAATATATTTAAATTAATTCAGATGAGAAAATAAATAATTATGCAGTAATAATGCAGTACAAGGTAGATAGTTTATAATAAATTATGTTCCGAGACGATCTCGACAATACGCTCAACTGGACACATCTGTCATAATAACGATTTTCAATTGAAAAAAAAAATAAAAAAAATAAAATAAAAAAGAATCGCCGCCATTATCACTAGGTACGTAAGTAGGTACTATCTTTTATGAAAAATTATACGAGAAAAACGATATTGGTCTTAAACAACATTTGGCGACAAAATATTTTAGGTATTATTTTATTTGTTTTGAGAAATAAACATTCAAAGGCACTTTTTGTCGTTTCGTCGTACTCATCATATTCGCGGTAACACTATCACATTGGCCACGTTGCTTAGCACGTTGCAAGCTTGCAACAAACAATTTAATAACAAATTTAAGCTTACTCACAGATACAACATTCATATATACAGGATGTTTACTATAATTTTTTAATTATATATTTTTATATACAATTTATGAGGCCAGTCTCGGCTCA
Organism: Heliconius himera; assembly: GCA_021202915.1. Classification (NCBI taxonomy): domain Eukaryota; kingdom Metazoa; phylum Arthropoda; class Insecta; order Lepidoptera; family Nymphalidae; genus Heliconius; species Heliconius himera. The sequence continues at coordinate 169,215 of JAJHJA010000285.1, forward strand.
GGGGCATAAGCGTGTGAGTGTAAACTCAAGAAAATGAAATATTGAATATTTTAATTTCTTCGTACTGGTAGGCAGAGGGAACCTACTTCCCTTAATAACGAGACAGACATTTCGTAGGACACTTCGTTCCCATTAAGACAATTCAGTTTGCCCACTTTCCGCTAAATTCATAAAGCTTTGCGTGTTGAGTGGCAGAACACTTCGCGCTTTGCCTTAATACCAGACCGAGAAGGAAGGAATGAAAATATTAAATATTTTATTTTCTCGAATTTAGAGTCACACGCTTGTGCCACGACTGGCCCCATCTACTTGTATTAGTGCTTATTAAACACTTAATAATTACCTTCCAAAGAGGATATCCTTCATAGTAATGGAAACGTCCCTGCATAGCGACGACCGGGATTTCTCCAAGACGACCGAATACCAATTTTCCATGATGACCTTCCACTGTACTAACTGGAAAATTTGGTATCTCTTCATATGGAAAACTCTCCGATTCTGTTATGCTCTCTGCTAAGGCACCTGTAAGGAAGTAACTCTTTAAGAAATATTCTTTAAGCATAATAGAAATATTCTTTAAGTATTTAAAGCTATAAGTACATATGATAACATCTGATCAATTTAAAATATGTGATTTATTTTGGATTTTTATTATGCTGCTATAAACATTTAAAAATCCACAAGCGAATTAATTATAATAAATTACTGCAATTTAATTTAAGTAACAGACACGTATTATCTTAGATTGTTGGATTTTTACAACTTATGTATAGAAGGAATCGATAATGTTTGTACGAGTAAGCAATAAATACCCTCGTTCCAATACGAACCCAGCCCGGAGCCGCAAATCACGCCAATTATAGGTCTCACGGAAGTCCTCGCCAGGAGGAAGTTCGCAGTTTCAAGGAGCGTTTCATATGAATACCTATAAAAATTAAATAAAATAGTATACATATATATAACAATCGGAATCAATAAATATATTATTTATATGTTCTATGTAATATATAAATTAATATTGTTTAATTAAAAGTACCTAATGCGCAATAAAAATTCAAAAAAATACTGTTCTAATACAATTAAATGTTAAAATTATAGATAATTAATTACTAACATCATTTGTGGCGCGTCATTTTGATTAAAATCATGACCTATCCTGCTTTGTTATGTGTTGAATGTTAATGAAGGCAATCAAGTAAAACATTACTTTGAAATTGCATAAATGGCTGTAGGTTACGTACCTATAGATAGATAGGAAGATTTTTCTTAAGTTCACGCGTTCAGGGAAGGGACCCGCGAGGGAACCTTACAACTTATTGTTAAGACACTTTCGTTCATGTCCTCATGTGGGAATTGAACTCACAACCAGTCGCGTTTACAGTCACGTTTTGTGCCTAATAATCACAACAAAATGTAATCGTATCCAATTTTTTTTTTTACTAAAAATGACATGATACGACGTTTTAAGGAAAAATGTTTGTTAAAAACCAATTATGTTTTATCAACGCAAAAGCAAAAAAGGCTTAAAATCATAATAAAATGTTTAATTATAATTTAAATAGTATCGTAATTATTTAGTTCTTTACTAATTATTTATTTTTCTACTACTACAACAATATTATAAGGAAAAATTTTATTAAAACTAAAAAAGTCCTAGAGAATGTATAATTCTAGATGAAATGCTAAAATGATAAATTGTAATTGTATTGCAATTTTTTTTTTTTACTTAAAATTACGTATAATAATATAAGGAAAAATGTTTTTAAATCAACAATTATTATGTTTTAAGAGCGCGAAACCAAAAAAAAACTAAGAAAATATGCAGAACAGGTACATGTAATACAGGAACCTATAATAACATGTGTTACTGACCGAAGCCGATCACATAAGTTGACTCATAAGGACTATATCTCTAGGTTCTTGTATGATAACAGGTTTGATCACTATACAACCTTCACAATATATGATGATTATTAACGATACACTTCGTGGGGGTAATGTCATTTGCTATCGTAAAAAAAAACCGCTTATCGTCATTGTTAATTGCCTTTTCGTAATTAAGTTTTTAGAAAATTTATAATTATTTTCGTAGTATTAACAATATTTTGAACCCCATGTCATTTATTATTACTAGGTTTTTTTTTTACTTCTAAGTTGTAAAATTTGATATTTCAATTAAATATGAAAAAAGTAAATAGACCGTAGCGGGTATGTGTTTCGTTTCTATCACACGAAATATGAGAATGTTATTTATTTATTTAGTTTTTTGTAGCCTCAGTGTAGACAGAGGGAGTCTTTATTTTCTTCTCCACTTTCCGTGGAATTCTTGAGGCATAGTGTATTTAGTGGCGGACTCAACGCCGCGCTTTGTCTTTTTACCAGAGCAGAGGAAATCAAAATATTGAATATTTATTCCTTCGAGTTAGAATCGAACCCACAACCGTGGCGTTTACAGTCAAACGCTTGTGGCCCTGTGCCATGACGACGCTATTTATAATATTAAAATATTTGTAATATTCCTATGCCATTACTCATTACCAGCATGACTTCTGTCAAATTAGTAATACTATATTATTATTATTTTTTTTAATCATTACCTTATTTTTCCATTGACAAATAAATATATAAAATCATAAGTTTTAAATTAAATCTAAGGAAGTAACATAATATTTATTGAATATAATATTCCCGTTCACTACCCCACCACCCTCTCCCCCTTGTTAAGTCAAGGCTTCACGCGTAAACGTTATAATACCATGTGTCTAGTCGTTTTAAATTATAATCGGCTTGTAATATTTATATTATTTTTTAATTAATAAAAAAAAAACGATATAAGAATTTTTCAAAGCTTACCTGTTTCCATTTCCGTTTCCATTATCAGTTTCCACTTCTGGAAGCACCTCTTTAGGTAGTGAAGCTTGATTGCCACTTAAAACATCAGCGTTTATTGGAGACATCACAGCACAGTTTGATTTAACAAGTAAAAGAATATATAAAATATCGAATAAGACCTCAGTCGTCAATGGCACGGCGTGAAATGCGACAAATTCTACTCTCGGACAGCCTTATACTTGACGGGGCTACGACTAATAACAACGTATTCTTGTCTAAATCACTTCTTTATATAATTTTCGCCTGTTATCACTGGCGGACAGTCATTATGGTGGGATGTGTATACATATAATCAATTTACCGAAAACAAATGAGCCAACTCAATAGAACTATTTCAATACTTTGGCTATCATTAAAACATTTTATTAATGTTGTGAACAATAAGACCATTTATGTTGATATAATTTGTGAATAGTAATTTAAAATTAACTAATTTACTAATATTATTGTATAAATAACTTACTTTGAGTATTTATAATTTTGTATAAATACTTTGTTTTTTTTTTTTATTATTATGAAATAAAAATAGTTAATTTAATATTTCACAACAATTGCCATTATTGTATAACGTTTGTTCACATCTCATCCTATATTGTATAATATATGTATATATTCTATATTATAAATTTATGAATACATATTAATGTTGTTTTAGCGGCACGCCTAATTGGGAAACGTCGACTGTAGATGGAATAGTTATAGGTTCGAATACCGAAAACTCGAGGAATATCGAAGAACGGAAAAAAAATAAAAAAAAAAATTCAGTCGAGTTAAAATATAATATTTTTTATACTATATAGTCGGACTCACTCATCAAGAGTTCCGTACCAATTTCAGGATTGTAGGTGAACATTATAAGTTTGTAATAATTTTTATGTGTAATATAAATTCAATTTTTTGGATTTTTTCCTCTAGTTTACTGTAAGTTCTTCTTGACATATTTCATAAATAGGTATTTCCCATAAAATATCTATAAATTTTTACTTTGTGTTTTTTTTACTATATTTATATTGTAAGTTCTCACTTCGTGCCAAATTTCAAATTATGATTACGCGACGAATTTCATACAAAATGCTCGTATCTTTTGATTGCATTGACTTAGAATTTTTTTCTGTGCTCTAAAGAACCGTAGGCCTGAATATTTGACAGATGGACAGACAGACAAGAAAGTTATTTTATAAGGGTTCTGTTTTTTCATTTTGAGGTACGGAAACCCAAATATAGACAATAAAAACCACCACCACCTGGATACGTGGCAATCCACCACTGTGCGGTTTCGTAGGAACTTCCTTCCACGCGCCACGGAACTGTGGAATGGCCTACCCGCGGCAGTTATTCCAGGTCGATACGACATGGGTACCTTCAAAAAGCCACCTCAATCCAAGCCAAGTCTATCTCCACCTTAAAGGCCGGCAACGCACCTGTAGCTCCTCTGGTGTTGCACAGAGCCATGGGCGGCGGTAATCACTTACCATCAGGTGACCCGAACGCTCGTTTGTCTTGTCCTTTTCCATAAAAAAAAACAGGCGACGCAGTTACAAAGCAAAGAATAGATATTATAAAAATATGTTTCATTAAACGTAACGCCAGGCGCGTTAACATTATTATGCGTTAACTAAATATTTATCTGATAGGTTCCCGTCTCAAAATATATTATTGTATTATATTCTTTGCTCGATACAAGAATAAGAATATGCATTTGAATAACTTACATCTCTCATCTAAATAAAGAAACTTATACACGAATTAAGCATTTGTATAATATGCCTAAAGAAAAGCTTGAGTAAAAATGTGTAAGTATTAGGTTTAGGAATAAGTTGTCGCTGTTTTTTTTTTTGTTTAAAAAAAAAATTAAATATAATGCTTACAATGACATTACTCAAAGTATTATCCATCATTAGAGACCACTTTCTCCCATCTCTCTGGTAGCAATTGAATCCCCCGTCGGAAAAACGACTCATCTTTCGAGGCAATCCAGGAATCAAGCCATTTTTCGACTTCTTCAAAAGAATGGAAGCGCTGCTCTTAAACCGTGCGCCATCGACGGAAACAAGTGATAATCGGAGGGGGCTATGTCCGGTGAATACGGCAGGTGGGGTAGAACTTCCCATTGAAGTGTTTCCAGGTATGTTTCGACTGGTTTTGCCACATGTGGCCGACCATTATCATGTAATAAAATCACTTTGTCGTGTCTCTGCTCGTATAGTGGCCGCTTTTCTTTCAGAGCACGACTCAAACGCATCAACTAAAGTCGACAGCGAGCTCCCGTGATAGTTTCATTAGGTTTAAGCAGCTCATAATAAATTACGCCCTGCTGATCCCACCAAATGCAGAGAAGAAGCTTAGAACCATGGATATTTGGTTTTGGATTGTCGTAGTGAATCCACTTTTCATCCCCAGTGACGATACGGTGCAGGAAACTTTTTCTCTTTTGTCGTTGAAGCAACAATTCACACATGAGAAAACGTCGTTCTACGTCTCTCGGCTTCAACTCATACGGCACCCAATGCCCTTGCTTTTGGATCATTCCTAACGCTTTTAAACGTTTTGAAACTGTTGACGCATCTACTTGTAACGTTTTCCCGAGCTCTACTAACGTCTGACATGAATCTTCTTCAAGCAATGCCTCCAATTCTTTGTCTTCAAATTTTGTCGGTGCTCCAGAACGCTCTTTGTCTTCAAGGTCAAACTCATTACTTTTGAAGCGCCTAAACCAGTCTCTGCATGTTGTATTCGACAAAGCATTGTCACCATATGTCTCAACAAGAATTCTGTGTGCTTCTGCTGCAGATTTTTTCTGAATAAAGCAGTGCAATAAAATTCCCCGCAAAAACACTTTATTTGGCACAAAAGTACACATTTTCACAAAGGGAAAATAAATATGTAGTTGACACTGCAGTAAACACTATTCTACTATAATTTGAGGTTACATATAGTACTACTTTGGTGATTCGTTACCGTACGAAATTCCATGCACAGAGTGCCGCAACGCCATCTTTCAAAAAACAAAGCGAGAACTTATTCAAAATCCTAATATTTTTTATAATACGTTTGATCTTTAATATTTGGAAGTGGCAGCTTAACTGAAAATCTAAGTGTTTATTCGTTACGTTAACACACAAAAAAAGTAATGCGTAATACAAAATTGAAATATTATTTTAAAACTTAAGGTATCATGGTACACAAACAAAAATAAAATATCCAATCAAAAACATCACATCATGTAAAATGTTGCCAAGACGAGGTCTGTGCACTGTCAAAAATTATCAGATCTCATGTAAAGCCATGTTTATAAGCCCTAACTTCGCAAAGTTCTTAGTCAAAATGAAATGTTTAATTTTGTATACATTTTCAAATCTGTAGCATCAAAATTTTCCATACCTAATTAAATTTATTCCTTCTCGAAATGTGTCTGTACTTAAGTATTAAATATAATTTGACAAATGAATATATTTCACCGTTTATAAGTAGCTTTATTCAAAAAACGATGCTATCGTTACAAGCCAGAAAAATATAATATGAAAGGATCAAGTCATTTCAAGTTAGTAGCACTTTAAAATTGCAATAGAAACGATGTGGGTTTTAATTTTATTTATTTTATTTTTAATATTTTTTAAGGAATTCATGCAAAAGCCGCCTTCATATCCTCCAGGTAAATTAAGAATTCATTATATTCTATCTATACTCTATACCTACTCTACTACTACTAATAACATTGTAACTGATCTATATCTACACATGTACATGGAAGATACATGAATTAATTTATTATTGGGAACATTTATCAATTTAATAAAACCCGATTTTTTTGTCCGTGTGTTTGTTCACGCTTATCTCAGAATCTTCTATTTTCGTTCGTATTGCATTGACTATTGTATTTATACAAACTTCCCTTAATATTAAATGTTTGTTATTATTTAAATCAGTTCATAAATAAAAAAAAGTTATATCAACACAAATTATTTGGAGTTAATATGCAATTATTACAGTTATTTTACAAAGAATTATGAATCCTTCAAATCAATAATAACGTTTAAGGCTGTTTCTGAATGAGTAAATTAAATTATTGACTGACATCAACACATTTAACATAGTATATTATATAGGTAAAAAGAACATAAAATTACAAAAATATATACGTGTAATAAATAATTAGCTTTATGTATATTTTATAAATATCAAATATCAACAATGGTCGTATTTTTTTTATTTAAAACAATAAAAAATTCTTTGACGATAATGTCGTAAAAAAATCATATTAGAAGTCATTATAGTTGTCAATCAATTCTGCTTATTAAATCAATAATCATATATTTTAAGTGGGCGAAGCCGTGGGCTAGCCGCTAGTAACTAAATGTAAAAATAAACAAACAAATAAATAAATATAAACTTAAGCTTTTTATTGTTTTTTTTTAATTTTTAATTTAAGGTGCAATAAAGTATATTTATTATTATTATTTATTATATACGTATATACATAAATACATATAATATATACATATATAAATAAATATATAATAGATAATTAAATAATTATACACATATGTGTACTTGTATGTACATACAAGTTCTTATACATAGACTGATTATATAAATAAAATAAATGGAAAATAAATAAATAAAAGATAAATATATTAGCACATATTAAATATTATATTTTTTCCGAAGATAATATTTTTTTACTCTTATTTTAAAAATGTTTATAGAAGTAGATTGCCTAATTTCTCGTGGTAACGCATTCCATAACTTTACTGCTTCAACCGTAAACGACTTGCTGTAACATTGGGTACGGCACAATGGTATTTCTAGGACGTTGTCACTTTTCGAGCGAAAGCTAAGCGGAAGACGGGAATTGGAGCCTAGGAAGGAAAAGCGCTCCTTAAGGTAAAAAGGATGGATTCTATCCTTTTCCATCCTGGAATCAGGATGGAAAAGGATAGAATAGAGGAGCGTGACAGTGTGGAGATTCCGTCGATCTTTAACAGTAAGCCACTGTAGCCTAACGCGATGCTGGCTGATGTGATCAAATTTCTTTAGCCCAAAAATGAACCTAATAAATAGATTTTGCAGACGTTCAAGCTTGTTGAGCAACTGTTGTGATAAATCCAGGTAACAAGTGTCAGCATAGTCCAATATAGGCAGCAAGAGTGAATGTGCCAGTGATATTTTGGTTTGGGTTGGTAAAAGATACTTCCATCTCTTTAGCCTACCTATGGTGTAGTATTGCGGCTCAGGTCACAGGTATGAGGAGCCCAGGAGAGAGAGCTGTTCACTTTTATACCTAGATTTTTGACAGTATTGCTACATTCTAACTTACAATTGTCAAAGATAATGGGAGGAAGAAAAGGAAAATTTAATTTAGAGAATTGTTTAGGATTACCGAGGATACACACTTGTGACTTTTTAGGATTTACAGACAGGCCAAATGACTTGTTCCAGGTACTAATAGTATACAGATTAAAATTAATTAGATCGATCGCCTTAACAATGTCATTCACGTCCGTAGTCATATGAATCTGCAAGTCATCGTATAAGTGAAAGGAAAGGGATAGAAGCTTAGTAATGGAATTGATAAATATGGAAAAATGAGAAGAGAGAGTACTCCGCCCTGGGGAACACCAGCACTAAGACGACACACAGATGAACGTTTGTCGTTAATATAGATACTCTGCTCGCGCTCATGGAGATAGGAGTAAAACCATTCAGTAGCCTCAGAGGATACATTAATAGATTTGAGAACTGCTAAGAGGATATCAAAATCAACGGTGTTAAACGCATTAGAAAAATCCAGAAGAGCAAGAATAGTAACTTTTTGATTATCAATACCCAACCTGATGTCATCATTAACTTTATTTAGAGCAGTTAATGTTTGTATGATAAAAAAACTCGAGATTGTATGATTATAAAATCGAGATAGAGTCGAGAAACCAGTGCATAAATCTGAAGGTATCTGTATTCTTATGAAACTTATGTTTAAGATGTATCATACGTGATAGCAGAATAGATTACACTAGGATTGCCTAGAAGAATCGTGCCGCAATCACCTTTAATTAAATTTATGGTAATTCGTTTTTGTTGAAAAATTGCACTCACATATTTTTTATGAACATCATTTGAAAGAAAATCGCATAAGGAATTGAAAAGAATTGGGTGGGTGGAAGGTTGCCAGCCATCAGTCTGCCGCAACCCCAGAGTTGCCTGTTTTGAAAAGGAACTTAATGTTAATTGGCACTCATGTGTTTTTTAAGTTAACATATATCAAATTAAGACCTCTTTTTTTCTCATACTTTGTGCCAATGCGCCACAATTCACCTTAAACCGTATTATGTACTCTACAATAATGAACGATACAAAAGATATCTTAAATTATTAACTGAAATTGTTATAGGGCCGCCAACAATACCAATCATTGGTAATATGCTATCTGTTTGGCTAAATTTGAAAAAAATCAAATATCATCATAGCTTATGGCAATATTGGTCTCAAAAATATGGAAATATACTTGGACTACGCTTAGGATATATTAACGTGGTTATAGTTTTCGGTAAAGATTTAATTAGAGAAGTATCTTGCAGAGAAGTGTTTAATGGTAGGCCAAATGGACTATTTTATTTAATGAGATCGTTTGGAAAGAAACTTGGTAAGTATGTATCTTTATATCTTTTTTATTCTTAAAATAAATCAAATCAGCTTCACGCACAACTAGTGTTAAGACACTCCCCACTTTCTACCGAATTCTGGAGGCATTGCGTGTTGAGTGGCAGAATTCAACGCCGCGCTTAGCTTCGACACCAGAGCGAAGAAATGGAAATATAAATTTAAGTAAATATTTCATCTCCTCGAGCGGCGATCGAACCCACAACCAGTCGGTTTTACAGTCATACTTCGTACGCTTAAAATAAATAATAATTTTATATTTTGTACACATTTATTAAATCTTAAATGAAAGCGTCCTTCCTTGTCATTAGGTTATTGTAACGAATCTGTAAGCAATAAAGGTGATTGTGTGTAAATTGCCTTATATTTTATTTGCTGACTCTCATATTATTTTTGTTTTGTTTTTTTTTCTTTAATAATATAATATAATACTGTTGTTGCTTTTTGTGTAGCATTTTCAACAGAATTAAAATTAAAGATATTATATATTATGAGTTCCTTGCTTCGATCCGTCAATCATTTTATTGTAAAACCGCTTGTTTAATATTTTACTTATGTATGTATTAAATAACATATTAATTTTTCATTTAATTTGCAATATGTTTATTTATTATTTTTAATTATTTTAAATCAGGATTAGTATTTGCCGATGGACCGACGTGGACCAAAACGAGACGTATGGTATTAAAGTGTCTAAAGAATTTTGGCTTCAGCTCACGGACAATAGAAAATTCAATAAGTACAGAATGTAGAGCCCTCGTAGATCTATGTATGACGGACAGGGGAGAACCTGTTGTTGTAAATCATATGTTTGACGTTTCGGTTATTAATATTTTATGGAAATTAGTTGCTGGAAAAAGGTGACCTTTTATTTTATTAATAATATGGAAAATTAATATTTACTTACCAATAAGTAATATAAGATACTAAATATATAAGTTAATAATGTAAGTGTTTAATGGTAATAATTGGGAAACGGAGTGTCTTAATACTAGATTCCCTCTGCCTACCCTGCTGGGTGCTGGATACAGCGTGAAGTGGTTTTTTAATAATGTATTAAATATATATGCAGTAAAAATTACTCAAAATTTTAATTTATTTTGTTTTAGATACGACTTGAAAGATAAACAATTAAGAGAGCTTTGTGATCTTATTAAGAGAACTTTTAAATTAGCGGATATGAGTGGCGGTATTTTAAACTTTTTACCATTTCTGCGGCACATTATGCCAAATATTATTGGGTATACTGAATTGGAAGTAAATTACAAAAAAATTAATGACTTTTTAAATGTAAGTTATTAAATCAATAAAAAAATCACATTATTTAAAGATATACTATTTTTTTTAATAAACTTGAAAATTATATTTATAAATTTACAAACTTCAAAAACTAAAAAAAAAGAAAACTATACTTTATTTAGGTACTTCAAAATAAAGATAATTAAAGAACATTTAACGAAATTATTGATACTTATCTTAATTGTAAATCGTAATAAACTACTCCTTATTAAAGTTGGTTACGATATTTCATATATGACGACATATTGTGATATTGGTAAATAGTCGCGAATGTTCTATAAAACACAATCGAAAACGTGTGAAAATAAATAAAACTTATCAACAATTTATAATAGTTTTTAACAAAAAACTGACTTCAACCGGATCCTATAATTAGAACCTAACTAAATTGTCATCAAACTACTCTTGCAGTGTATCTTTACCAATAAAAAAAACATCGAAATCAATTAACGCGATATTGAGTTATTCGTCTATTTATTAAGACTTATTAAATTTTCTCATGGATAACATTGTCAAAAATGGACCAAATTAAAATAGGACCACATGGGAGAGTTTTCGAACAAAAAAGTCGTCAAAACCGGTTCACCCCGTCAAAAGTTCTGACGTAAACAAACTAAAAAATAATACAGTCGAATTTATATTCTTTTCGTACAGAAGTCGGTTAAAAAAGTAATTGTGCGAGTATTTTTTATAAATAACTAGTGTAATAGCAATGCAGTTCAATGCAGCAGTGAAATAAAAAATATTGTGTTCCTATGCCTCATACAGTAGTTTTTTGTCTATTTCTGACAATGGTATCTATGACAAAATCACATAAGTCTTAAATTAGGATTAGGTATGTGCGCGACAAATGGATGAATAACTCAATATCACGCTAACCGATTGCGATGACTGTTTTTTTTTTATTTTAAAGGATATATTTCAATGATAGTTTGGTGAAAATTTGGTTAGGTTCTTACTATGGGATCCGGTTGAAATTGAACAAGTTTGTTTTTTTTTTGATACAAAATATCATTTTCTATAACAATCACAAGGAAAAACATTGTTCAAATTGGTGTCAGAAGTGAGATTCCTCATCGTTGCATTTCTTTTTAACCAACTTCAAAAAAAGAATGTTCTCATTTTCAACCGACGTCAAAAAAGGAGGAGATTCCCAATTCACACAATGTTTTTTAAAGTTCTTTATTTCAATATGCAAAAATGTTAGCATGCACAATGCCAATTAAGTTTTCAAGTTTTACATAGGATAACCTAACTAAAACTAACTTGAGAAACAACGAAGTAAAAATTGAAATATAATTTAACATAACGTAAAACGTGCTTTTATCACGGCTTCATTCGATATTGTAATAAAGTTGTTGTAGCATTAGCTTCTATATATATAATCTACGTTATGTAAAATTATTTTTTTACTTTATAGTTCGTTGTTTGAAGTCGGTTTTTCTTTTTGTTAAAAATTATTTACTATAGAAGCGAGTCAAAGAAGAGCCTCTCAGCTTTGTAATAATTATTTGACTTGTAATAATTTTATTGTCTCAGGCCGTCGTGGCGCAAGGGTACAAGCGTGTGACTGTAACACGATGGTTGGGGGGTCGATTCCCACTCGGGGGAATGAGAAAAAAACTTTATTTGATTATTTGTTAGTAAACACTGTATAAAAAATATTATTATAAAAAAAACCCGACTATCTAAAAATAATGAAATGTGCAAATAAATATTATAATACTTAAAAAAAATAAAAAATCAGCTTCACACTGTATTCCCGCACACAGCAGTGTAGGCAGAGGGAATTTAGTGTTAAGACCGTCCGTTCCCCACTTTCTGGAAATATAAATTTAAGTAAATATTTCATCTCCTCGAGTGGGAATCGAACCTACAACCAGTCAGTTTTACAATCACATTGTGCCCTAGGGCCACGACTGGCATCTATTAAAATATTGTTTTTACATATTTTTTTTTACATATTAAAATTTCTTACTTTATAATATATGTAAAAATGAAAAAATATACTATCCTTCTTGGTTCATTTACGCTGGTAGCCTCATTTATTAATATATTTTGCAGTGTTTGTAATATGCGTATTACATAGAGTACGGTCAACGAGACGTGGCTTCTGTAAAGTAAGCCATAAACGCTTGTGCAAAGTAGATTTTTCTAGTTTGATTTTTCTTACTGCTAATCTTATCGAGTTGCTCACTCGGTAAGAAAATATGCGCAAAAGTTCAGAAAACCCAACGTCCGAGCGGCCACGACTCATTCATAATACTATAGATAAATGCTTACTCCATGTTATATTTTTGCGCAAGTCACATTCATTCAAGTTTATATTTAAGTAAATATTTAATATGGCACGAAAGTACAGTGTACACATAAATAGATACACTATTCAACGTTGAATACAATCATATTTCAGAATATAATAAAGGAACACCAAGCTACAATAGATGTTAAGAAACCAAGAGATGTAATTGATATGCTATTAATAGATCAACACAAGGAATCTTGTAAGTATGTTTCGTTTATGTGAATTTAAATATATCTAAATAATGCTAGAGGCCAGTGGTGCGACTGTAAAAACGATAGATTGTGGGTTTGATACCAATTCGAGGAAATTAAATATTCAATATTTTCATATCTTCGCTCTGGTGTCGAGGCAAAGCGCGGCGTTGAGTCCCGCCACACAACAGGTAATGCCTTCAGAAATTTGCGGAAAATGGATTGACGAAGTGTCTTAATGGGAACGGAGTCTCTTAACACTAGGTTCCAAGGTTCCATTTTCCAACCCTGCGCGGGATAACATAATAAAGGACGTAATTTTTCTAGTTTCATATGAAGAGCTACAAGTAATATGTCTAGATCTTCTGGAAGCGGGCGTAGAAACAGTAAGCAATACAGCAGTATTTATGCTACTCTACGTCGTAAGAAATGAAGAGGTACAGAAAAAATTACAGAAGGAAATTGATATGGAAATCGGATCTTTACGTGAACCTACTCTTAGTGATCGGATCAGGTACAATAAACTGTTACTTAAACGCAAGGACATTTGCGTTATAACACAAGATTCCAGGGCCCCCAGACCTACGTCATTTTAGCAAAGCTGAAATTTTGGGGAATATTACTCTAACATGAGGCCAGTCGTGGCGCAGTGGCACAAAATGTGACTGTAAAATCGACTGATTGTGGGTTCAACCCCCACTCGAGAAAGTGAAATATTTATTTATATTTATATTTTCATTTCTTCGCTCTGGTGTCGAGGCAAAGTGCGGCGATGAGTTCCGCCACTCAACACGCAATGCCTCCAGAACTCGGCGGAATGTGGGGAATGGAGTGTCTTAACACTAGGTTCCCTCTGCCTACTATATGCCTAAATTTTAATACCAAAAATATTGACCTGAAAATTAAAAAAAAACAACGTTTACACATCTATTCAAATCAAATGCAAAAGCGTACTAGAGTACGCAGATAGGAACCATATAACCATTTTGTAAGATTTATATTGAGGTTACACGTAACTATATATTTTTTTCTTATTTGTTGCAAACATATCAAATAAAAACAAAATAGATAATCTATTGTTTTTAGGATTTTTTTTTATTTATATATTTTGTGATATCTAGACATGAAATTAAAAGTGAAAGAACAATATATAATGAGACAGTGACTAATTTCTTATCTACTAAACTGCTGAACTCTCGTACCACTTGTAAACATAGCTTCTTTACCACAGGGTGAATTTCTTTCCAATTATAATAATAAGAATTCAATTTCGTATATTTTTGATTTTATTGAGTGGGTCTTAATACAAATTGGCTTTCGATTAACCCTTGGTTAAGAAATGAAATATCAAAAACCAGGATTTTTTTTTAAATAGCAAAGGCAAAAATGCCCTGGAAAGATTTGAATAAAACAAACCATAAAACTAAAAAGAATGAATACGATGTTTAAAATGCTTCGAACAGAGGCATGAATGTTGTACAACTTGTGAAGGTCAAGAAAATATTACTTGCGTTTGTTATTTAAAAATACAATTAGAGGCACGATCTGCTCATTTTTTCCCAAAATAAAACTTAATTTGGCTTTATCTAGATTATACTTTATGTTTATTAATCTATCTGTATTAAGGTTCATTTAGCTTTCTTTGTATATATTAATTATCTATAATTAATAGCAAATATCTTACTTTTTAAAATTAATGTTGCTTTGACAGAATGGTATACACTGAAGCTGTACTACTAGAAACGTTACGAATGTCGAGTGTGGCTGCCGTAGGCATACCTCACATGGCGCTTGAAGATACAAAACTTGGAAAATATATTATACCTAAGGTAAATCCGAACAGTAATTTGTAAAGAGTTTACTTCATTTGAAAAATTCTCTTCATCATATTTTGTTTAAATATTCTTAATATTTTAAAGATTTAAAGAATATTCATTTGTAATTTGGGATCTGGCGTGATTTTGAGCAAAATTAAATCAGTTGGTATGTTTATGGATAAATATAAAAATATACATTCTGTTATATATTTCACAGGGAACGTTGGTTTTGTTAGCTATCCATGATTTACATAATGGAGAATATTGGAAAGAACCTTCAAGATTTAGACCGGAGCGATTTCTTACTAAAGAAGGAAATCTAATACAAGATGAATGGCTTATGCCTTTTGGATGCGGTAAAGTTTGTTTTTTATAGATGCATACTATAATTGAAACGTCTTGTGATGGTATATTATATCAGTACTAGACTCTTTGTCTCACAATATTTGGATAGGAGGCCGATGTAGATGGTGAACTAAAAATGTCTCATTTCTTTTTACTTTAGCAATATTTTACTACGTACAAATATCTACACTCAGTACTACCAGTTAAAACCTACTAGAAGTATCAAAATTACTTACCTATATAAAACTTCAAATTTCCAAACTCAAAATGTATTCATTTTGGAATTTTGTACAACATATTTATTACAAAATTCAATATCAAATTTTTTTATGAAATTAAAAGTACCGACAACAAATAGATATAAATCCACTTTTTAGCTTCACGCTACTACACTGTATCCCGCACAGAGCAGGGTAGGCAGAGGGAAACTAGAAACCTAGTGTTAAGACACTCCGTTGCCATTAAGACACTTCCGTTCTCCACTTATCGTCAAATTCTCGAGCCATTGCGTATTGACTAGCGCAACTCAACGCCGCAACTTTGCCTTTTTATCAGAGCGAGGAAATGAATATAATAAAGATTGGCTTCAATTTGTTGTTGAAATACGTTACAAATTAAATCAAATGTTCCACTAATTGTGTTCATTCAATCGAAATGATCCGGTTTTAGCGCTAGACATTTTAAACACATTATTTATTATTTTTCGCCGCGTTAAATTGCACTCATACAGATGTAAATTACATGTAAATTAATAATTTAGCCTTGATTTGACAACAAAAACTAAATAGGTAAGTACACGGCGACATTTTATATAATTTTTAACCGACTTTTGTAAGAAAAGGAGGTTATCAATTCACTGTACTTTTTTTATACGTTTGTTACATCAGAACTTTTGGTTAGGTATGATGCTTCTTTCTTTGTTTGCTTTCGTGTGGTCCCATTTTAATTTGGTCCATTTTTGACAATGATATCTATGAGAAAATTGCATAAGTCTTAAATTTGCATTAGGTATGTGGGCGACAAATGGATAAATAACTCTATATGATGCCAGCCGATTTCAATGACTTTTTTTATTGAAAAGGATACACTTCAAGGCTAGTTTTGTTAGGTTCTGATTATGGGATCCTGTTAAAATTAAACAAGTTTGTTTGTGTTTGGTAAAAAATATAATTATATTGCAATAGCAAAGTAAAACATTGTTAAAATTGGCGACCACGGTTTACTTTTCGGCAAAAGTGAGATGATTTTTGATTTTAACAAGTGAGATTCATTGCATTTCTTTTCAAGCGAGTTCAAAAAAGGGAGAGGTTTCCAATTCACACGAATATTTTATATGTATGTTCTTGTCAATATGCCAAAATTCCAGTTTGCACAAAAAAATAATACCTAACTAAGATTGATGTTTTACATAGGACAACCACAACCTACTCGTTTGAGACCTTAAAATTATTTTTAAGGTTTACCCATCATCATACTTCAAATAATACTATAAAAAGTGAAAAATAAATTTTGTTATTATAAAGTAAAACGTACTTTGATTTAGTTAAATAAAAATAATAAAAGAAAGACTTTATAATTTTAAAGTTATTTTAAGCTTTAGCGTATTATTTGAAGTCGGTATTATTTTGTTAAAAATAATTAAAGAAAGATTTTATAATTTTGAAGTTATTTTAAACTTTTTAGTGTATTGTTTGAAGTCGGTATTTTTTTGTTAAAAATAATAAAGATAAAAAAATTAGCAGTAATATATCACTCAAACAATTTTTTAAAAATATACAATATATTTATATATTAACACAATACATGTAAGCATTAATCATTGTAAATAACGAGCAATACGTAGATTATTTAAGTTTTAATTTACTTTATTCCAATGTCTAATTATTAAAAAAAAAGGGTGTAAAAATCAATCGTGGCCCTTAAATGGTCATTGCATTATTAAAAGCATTGTTTAAAAGCTGTTTAACATGTAAAAAATATTTACTATATATATTATAAAAATATTTATTACAAAACTTTAAATTTAATGTTATTTTACTAATAGCAAGTTAATGTAAAATATAAAACTCTTATCACAGGAAAACGAAGATGCATTGGTGAAGGATTGGCTCGGTCGGAGCTTTTCATGTTTCTAACACATATCTTACAAAAGTTTAATCTGAAGCTGCCTAAGGGCGACCCGATGCCATCTATGGATCCGATTGAAGGAATTACTCTTTCTGCAAAAGATTTTAGAATTATATTCGAACCAAGAACCAAGATCTAGGGTGTAACGAAAATGAAACTACTAGCTAATTATATTGAAATTTGTTTGGTAATCTTTATTATAATGTTTGGTTTTTTTTTCTATTGTTATTACCTATAAAATTAGATATATTTCATTTCATTTCGTCCTCGTTTATAATAAAATGATTGCGAACAACACTTGCTTATTTTTACTTTCATATAAAATCCTTACTTAATATAGTAGTGTTTTTATAGAAACAAGTTATTTTAATATATCTTGATAATGAAACTCAAAAAACAAAGTAAAGGTTATCGTGTAAAATACGCACATTCAGTTGTTATTTAATCAGTACATACTTCAATGTCTTTCTCGATAGGGAATGATATTTATTGTGAATAATGGGGATAATAATAATAAATATGGCTATTTTTGAGGCTATCTTGATGCTGCAAACCTAGTGGGGAGGGAGTGGGGAAAAAGGGAACCTAGTGTTAAGACACTCCGTTCTCCACTTTCTGCCGAATTCTGGAGGCAATGCGTGTTGAGTGGCAAAATTCAACGCCGCGTTTAACCTCGACACCAGAACGAAGAAAATGGAAATATAAATTTAAGTAAATATTTCATCTTCTCGTGTGGGGATCGAACCCACAACCAGTCGGTTTTACAGTCATACTTCGTGCCGCTGCGCTACAATTATTGTTTTTACGTCTGGTAAGGCAAAATATATTTGATATTTTTTCTAGAGTTCAAATTCAAAAATTTTAATCGTATACATATTTGACGGCAGAAACAGGATTTGAAATCTTTTTACCATTGGAATCCGTCGAAATTTTCTTACTAATTCTAGCTAGTCTGCTATTAACAAAAAAAATATTGAGTAAATCTTTCCTATAAAAAGTACGATTCTTTATTATCTTTTTTTGAAAATTAAAATGCTTTGTGAAGATCTCCTATGTACGCCTATATAAAAAAAAATATTACCTGTCAGCCATTTAAATTTTCGATATAGCGTGTTTGCTTTTTTTATTTATAAAAAGATATGTTATCAGCGTAAAATATGCGCTACTAAGAGTTTTACTTTTAAAAATATTAAAAATGTCACAAGTAGGACACCTTATATGTATACTTATTACTTAGATACACGCGTACCTTTTTTTATTTCTATGACGTAACAATAAAAAGTGAAAGTCCACGAATACGCAAGAGAAATTAATCATAATATGTATATCATTTAATTAAACTATCATTCCAAAATTATAAAATTATATTGAAATTATTTTTTTTAAAGAAATCGGTTATTTACTATATTTACATAGATAAAATAACACTTAAAATGCCTCGCAATAGGTACAACTGAAGCAACCTTAGCCCTGATAGTGAAGATAATCAGTAAAAGTCGCCCTTCACTAAAAATCGATCAGCCACACGCATGCGTCAGAAATTCTTAGGTAACGTATACCTTTACTGTCAAGTGAAGCCGGTCGAGGACTGTTTAGATACTCTTGAACAATATAACAATATATTTATAAATGCATACATAGCTCTTATAATAATTCCAACTTTTGGCACTATATTGAACGTTATATGAAAATAGATATATTTATTTTAGGTTCTGAAAATCTACTTAAATTACTTAGTGCTCTTAAAGAACTGCTACATAACTAAATATCTATTGTGTAAAATTATACATGTCAATAAATGTAATAGCGTTTAGCGTAAAAATTATATGAAATAAAAAATAAATAAATAAGAAAGTTGTGATAATAATAATAATAATTTGACATCGATTGTTCATCAAGTGAAATAAAGTGGAGTTTAATTACAAATATGGATAGAAAAAATATAAAGTGAATCATTGAAAAGTATGAATGAAACTTTAGGACGCGGGTACGCCCGCATTGAAGCTATACGTGCGGCGAGAGGCGAAGCCCTAACCATGCCAGAACCCGGTGCTCCACCTCCGGATAGATACAACTCCGTATATTTGACACTTTTCGTCGCTGGAGCCGCCTTTTTACTACCATTCAATAGGTAAATGTTTGTTTGTAATGTAATATACATGTCGTGAGGCCAGTCGTGGCGCAGTGGCACAAAATGTGACTGTAAAACCGACTGGTTGTGGGTTCGATCCTCACTCGAGGAGATGAAATATTTACTTAAATTTATATTTCCATTTCTTCGCTGTGGTGTCGAGGCGAAGCGCGGCGTTGAGTTCTGCCACTCAACGCGCATCGCCTCCAAAATTCGGCAGAAAGTGGGGAACGGAGTATCTTAACACTAGGTTCTCTCTGCCTACCCTACTGTGTGCGGGATACAGCGTGAAGCTGATTTGATTTATTTATTTTTATTTACATGTATGTAATATATCTATAGCGGTCTGTATCAAAACCAATGACAAATCAAGTGCTTATTAAACAGACATGACCAGAGCAATATGTAAGAGTGTACGTAATAAGTGTCGCTTTATTATTATTGGTTTTGACGTCATTTGATATGTTGTTATTGGTTGACAATAAGTTGACGTTCCATAATTGCAATTTCTGTTTTATTTTATTGACCTATATTTTTTTTAAATTGAAAAGTAATATTAACCAATTAGGCAATAAAAAAAAACAAAAAAAAAAAACACAACAAAATACAAAAAGTATTTAATGCATTATTTATCTTGTTATTATATTGTATCTGTGATCCATTAATGCTATTTATTATCATGGTCATGCGAATATATTGGCTATATGCAGGAAATATTTTCATTTTTAGGGTTCCGCACCTGTTAAAGAATAAAGGAACCCTTATAAGATCCTTTTGTTGTCCGTCTGTCTATCTGTCTGTCAAGGCCTTTACCTCAGGAACGCTTGGAGATATCGAGTTGAAATTCAAATCTTATACTCAGATCTACGTGCCCTTGATTTCCTGAAAAAAACGTTTTTCAACATTTATTTTAAAAAAGATAAGGCCATTCGAGGTAATGAAATATTTAGTATTTTCATTTCCTCTCTTCGACTTAACTTCCCTCTGTCTACTCTGCTGAGTGCGGGATACAGCGTGAACTTTATGCAGTATAAAGATATTAAAAAATGTATTGTTCACTCCATCTGTTTTACTTCGAATATAACAACCAAAATCATAATAAATAACGATGTGATTTGGCAATGATTTGGCAATAATTTAATGTTGTATTGGTAATTTAAAATATATATTTCTGCAACTGCCGTGACGCATTCAATTACACCTTTTCAGCTAAATGTTAAAAAAATAAAAATAAACATTTCCTGTCTTAGGTAGGTATACCTACAAATTAGAAATTATTTAGGTATATCGTACAACGGTTTGAAATCTTTATATGCAACATCTGTTTTTAAATAGACTAGCCTTTTTATTAGAACAAAGGTTCTGGTTTTAGAACGAGATGAAGAAAGGACGGAATCCAAGATCAGTGTAAACGGTAAGATATTAGAACAAGTGAATGAAGTGGTATACTTGGGAAGTGTGTTCATTCGAGATGGAAGATACGAGATGGACGTGGAAAAGAGTATTGCTGCCGTTAACAGGGTTGACGGCACCTTAGCTGCAATGATGAGACAGCGAAACGTAGGCACAGCTGCGTGTTTGGCCGTACACAATACAGTTTTGGTACCGACACTGTTATACGGCAGCGAAACGTGGGTATTACAGAAGAAGAATGAAAGAAAGATGAATGCCGTGGAGATACGATCTTTTCGTAGGATATGCGGAGTCAGTTTAGCTGAACGAATCCGCAATGGAGAGGGACACAGAACGGTAGACAGGATATGACAGACACAAGGATGTCACTTTGAGAATGAAGAAGAACGTGATCAGTTGGCTTGGGCACGTCGAACGAATGAGTGATGAAAGATGGAAAAGTGAGTGGTAAGAGGGGTAGGGGGAGATCTTCGAAAACACAGTATCAAAGATACTGGAGGGTCACGTAAAAAGCATGAGGAACCCCCGAAGGGCATGTATGAAGAGGTTGATGACAGTGGACGAGGCAAAGAGGAATGTAGAGACCGTAGCGTTTGGCGCTTCGTTCTCTCCGACTACCCCGCTAGGGATAAAGCGTGAAGCTACTAGCTTCACACTTTTTGTAGTAGCCTTTTTTATATATTTATTTATTTTGCTTCACGCCTTGTTTCGCATACATAGCTGGATATACAGAAAGATAGGTTCTTTCTGGTTCACTCCGCGCTACGCTTTCTGTCCAAATTTTAGGTAATGCTGGAACTGAACGTTATCCTTACAGAGTTGAAAATTATAAACTATTTATTGTCCCAATTGAGAATCGAACCTCATCCATTGCGTTTACGTTTTCTATCGACTTCAATTTCAATTATTTGTTCTTTAGTTTCTTTAATAACAACAACATATCAGGAACTACAGAAACTTATAATAATGCGATGCTATATTTTTAATGCGAACGTTTATATTTTGCAGTTTTATCATGGCCGTGGACTATTTCCAACATCACTATCCAAAATCTACGATCATGTTTGACATGTCGACTGTGTACATCGTGTCGGCTTGCATCGCCGTCATTACCAACAACCTACTGCTTGATCTCTTTACTTATAATACTAGAATCACTTTCGGTTCGTAATTTTTTTAAATACTTATCTTTCATTATTTAAATATATATATTTTTTTTTAAATAAATCAAAATAATCAAAATTGTGATACAAATAGTGCAATATTTAAGAAATAATTTGAAACTCAATTTTCATTCACTTCAACTATTATGAATGAATTTAGGATTTTTTATACATAATAAATTTCTAATACGTCTAATTTATGTTATTTATTACAGGAATACTACTATCTCTTGCAACGATGCTCTTTGTGGCAGTCTGTAATATAGGCTGGGATGGATTCTCCTTAAGTGTATCTTATACGATTAACTTAGTCGCTATAGGAGTGGTCGCTTTTGGGTGTACTGTACAACAGGCTTCATATTACGGCTTTACTGGATGTCTTCCACCTCGATACACTCAAGCTGTGATGGCTGGTGAAAGTAAGTAACAAAAGCTCACCATATTCTTCATTAATCTAAACTCAGAAGTTTAAATATTTATATTCAAAACGTTAGTGGTACTATACGTTAGTGGTACTAAACGTTAGTGGTACTAAACGTTAGTGTTAAAATATTCTTAGCTGTTTGTCATTAATGTGTTAAATAATTGAATTTGATAACTATATTTATTTATTTTCATTTCATT
Source organism: Heliconius himera (assembly GCA_021202915.1). Lineage (NCBI taxonomy): Eukaryota > Metazoa > Arthropoda > Insecta > Lepidoptera > Nymphalidae > Heliconius > Heliconius himera. The sequence continues at coordinate 192,179 of JAJHJA010000285.1, forward strand.
TATTATTCATATTTTACGGGAGTACATTAAATGATCCAATAAACAATAAATATACATCAATAATTAAATACGTCTTAAAACTATTTTGCTCTTTAAATTTTAACAGGCGCTGCCGGGTTCTGGGTTTCCATAGATCGAATAGTCACAAAATATGGTTTCAGTCAGCCCAAGCGCAGTACATTTATGTTCTTTGTGTTTTCAATACTCATATTGTTGGGGCACTCCATGTTACACCATGTCATGATGAAACATCCACTCGTACAATACTACTTACGACTTACCAATGAGTCACGACATCGAAGACGTATTCAACTCCACCTGAATCCTACTGAAGATGCCACTTTGGTAAATATATGTTAATATATTTTTTTTATTTATTCATTACTCAAATTAAACACTATACATATATAATAAGTATATATACATATAGGCCAATCTTGCCGCAGGGGCTCAAGTGTGTGATACAATCACACAATGCGACTGGTTGTGGATTCATTCCCCACTCGACGAAATTAAATATTTATAAAAATTAATATTTTAATTTCTTCGCTATGGTGCCGAGGCAAAGTATGGCGTTGAGTTCCGCTATTTTTTTTTTTAACTAAAGTTTATATAGTTTATATGTACAAATATAATAAAATTAATATAATTGTACTATTAAAATTTTACAATTGTATATGAATATTTTTTTTAGATGGAAAGTGAGGCCGGTGAACCTAGTTACGGTGTGTTGAAGCTTCAAAGCCCAGCGCCGTCTACAGGAGCTGGTAGGTATTAAATACCAATATAAAATCTAATTATTATATGTTTAATAAATAAATAATTTAAAAAATATCCTATTTATTATTAATCTCATGAATTATTATTATTTTTTTAATTACACATACATAAAAGGCTTAATATATTTTTTTATTTTTCTTTGTTTTAAGAAGCAGAAAACACATTCAGTTTCGCAAATCCTGTGTACTCACCAACGGCGCCCGCACCTGTGCCACTTGTGTCACCGCCTAGTGCGTCAGAACAATCTACTTCTCCTTTAACAACGCTAAGAACCCCAAGACCTTCTTATAAAGTAGAAGATGTCGTTTTTGAATCACCCGAAAGACCAACATCGTGGAGGAACTTCAAACGTAATATATTATATTATTATAAATATCAAATTTATATAAATATGTACATATCTCATAATTTGCTATACTTAACTTGAATTTAATAGTAAGTTTTTTTTTATATTATATTCATTCATACACAATATTGCATTTATGTAACAAAAAAATGTAAAGCTTACAAAAGCAAGAGGAGATAAAATCTTGAAATATATTATTTCCAATTTATAGTAATATAAATAAATTAATTGTAATATAAATAATTACAAGATACCTTAATAAAATTAATACTTATATACATCATATAATAGGTCGGGGCAAAAGTATTTTCGTATTTTGAATGTTTTATTAGTAATCAAACCTCTTTGGTTGCACTGAATGTAACTGGCTGGTTTTAAGAACATTAAATGTGACATTCATGAAGATGCAATAAATAAAAAAAACTAGTTCCCGCCATTTTTTAATTGTTTTTAAAGCAAGCAAAATGAACATATGTGACGAAGAAATTCGGTACATTTTAAAATGTTATTATAAAAAAGGTAAAATTGCGATTACGCCGCGAATAAAATTTGTGCGTCACAGATAAATCAGTGCCATCTTTGAGAAAGTGGAGCAAGTTATACGACATATTAGTAGCTACGACATAGCTGAAGAACTGGATGTTGATCATAAAAAAAAATTACGTCATTTACGAAGGTCTGGATACCAGAAAAAACTTGACATTTGGTTACCACATGACCTCACTGAGAGAAACCTAATGCAACGTGTTTCCATTTGCGATTCTTTATTTTTTAAGCAGTTGATTACGGGAAAAATGAGTGACTTACGATTAGAATGTGCGAAAAAGATCTTGGTGGAAGTATGAACAAGACCCACAGACTGTGGCAAAGCCCGGCCTGACTCGGAACAAAGTGATTGTATGTGTATGGTGCGTAGCTTTTGCCACCGGGTAAAACAATCGATTCTGACCTCTACTGTCAGTAACTGATGAGAAAAAAAAAGCTATTGAGAAAAACCGGCCGGAGCTGGTGAATAGGTAGGGCGTGGAGGTCCACCATAACAACGCCAGGCAGCACTCATATAGCCACGCAGCAAAAATTTTGAAAGTTTGGCTAAGGATGTGTTGATGCATCCTCCGTATAGCCCTGACCTTGATTTATCAGATTTCCACTTGTTTCGGTCATTGCAGAACTCTTTAGGAAGCATAAAGCTAACCTTAAGAGAACACTGTAAACACTATCGGTCAGATTTTTTAATCAAAAAGCTCAAAATTTCTACAGGAATGGGATCATGGCACTACCCATAATGGCAACAAGTAATCGATCAAGAGGGCACATACATATTATGAATATATAAAAAATATACCTAAAAAAAATATTTTCCTTTGTATGAAAAATACGAAAATACTTTTGCCCTGACCTTATATTTATTTCTTAATAATGCTTATATTAACGTCTGAGTTATTATCGCATCGGTTTGTCGAGTGCCTTAGAGGAACTAAAGCAAATAGTTAAATATGATGAATAAATTTCTAAAGCCATAAATTCCTATAGCTTTATAAGTGACAAGAACAACAGTAAATAACTTAGGTACTCTTTCCTCCTGGACAGGTGGTGTTTTGGCACGTTGGGCAGTAGCTCGCGCGATTTACCCTTACATGGTGTCTATAGGATTGGTATATTTTACCACTCTCAGCTTGTATCCTGGTATTGCCTCTGAAGTGCCATCATGTAGATTAGGATCGTGGATGCCTATCATACTGATGTCAGCTTTTAACCTCTTCGATTTCATTGGAAAAGTAAGTTATTATTTTGATCCTAACTATACTCATATAGCTATGAGTTATTTATTTTATATAATGATAGTTCTCATAAAGTTTTTTATATATAAATAAAATATAAAAGAAACAAGCGAAAATTTTCACCCATCTAGATCTCATTTGACGGATTCGTATTTCAAAAGTAAAATGGAACTCTCATATACAGGGTGGAAGTGTCAGCGCTCCTTTTACGGTAACAGCTTATAGGGTAAAATATTTTAAACCCATACCTAAAGAAATTAATCAAGATACCTCAACAGTTGGTACAACAGATGTAGCATTTTTTTTTCATTTTACGATGTTTATCCATACCTGTATTTCTTGTTACACACTTACGCATAGATACCAATAACGTAAACACATACTACTACAAAAATACTACTAAAGGTTAATCAATTTTGAACTTTGACGCCAATACCTACGACTCGATTTCGGAATGAGGCATATGTGGCGGTCCTTCTTGACACACGGCGTTTTATATTACAACAATAATTTTATTATTTGTTTGAAAAAATAACTTTTTAATTTTTTGTCAATTTTTTTTATTGTATTAGGCTTTTATAGAGTAGTTAAAACTGTGGTTTCATTTAAAGTGGTGCTGACACTTCCACCCTGTATAAAATTTATAGGAGTATTACAGAAAAAAAATACTACAAACTCATATTTCTAAGTGTAAGTTTATACAAAATTAGTGCATGAGTACGCCCTCAAAAATGGGCTGTCAATTTTTAATAAATTCTATTTTTTTATAAACTTTTATAAAATCGGAACGTTCGTGTGAATGAGTTCTACTCACGCTTTACGAGTTTTTTTCCATTGAATAGATAGCTGCAGCTTGGCCTTATGAGTGGAGTCGCAGTCAACTATTGATGGCCAGTGGACTCCGTTTGCTTCTAGTCCCGCTGATGCTTTTGTGCGCAGCACCGAGATATTCACCACACATAGTTGGCGATGTAAGTTTATATTGATTTCTAATATCTTTTTTTATTAACTATTAAATCAATTGTAATAATATTTTTATAAATATATTGTCTTTAAAAAATTAAGTATATCCGATTCTAGTGAGATTGCCATATAAAGGTTATTTTTTAACAAGTAAAGGTTTTTTTTATCCCGCAGCATCCCGCATATTATGCAGCAGGGTAGGCAGAAGGTGCATAGTGTTAAGACACTCCGCTCTACACTTTTCGCCAATTTCTGGAGGCATTTCGTGTCTCCTCGACACCAGAGCGAAAAAATAAAAATATTTAATATTTAATTTCTTCGAGTGGGAATCGAACCCACAACCTGTCGCGTTTGCAGTCACATGCCTGTGCCCCTACACTACGTCTGACCTCTGATAACACCTAGGCTAGGTAATTTTCTAGTTTTCTTTATAATAAAAAACCTAAATATAATTACAAAAATGTAATATGCAAAAACAATTATCTTATATTCATCAACATAATAAAAAAATAAATTCTAAATTGCAGGTGTATCCCATTATGTTTTCTGTGGTTCTGGGCTTTACAAATGGACTATTTGGCTCTGTACCGATGATTATGGCCCCATCACGAGTAGGAAGGGAACATCGTGAAATAGCTGGTAATATATAAAACTTAAACATACGAGTATGTTTCAATTAATATAAGTTTTGGGAAAAACTTACGTACGTTTTAATCTACGAAATCCTTTAGGTTTTAAAATAACCTAAAGGAATCTACGAAATCCTTTAGGTTATAAAATAAGAAGAAAAAAGGTGATCGGAGTGCCTTAGCACTAGGTTCTCTTTACATGCAAGATGTATCTGACCTAAATTTTAACTTTTAAAGAGTTTATTGCTTGTTGAAATATAGCTTGCCACAAAGTCTATATAATTTGGTATTGGTTAAATAAAGTGTTAAGACACTTCGTTCCCTACTTTCTGCCGAATTCTGGAGGCATTGCGTGCTGAGTGTCGGAACACAACGTAGCGCTTTACCTCGACACCAGAGCGAAGAAATGGAAATATAAATTTAAATAAATATTTCATTTCCTCGAGTGGAGATCGAACCCACAACCAGTTGCGTTTACAATACAGTGCCCCTGTGACACGACCGGCCGCATAAAGATTAAATATTTATTCTATACCAAACCATCAAAAGACTGCACGTAATTTTGTTTTAAAAAACATCAATTGGATATTCCAAATTTCAGGAAATATGATGACGTTGTCCTACAATGGAGGCTTGCTCTCAGGGTCCCTTGTATCATATCTATTGCTAGGCATGCTCGGCCCTCCTGCTGAGACTTGCCGAATCTACCCCACGCCAGTGCTACCAACGATACCCCCGATACCGCCGAACACAGGCAACGCTACCTTTATTTCTACAGCTGTACATTGAAAAGGTATCAAAGGTACTTTCACTTCACTAGCATCCTATAATAAATTTATTAGTAATATTTCTTAAAATTATAACTAAAATTTTAATGGCATTTTACTCTTATTAATAAAAGAAATCTAATGATTATATTTTCAAACATTGTTTTTTTTAAGTATATTTATTTATAATTATATTATATAAAAAATATATATTTATTCTTTTTAATTAATTGCAAGCTATGATTATTCACGAAAAAAAATATATAACAGCGCACAAATATATATATATACGTATATATATTTTTTAACAAAATTTCCCATTTCTTAACATCCATAGACTGTAGAGTTATAACATTTTTGCAGTTTAATTCATGATTTAATTGATTAAATACCTCTTACGATATTAAATTCATACACTTTTTATTTTTTCATGAATGTTTAAAATAACTCAGTATAATAATAATAGTAAATTTATAATAATTTTTATATCTTATTGTTGTAAATTCATATTATAATTATTATAATATGTAACTTATGCAAGAGTTTGTAAATATCGTTAAAAGTAGAGGCAAATGTGACTGACACTGAAGATTAAACTAGGTTATCTATTAGAAAATCATTTCTAAATAATTTTAAATATTTTAAAGTATTAAAATATTTAAATATGTATTGTGCTTAATAATAATAGCTAAAAATGTATATAAATACAGTAACTTCACTAATTAACATAAAAAAAGTAATGTAAACATATTTCGAATTCTTTATGAATCTATTTGAAGAGTTAAAAGTAGTATAGCCCACTATTTTTTAGTATGTAAAGGTCATGTTATTTTTTTACATCTAAGAACTTTCTAGATTAGAGAAAAAAAATATAATAATTTCTAAATCAAAAAGCAAATACAATATATATGAATTTCAATGGATTATAAAAATTTTAATTGTATATAATGTACATATTGATGTAAATACATACGTAACTAAACATATCTTTTTGATTTAAAAGTTCCTATTTTTATATATTTTTTGAAAACTACGTATTTTTTATTTATTTACATATTATAATTTGTATTCAGTTTTATTGTAACAATGATATTTTATTATCTTTTCATTTAAACATTTTAAATCTTTAGAAAGTTATACCTACTTGTTCAATAGTTCTTATAATAGATATATTGTAACCAAAGCTTAAATTCATACTATACATAATTCCTACCTTAATGTTATAGAGTTACAACGTAGTTTATATTCAAGCAAGAAATTAAATAATTATATTATAAAAAGTTTTTTTTGTACCTCCGGTCGCTTTATCCTATTATTTTTCAATAGTAAAATAATTTTAGCTACTTGCGTATACAGGATGGACGCATCTGCGCTCCTTCTACGGGAGCAACATATAGGGTAAAATATTTCAAACCCTTTCCTAAAGATATTAATCAAGATACCTCAACAGTTTAGGCGTAGGATTTTTTTTTAATTTCACGATGTTCATCCATACCTATATTTCGTGTGATGCAGCTACGAATAAATACCAAGTTGGTTAAAACTGTGATTTAATTTAAAGTGGTGATGACAAAAACACTCTGTATTATTTTTCTGATCACTAACAGATTAGGCCAGCCGTGGCGCAGAAGCACAAGTGTGCGACTGTAGACGCGATAGGTTCTGGGTTCGATTCCCACTCGAGAAAATTAAATATTTAACATTTCCATAATTTAAAATAAAATATATTTTAGTTATTAAGTTATCACAGTACCTAATATGTTATTATTTGCATTTCACATTCATTTAAAAAAATAAAATAATCTTGAAAAATGAAAAACACATAATAAATTGTATTCTATATACAAACATATTTTTTACTTTTTTATATTTTTACTCATTTGATATATATTTTTTTGTTATTATCTTAAAATATAATTAGGTAATTATATTAACGAATTGCATTCAAAACAAGCCAATTAGTAACATTAAAAATATTATCAAACGATTACATAAAAGTATTGCGGTTTTTGGCAATAAATAAAAGATAAACAACCTTTTTGACCTATACACTTTTCGACTTTGCACAATCACATTCTTGCACAATCATATCTTACTTTATAGTGATTTGTTAAGAAAGAAAATATTTTGCTATATGAAATTTACCACTTATTTTATGTACAATGAAAAATATTTAAACTGCATTACAAAATAACCCTTTTATAATATCCATATTACCTATTAACAAATTGTTAACAGGTAATATGATTTAAGATAGTTTAAAGCCCAGCGTTGAGTTCCGCCACTCAACACGCAATGCGGTGGAAAGTGGGGAACGGAGTGTCGTAACAGTAAGTTCCTTCTGCCTACCCTGCTATATGAGAGATACAGCGTGAAACTGATAAATAAAATATAAAAAAATAAAATGGCGTAGCCGCCATATTAGATTTTTTTAACGTCACCTAACACTTGGGCTGCTAAGACAAATCCAATGATACCTCAATTATGTAACGCGCGAAAAACATAACATTTCCTTTGCAGTCGGGTAATAACAAGTCTACGACATTGCACAAAGAATCATTCATACCTAACATTAAATAAACATTAACGCCCAATATTAATAACCTATCTCCAACGTCAATCTTAGATTGTTTCATATATCTATCCAATCTAGAGATTGGATAGATGTATGAAACAATCTAAGATTGACGTTGGAGATAGGTTATTAATACTGGGCGTAAATCAAATCCTCTTCACGTTTTAACCCTACACAGAACAGAACCTACTTACTTTCCGACGAGCTCTGGAGGCATTGTGTGTTGAGTGGCGGAACCCAATGCCGCGTTTTGCCTCGACACCAGAGCTAAGAAATAAAAATATAAATATAAATAAATATTTTATTTCCTCGAGTGGGAATGGAATCCACAACCAGTCGCGTTTACAGTCGCACCCTGTGCCCCTGCGCCACGAGTGGCCTATTGCGAATAACTTACACATATGTATACTTAGATATTATAAATACACTTATTACAATCAGGCTATGTATAGAAGACAAAACACAGATAGCGCTCCATTAATATAATCACATCAACAAGACTGTTATAATATAGTCATTCATAAGAAACTTTCATCATTGTTTATGCAAACAAGAAATTTCTATTATTATTTATAAGGATTAAAAATATTTTTAAACAAAAAGAAGCCAAATAACTAAATAAGTACATTATAATTTTGAAGCCGGCTGTCGGTGTCAAGCTCAGTATTACACAGACGGACGGACAACAAAGTGATCTTATAGGAGTTCCTTTTTTCCTTAAAAGGTATGGAACCCTGTCTGTCTGTCTCTCTGCCAAGAGCCTTTATCTCAGGAACGCTTGGAGATATCGAGTTGAAATTTAAACTACGAGTATATACTCAAATCTAAGCCGGAAAGCAGGAAATCGTTATTCCTGAAATAATTGTATTTTTATATTTTCTTGAAAAAAAAATCTCCCTAAACAATAATAGTCGAATTGATCATCTTATTCTTTTAGTGGAGTCGGTCAAAATATAGTGGCCTTGCCGATTTTACTTGCATACATTAGAGTATAATACGTACGACATATAATAATAATAAGCCCGCGGGGCAGCTTGTGCCGAGTTGATTGGGAGTGACCCGAGTCCTGAAAAAGAGAATTGTAATCTATTCCCCGCTTCTCTTTATTATCTTTTTTGGCCGGCAGAGTGGGATGCAAGAGCTATATACTAGAAAGGACTCTCCTAATGGTGAAACCGGTGCACACCCCCCTGCACCCTAAGCCGATCATTCATGTCAGTCCGTCAATTTCTCCGTAACTTCTAGACTCATTTTAAAAATTCTTCTTTTTTATTTGAAAAAGCGAACTTTTCCACTGCGTGCTATTACCACAAATTCAGGATCTGATGATGGAAACCCTTGGAAGTCAAGAGAAGCCCTTTTTTAAGTACGTACTATGTGTTTCATTTAATTTCTTATAATAATTATATATTTGCCCTTGGAAGTCAAGAGAAGCCCCTTTTTTAAGTATGTACTATGTGTTTCATTTCAAAATACTAACAAGTAAAGCATTACTCATATATAACAAATGACAGCGGAAAGCGTAGATGATTGATTGCACGTTCAATAGGATTGTTGACAACTAGTTAAATCCAATACATCGAATTTCAAATCAATTTTTCGAATTGTCAAAAACTTCCGTTACGAGGTCATCACGTCAACTAACGTAAAACTTACATGAACTTTCATAGTTATTTCATAAAATTAAAATGTGTTTTATTTTAATAAGTTTGTACGTCGAAATAATTTATATTAGAGCCAGCACGGCGGCTCGTACGTACCGGAGCATACTCTACTTCTACCCATGCAGCTTGCTCTTGTTACTCACTGCGCGTTGATCAACGCCTCACCGCCAAAATGCTAAAATTAAAATAGTTTGCGGACCGTTTTCAAACTTCAGCGGACCACTGGTTGGGAAAAATTAGTCCACACAATCAAAGGCTTTGGATGCATCATAAAACACTCTAATGGCATTTTGTGACTTCTCCCATGCGTCTTCTCCCATAAATGTGATTTAGGAGTGCAGCACCCGCATCTGTAGTGGACTTGCCTCTATGGGCACAATTGTTAATATTTAAGAAAATTATGAGCTGGTTATATATATTTTTTTCAAATATTTTACTTAAAAACGGCAAAACGGAGATCGATCTGTAATTTCGGTTAGGATTCGGTTAGGATCTTATTATTATAGGATTTTATTATTATACAAAGGTTTTTTTTTTATTTTACAGTGACCACTCAAGCTACGTGCGAGTAGGAGCTGGCATGTCGCCTTGGCTTGACATCCAAACGGGTGTTAAACAAGGATGCGACATGTCAGCGTGGTGGTTCAATTTGTATTTGGATAGCTGTCTCCAAGAAGTGAAAGTGAATGTAAGATCAGTGTAAATGGTAAGACATTAGAACAAGTGAATGAAATGGTATATTTGGAAAGTTTGTTCAGTAGAGATTGAAGATACGAGATGGATGCAGAGAGTGCGGCATCGATGAGACGACGAAACGTCAGCACAGCTGCAAGATTGGCCGTACACGATGCAGTGTTGGTACTGATGCTGTTATACGGCAGTGAAACGTCATTAATCACAGAAGAATAAATACTGTGGGAATGCGATCTCCACAGCATTCATCGTTTTTTCAATAAAAAATCAGATCAGCTTTCCGCACACAGAAAGGCAGGCAGAGGGAGGCTAGCTTTAAGACACTCCGTTCCACACTTTCTGCTGAATTTTGGAGGCATTACGTGTTGAGTGGCGGAGATTAATATTGCATTACACACTTTTGTAATACACTCTAAATTGACTATAATTATTGTAGTGGTGAAAAAATGATCTCTATCCTATATTATTCACAAAATATAGATTTTTTTTAAATAACACAGCTATGGAAAATTAGAGAATCTGCTAGAAAACTACAAACAGTACCGTCATACGTAGTGAAGTTTATTATTTTGTAGCATCAATAACTACGCAGCAAACATAATAGCTATTGATGATATTACATTATCAATTTTGGTAATGAGTTCTAAATTGATTATAATTAATTGTTGTGATAAAATAATTCGAATTTTGAATCTTTGCTTTATTTTAATCATGGAGATATTGGAGAATTCCTAAAATCACGTAGCGTGGAAATAACGATAACTATAAACCATATTAATAAATGTAGTAAAGTTATTTTTTTGTAGTCTTATTAATTCTTAAGAAAACATAATTAATAATGTTTAAACAAAAAATATTTGTATTTTCCCCCGCTTGAACTGCATGATTATTCATTTAATAAACATAATTAGCTGACTACTATAATGACGTCTAATATGATTTTTTATTACTATAATTTGTAATCTTCGATTCGATTAGCCAAACTGACTCCGCTTGTCCTGTTGAATAAAAGAAAGAAGCACCAGTCGTGGCGCAGGGGTACAAAGTGTGATTGTAAACGCGACTGGTTGTGGGTTCGACTCCCACTCGATGAAATGAAATACTTATTTAAATTTACATTTCTATTTCGTCGCTCTGGTGTCCAGACATAGCGCGGCGTTAAGTTTGCCAACTTTTGCAAGTTGTACTTCGCTTTTTTTTATTCAACTTACAATCATAAAATTGATACGAAACCCTCGTTATGCGAGTACGACTCGCATTTGACCTCTAACATTTTTTCTGTGCTCACAGAGACATAAGAACTAAATATTTGATGTAAATTTCAGCTTGACACCTACCTACCTCTATAAAAAAACAAAAAAGTAGGGTTATTCTATAGTAAATAGGTATATAAGTATCAATAAACTTACTTATCATTTTTCTATTTTAATTACTTTAAAGTAATCAAAAAATTAAATAAATAATTATATAATTAAAAAAATATTTTCAATAATTTAGTTTTTGTTTCAGTTTGTGCATATACTCGTAAGTATAGTTTAATATAATAGTTAAGACGCAAATGGCAAGCCATTGAGCGGACGACTGTTGACCTCAGCTCACACGTGTTCCATTGAACGACAAGTGGGTGAAATAGATTCTGATTAAACATTCTACAGTACTTACCCTAGACCGAAGATATAAAAGACAAGCTATTGGACGAGACTACATCTAGTTACCTACGCAACAACTAAAGATACCTATAAAACTTATAATAAATAAAATTGGTTTTTTAATGCAAAGACCATTAAAAACATATATAATTACTTTTATGTGAGCTTTCATATATGTACCTGTATCATGTATAGCAATGTTAGTTTTAATTAATGTTTTTTCAATTTTAAAACATCTAAAAATATCATTTTTTATAATATATAAAAAAAATCAGCTTCACGCTATATCACGCTCACAGCAGCAGCAGGGTAGGCAGAGGAAATCTAATGTTAAGACACTCCGTTTCCCATTTTTTGCCGAATTCTGGAGACATTGCGTGTTGAGTGGCAGAACTCAACGCCGCGCTTTGCCTCGACACCAAAGCGAAGAAGTAGAAATATACATTTAAATAAATATTTCATCTCCTCGAGTGGGGATCGAACCCACAACCAGACCAGACCAGACAGGTTTCAGGCCTCATATATTACCTTATTTTTTACATATAAACAGTATATTACTAGAATAAAGTTTGTTTAAAATTAATTATTACTTCTGGTTAATTATACATAATAACCCACAATCATTTTAATTATCATTGGAGAAAATTGTAAATATCTAAAAGCAGAATGTAGTATCATTATTTCGTACACTTCGCAGATGACCTCATAGATATAAGCGACACTTTCGCTTCACGTGCTACTATTGAGAAAAGTTTGTACATCAACTGAAATATGTATCTATATGTAACTATGTTTTATAATATTTTCTTAAGTAAATATTCAAACTTTAATTATTTATCCAGGTTCAGTTAAGTATTTTTAGGGTTCCGTACCACAAAAGGTAAAAACGAAAGATTACCTTATAAGATCAGTTATTACTATTTGACGGAAAGTGGGGAGCGGAGTGTATTAACACCCACTGCCTACCCTGCAACATGCGGGATACAGCGTGGAGTTCAAAAAAAAAAGATATTGATGCACTTTGTTATGTGTCTGCCAAAACCATTTATCTAGAGATCAATTTCGAAAAGTGATAATTTATACGTATTTCATAGAAAATAATCATTACAAACTTATATTTCATTTCTTATAAATGAACGCCCGTAAACTTAACCAGTTAATTTTTAAATAGCAAAGTAGATATAGAAGATTTTACAAAAAAAATATAAATCACATAAATTATCCCAATTTGATATTTTGTTTCCTACAGCTTTTCTGTTACTCTATAAAGCAATTACAAAAAAAAATTATGTTATAAGTATCAAAGAATGCAAACTAATAGTATTACAGTTTTTTTTTATAGTTAAACCGCAAGCAAACTTAAATTTATCGGCTTTTTAGTTATACTTTCCGTTGGCATACAATCCTGAAATTACTGCGGAACCCTCGCTGAGCGAGTCCGACTCGCTCTATTGACTATGAAAGTAAAGTGCGAATCTTGATCCCTAAACTAGTTCAGTTTTAGGCACTGCCACTCAACGCAATACGTTCCAAATACAGTAATTTGATAGGTAATAAGATTATAATAACGTATTTTTTACATTTTTATAAGTAATTTTCTTATGATTTTTGCTTATGTCTAGTACTAATACCAAACTATAAGAAATATAGGGAGAACTATTTGAACTTAATATGTAAAAATTAAAATAAGTTACTTAATAACATTCTTAAAGGTTTTACGTTATTGCTGGAGGTAGATGATTGAAACACAATATCGTAAATAATTATTTTATTATCTTAATCATTATTTTGTTCGAAAAGAACCTTGAAATTTTCTCCAGTACCACACTTTAAGCAACATTTCAGCTTATTTACATCTTATGTGAAATATTTTAGCATTATAGTAAAATAATTTATATAATAAATACAACTACTACTACGTCATCAGTAGTATATACAGTGTGTAATAGCTATGACTAGCTACGAACGGAATTAATCACTCAAAACGGCGCTACTAGCTTCCAAACTCAACTTCTCCGAGTCGATTCCAAAGTATTGATCTCCTGCGACCGCCTCTACCTCTTGCGCCGTCGCGTACGTGGTCTGTGTGAGGATTGTGAACTCCACTCTAAGCTGAGGTCACTTGAAGAAGGGGGCGTCTCTGGGAACTGAGCATCCGACGTCCAACGACAAGAGGCGCAGACCGGCTTAGGACTTTCCGTCAACTTTTCGGCCCCACTTCCACCTCCGTATGATTCCAAAATATGCTTGTATGCGCATTCCAAAGGCTCAGGGCTGCGCCCTCTCGCCGCACACAGCCGCATGCGGACGCACGCGTTGCAATACCCACAAATGTCACCACGGAGAGCACTCTTCACCATTTCGACTGGTGTAGTTTGACGCACTGAATAGACTAGTGTGTGTCATCCATCTACAGTATATTTATGCTCGTCGCGACGCCGACGACAGGCGTAGCGCACGCGCCCGCCGATAACCCCTGTTCGGCGCCAGTGTTAGCGACCGCTTAGCTACGGCCTTAGAAAAAATTGTCTGTATCTCTCTGGCACCTACTTACCTAATATATTTTTTATTATCTTCAATAAACGGCGATGCTTTCTGCGATCATAAAACTATTCGAGTGCAATAGGTTATGCCTAATAGATATTTTTATTGACAATAATAAACACTTAACGTAGCCATAAATTATATTCGTTTGACATTTTTATCTTAAATAATGTTAAGTTAAATATAAAAAGAAAAATAACAAGTTAATTAATAAATGCAATATATTTTAATGTAAGCGTATAGTCTGTGACGCGGATTGTTTGCGAAGGATCTGGCATGAAACTATTATCTATGGAGACCTTTTGATGTGAACAAGTTTAGATTCGTTATGTATTACTATCGAGATGTCAGCTACTGTATTTTATTCTCGATAACGTCAATATTGTTCTAGATCCTTACCAGTAAACACCAGCTCGACAACCTCATTAAATATATGGTGCAGATATATTCAGAATGTTGAGCATACTAGCGTAAACATATACCTAATATTATCATATTCCCACGTGTTCGTATAAATACTGTATTTGTAATTTAATATTATTATGTATAATATTATGTTCCTATATTTACTGTATTTACAATTCAATATTATAGAAAAAAAGAAGAGGATCATTATAGGGTCACTTTGTTGTCTCTTTGTTGCTCAGTTTGTATGCTAACTACTCAGGTTCAGCTCACTCCTTAAAAGACAGAAAAAACTGAATTTCTAAGTCATCGCAATCAAACGACACGACGACGACACCGTTTTTGCCGCATTTTGACCCTAATTAAAAGTAAAAAACTACAGAGTTCTTACTTGACCTAGAATTACGAAATTTGACAAGAAGTACAAACTCACAGGATAAATAAAGAAAAAAATGTTTTTTTTTATTTATTAGTACATGACAGGTAAAAACCGTTAAAAACATTTTATGTTTCATTTCATATAGAATAAGTGGATACGCTCGCCAATTTAAGTTTTTCAGCCTTAATATGTAGTAGGGAAGTACTGTCATGAAAGAGCCAGTTTACTAAACACAGCAAATAATATGAAAAATGAAAAGATATATATAATTTAATTTTTCTCAAATTATTATTTACTTTTTAAAGTAGGTACAACTTTAAAAATAATAAAATAATGAATGAAATTATCATTTTTAAGCTGGGTGTCATTTGGCTCTTTCATAACATTTTGGTATTGAAAGATCCACTTAAATTGTAAAAGAGCTAGTGTGTTTACAGATGAAAATCATTGCATGATTAATAAAAAAAAACAATTTATATAAATACTTTTGGAAAACTAATGACATTTTTTTATGATATCAAGAAAACGTCAGATTTATGGGGTTTTCTGTCAAATTGATTAGTTATACTGAGTGTTTTTGTCAGCACCACTTTAAATGAAACTACAGTTTTAACTTCTCTATAAAAGCCAAATACAATTTAAAAAATATTTTTTTCCCAAAAATGAAAAAATGATTTGTCAAGAACGACGCACGCAGACAAACCTATCAAAGCGAAAACACCGCATTCCGAACCCAAATCATAGGTATTGGCGGCAAAGTTCGATGTTGTTAAACCTATAGTAGTATTCTTATAGTAATATGTGTTTACGATATTGGTATCTATGTGTTACTGAGTCACATAAAATACAGGTATGGAAAAACATCGTGAAATGAAAAAAAATCCTACGTCTAAACTGTTGAGGTATCTTGATTAATTTCTTTAGGAATGGGCTTAAAATATTTATATGCTGTCCCCGTACAAGGAGCTTCCACCTCGCAACCACATTTAATATTTGTACAGAGTATGACGTGTTACATGACTTAATAAAATTTAGTAAAGTCATACCTATATTTTAATCGGGTAGTATATCCTAATAATTTTCACCGTCGTTTTTATAAATATCCTAAATTAAATATTATTGCATTTTAATTCACATAATTTTATTTACGATAAACAATATGGTTTTACTAAAGGTCACCCAACTACAGATGCTGGTATACGTGTTATAAAGAGTAAATATACAGGATGGAAGTGTCAGCACCACTTTAAATGAAACCACAGTTTTAACTATTTTATGAAGCCTAATACAATTAAAAAAAATCCCAAAAATGAAAAAGTGATTTTTTCAAACAAAATAAATAATAAAATTGTTGTTGTAATATAAAACGCCATTTGTCAAGAACAGAGTTTACAAGAAAGAGTTTACCAAAATTGGTGATATACATAATATTTGTTATTACCAGAAGTAGACTTAAACTTAGCGCACCTGTAACTCGATTGCATCGAATCCGTAATTAATTTATGGGACATTGTGTACGCTTTTACAGTAGGACCCCAAAAAATATCTGAGAATTTTCTATATCACGATTTAAAAAAGTTGTGAAAAGACGTTTGTGTGTTAAAGCTTATCACCAAGTAATGATATTATAAATCATAACACGCCTTGAGAATGAAATGCTCGCTCCAGTCTGCTCCGAAAATATCATTGTCACAAGTAATAAAAAAATAAGTCCCGCTGAGTTTCTTGCGCTGGTTCTTCTCAGGTCTGAGGCATTAACTTTAGTGAACTGGTGGTTAATTATTAGACGTTAAAAAAATAAAACATGTAACTTTTTATTTTAAATAAAATTATTTAACTTTGACTAACTTTTATGATTATATAATCTTAAAACATTAGAGAATATTTTTATATTTTTCAATAATGACAATCTTGAAAAAAAAAAACGAAACAATAAATATATTCTAGGAAAAATAACATCGTTTATCTTTAATAACTTAAGAAAATAACTAATTTAAAGCTTCTAATTCTTAACCAAAATAAAATCTAATTTTCTTTAAACATTACCAACAGGAATGTTTGGAGATATCGAATTGAAATTCAAACCATATACGGCCCCATGTTTTTCTGACAAAGACTAAACTACTATCAAGACAATCAAAATTCATAGGGTACTTCCGGTTGACATAGAATTATGACGTTTGGCAGCTAGCATCTACATGTACCTAGTACTAGTTCAGAAAAAATCTGAAAACTATACTATATGATTTGTGGTTAAATCCTAAAAAATAATAGCCTTAAATGGCAAAAAACTAGAGGGCAAAATCAGACAAGGGCCAACTCGCCCTTGTCTGATTTTTTTTAACTAACGACATATCACTTACGACAGCAGAGGCCAATTTTCTTCAAAATAATGACAATGTCATAACTTTTTCAAACTCAATCTCTAATACGTGAATGTATAATTATTTACAATTAAATACCAAAAAAACAACGCCAAAATCTTCGACTCAGCTAACCGGTGTCCAATGGAAAATGCAAACGGTCAAATGTTTTTGGGGGCAGGAACTTTGAATTACCACTTAAAAATAAAATTTCCAACCAGATTCGTTTCTAAGCTACCGAAATAGCATTATTTCGGAGTCTTTTTTTGAGCCTGGCTTCCGAGATACTCAGATCTCAACCCTATCGATCTTTTTGTCTGGGGGTACTACAAAGAGCAAATATACCTGTATGTATAATAAAGAGATATAAATATCTGAAATAATCCATTTTTATGGTTCTATACTTCAAAAGGAAAAAAACGGAAACCTCATAGGATCACTTTGTTGTTCGTCTGCCAAGACCATTTTATTTGAGGTCGCATTGAGGTACAAAGGGAAATTAATTTCAGATATCCAGGTATACCATTCCATGGAGCTTAATTAAGCTTCTACTACAATCCACTCAAAAGATATGAGTATTAATGTATCGTTTTTGCATCATTTTGATCAATTCACGTCCGCCGTAAGGTCTATCTTGTAGGTATTTCCCGTAGAGGTGCAGTTATAAAATTGAAGACGTAGTAAGATGCAAATAAAGGAAAAATCCTAAAAGTATTTTTTTTTATTTGTAGTTCTATAAGATATTTCTCAATCACAATGTTGAAATTGGTACATGACACTCGGTGAGCGAGTCCGACTCGCGCTTGACCGGTTTTTTCTTCCATACACTTAAATAAACATTCGAATATTTCCAGCGGGAGTAGCCGCACGGAGGCCACTAGTCTATAATATATTTAAAAGGACATAAAACTCATCCAATATTGACTGACCAACAACGTACAGCCTCAAAAATTTGAAAATTGGACAGTAGCACTAAGACCGAATCTCTTGGGACGATAAAGGAAAAATACGGAATTTTATGTTTTATAATGTTTTGTTATGAACATTTGAGTTTTTTACTTCGATATTAATGAGATATTCATGTACACATCTAAATAGATAATAAATGTCACAAATTTTCAACCTCTGTGCGAAATGATAAGCGGTCATTTAACTTCCACTATGTCACGGTCCTCACTGTGGATATATTTCTCATTTGCAGATGAAGAAAAAAAACCGTTTTCAAATTAGGAGAGCAAAAGCAATTAAGCATTTGTATTTATAATTAATCAAATAATAACATAAAAATCGGTTAAGTGCGAGTAGGACCCGCCACTGAGTCTTCCTGCTTCAGTGCAGTTTCAGAATTGTAGGTCAACGGGTATATCTTGTAAAATTAACAAACATTTTGTATGAAATTAACTACAAATATGAATTTGTAATTATTATTCTCTATATATATTGTATATTATCTATGTATGTATGTATGCTTTATTTGTAAAGTTCCCTTAAAAATATCTTATATGTTTTGATAACGTGGGGAATTTCACACAAAATCGACGCGAGCGCGATGCTCGCATCTTTTGATTGCGTTGTCTTAGAAAATTATTTTTTTCTGTTTCAAGGGACTGTACTACTACCTAAACATTTGATAATAATTTCAGTTTGATATCTCCATGCGATCTCGAGATAAGTGTTCTTGACAGACGTATTGACTCACAACGTGTGTGTGTGTGTGTGTTTCTATAAGGATATTGCCTCGACATCAGAGCAAAAATGAAAATAAAAATTTTAAATATTTCATTTCCTCGAGCGGCGATTGAACCCACGACGAGCCGCGCTTTAGCACATTTTGTGCCCCTGCGCCACGATTGGCCTCTATTTTAAAAACCTTGGAACTAGTGATTGAACAAGAAATAGTTCTCTTTTTTTTAAAAGCTTTTATTTAACTTGCAATGTATTTATGTTAGTTCGGGTGAAATCTTTGAGCTCAATTTTGAAGTAGATATCTTCAACCGATTGAGCTGAAATTTTGTATACACGTTTGACAATGCACGATAAGGTGTGTGACTTCATTCTAAATCTAATATAGCAGACCATCCAAGATGGCGGAATAGTTATATTTAATGCACTTCTATAATACGGGTATCAATTAAAAGGCTCGTTGAGACCAACTTAAAAAAATAGTGTAACGTCATTCTAAATCCAAAATGACGGACCATCCAAAGTAAAGAATAGTTATTTTTGATGTACTTGTACAATATGGGTATCAAATGAAAGGGCTCATTGAAAGCAACTCGAAAATAGTGTGACGTCATTCTAAATCCAATATGGCTGACCATCCAAGATGACAATAACAATCATGAAAGATGATGAAAAAAATCAAACCCGGAACTGTGTTTCGTCGGGCACAAGTAAGCTTCAAGCTGAAATAAGTGGCCCATTCTTCAAAACACCTAAGTCAAGGTGAGGCCGTGCCGAGGACAGAGTTGCAGCGGGGTGTAATATGATGTCATGAATCATCCCAGGGCACTTAGGCAAACTCTGTTGTATATTAGCTCTTACCCTTCTAAACTTAAATCTAGGAGGGTACACGAATTTTTCTTCGGTTTTCGTAGGACCAAAATGGAAAGAAACAAAAATATCAACACAAAAAAAGAGAAGGCTGGTGAAAAAAAAATAATAAAACGGCAGGAAAAACTTGATAACGAAGACGATGACGCAAAAATAATTAAAGGTAAAATAATTAGAAGGTTTCATTATTGAATAGCTGGACTGTTCGAAATTAACCAACAAACGAGCTTGCAACAATGATACGTTGAATGAGATGAACAGTCTGAGAAACCTAGCCACCGATAACTAACAAGTAAAAAATAAATTAAAAGTAAAAAACTTTTATTTAAACGCTTTAAATAGGAGAAAAAAAAATTATTCTTTTAAATTTTAACTATCGACTTATAACCTCATTATACACAATTTATATGATCATAAAAGCTTGTCGCGCGATTTACTTGTGTAAATAAACTAGTACTAATTTAATTGTGAATAATTTGCTAAGTTTAATTTTTTTTTAATTTCAATTCAATTAAATATTGATAGCCGCGACAAGCTTTTATGATTTTATAAATTGTGTATAATGAGGTTATAAGTCGATAGTAAAAATTTAAAAGAAAAAAAAATCCCCTTTTTAGAGCGTTTAAATAAAAGCTTTTTCTAAGATTTTTTTTTAATTTTAATTTATGCTCATTTTACAAAACGGGGGACATCCGGTAAGATAAATAAACAGAAACAACGTCGATACTTTACCAAATCAAAAAATATCTTAATTTTTGACTTTTCTATTATTTAACGTTAAAAATATATATCTACAAAATTATAAAGTATCTCAGAAGAAAGATTAGCAAATCATTAGTTAGATTTACATAATTATATTTCCTAGAGTAACGTAGTAAACACAACCTATGTCATGTGAATCTTTAATTTCAGATACATATTTTTTATTTATTATATCTATGGGATTGTAGAAACAAGGCAATAATAATTAAACAAGAACTGAATAACATTATATACAAAGATAAACGATAAAAAACATTAATTATAAGAAAAATGTATTGTAAGTTAAAAATAAATTTGTTTTTCTTAAATTATAGATACATGTATCCAAGCTAATATAAGTTGTTGCCACTGATAACAAAGCCCCATCAAGTCATAACAGGATAAGTAAACGATAAGTATAATTATCATAAAATATATTATCTACTATAAAATATACAATATAAGAAAAAATATATAATTTTATTCATTGTGATTGAAAATTAGACCGAATTGTTATTGCCTTCGCCACATAGTAAAAATATATAACTTGGACAACCCCAGGCTAAGATTATTTCATATACTAATAATAGATTATAAAAATGTGATGAAACTTTTACGGAAGATGTTTATATACTTTATATATAGAAACTCGTCTGGGTAGCATTTAAGATTGTATTCGATTTGTCATACAGTAGTGTAATTTTTTCAAATATTTCGAATAATAAATATGAATAAAGTTTTAAATTTTTTTTAATTAGTCAGCTGTACACAGCAGAGTAGGCAGAAGGAACCTTGTATTACACTCCATTCTTCATTTTCGAGAACGTATAGCTTAGGTGGTCAGAGCGCTTGGACGGTTTTCAAGAGGAACGATTTCAAACTGTTAAATAACGTTTAATTTTTAATTTTTCTAAAAAGTATTTTTCTTTCCAAAGTGTCAAATAACACTTTAAAAATGTAAAAAAACACTATTGACGTTATATAGCTTAGTAAATAGTTTTATCTGGAGAAAATGTTATTGTTATATGTTATGAGGAGAGTCTTGGCGCAGGGGCACAAACGTCTGACTGTAAACACGACAAGTTGTGGATTCTATTCCCCACTCGAGGAAATTTAATATTTTATTTTCATTTCTCCGCTCTGGTGTCGAGGCTTTGAATTCCACCTCTCAACACGTAATGACTTCAGTATCGGCGGAAATTGGAGGTCTTAACACTAGGCTCCCTCCCTGCTGCATGCAGGATATAACGTGACGCTGAAAAAAAAAATTATATATTATTATTGTAAATTTCTTACTTCCGAAAATATTAATATAGGGCTTACGATTTTCTATTCATACAAAATAAAAATACATTATCTTTAATAATTTGTCATTTATTATTAAAAATAGTTACTTTAAAATATGTAACATAATAGTCGCACGTCACAACGTAACATACATAATTGCGCTAAATTTAATCTAACAATATAATAGTCAAAATTTACACATGATAAAGTTGACCTTTCACAATAAATAACCGTGTACCAACAATAAAAGAAGAAGTTACTTAATGGTAATACTTAATTATAATGAAGACGGCAATATTTTTTTTTTATTTGAAAAATTATAATTTTTTAATTTGAAATTGATTGAGAACAGAAATAAGAAAGCAAATCGTAATATAGTTTACAGGAAAAAATATGGTACTAACTGAGACTATCGGCGAGACTGTCGAAAAAATCATTTTTACACAGAATGTTTAAGGATTTGAGATAATGACAGAAACGGTTATTTCTTTTGATACTAGATTCTGTTTTATTTTTTTCTAAACGGCACAGAGTTCTGCAAGATGGCCAATAGTCCATGGCGGCAGCTCTTCGATCCAATACAGCGGACGGGTTAAGGTAGCTCGAAAGAGTCGCATGTCGTGATACTTTCACATCTCGTTCCCTATAATAAAAAAATATATTTAGATAATTATTATTCGAAAATATATAAGCATTTAAACGTTTTCAAATTACACAATGGCGTGCTTCTATTATATTTTCACTTTCTTTCTTTATTTTTTTTCAATACTTACAGAGCGCAGAAATAAAAATAACTCTTTCCCATCACAGCTGTCGCGTTTACAGCCAGCCACTGAAGTTCAACAATAACAAAATTAATTCAAAACTCACCGTTGCTTACTCATACTAGGAGAATTTAGATTTACAGTATTATGAAACGGCAACTCTTCAGTTTTTGAAATAGTACTCTCCGTGAGTACATCTATTATATCCTTGTTTACAGAGAATGCACTATTAAAGTCGTCTACGTTTTCAAGTTCTAATAAACTTGCATATTCATTAGTATGCCATGGTCTCATAGCAATATAAGATTTTCTACTAGGATTCAAACTATCGATATTGTCAATTATAGATATTGTATCCAAAATTTCCACCATTTTCTTCATATACGAATTTTTATCTCTATTTTCAATAGTATCGTTAACATTTGTTTTATTAGGTATGTTAAAGTAACTGGAAAGATTCCACCATACACTAAAAATATCCAATGATTCAGAAAAAGACTTTTGTATTTGTTGATCTAGGCCAGAGTCTGGTGTAGATAAAATTTCATTTGAGGTCCCCGAAAATCCTTCGGAATCGGCCCAAGACATACTTGAACTTTCTTCATCCAGGTTACACTTAACTTGTGATAAGACAACATCATCTACTTGATTTACTTTTGTTGAGTTCATGTAAAATTGTAACAAGTTAATGGTTTTCCGTATATCACCCTTGTTTATATCAAGTAGCTTTGCTCCCAATCCTGTAAAACACGTACCAACATCCGCTAAGCACATTACATCTAACCATGTGCCCAGCATTCTGGGTAACAATGGACGCATATGAATAATTTTCCCTATTTGAAAAAACTTTTGCAAATGTAAACACGATAGTGATGATGTAATCAAAATGACAGGCCGCTTGGAGGATTGAATCAACTGTGAAATGGCTGAAGTAAAACCATCATCTTGGTCAAATACTATATCGGCGTCATCAATTAAAATGAGCGACATTCCAGTTCTCATACTTTCTTGGCTCGTTGTTAATGGAATTACAGATTCTGCAATAACACTAGCGCATTTCTTATTTTTCTTTATATCTTCTTTCAATTTCTTAGGTTTTCCACGCTTTTTAACATTTGCACAAAGCTCTTCCTGTGACTTTTGGGAACAATCTGAAGTCTTACCTCTGTTCACTTTATGAGACTGAGTAGCTTCTTGAAGATCCTGTAACATAATTTTACCATTTCTTTTGCTACTTGCGTTAACTTCTATGACCTTGATGGCTAATTCAGCTGCAACTGCATATACAGCACTGGTTTTACCAGATCCAGTTTGCCCTGTTATTATTAGTACATTATTTGAGCTTTTCTGTGTATCTCTACTATCTGTGTCGGACCAATAAAAATCAGACATATCGGACATATCACTACTATTTTTTGCTTTGATTAGTTTCTCAGTCCAAGACTCAAGCCATTTTTTTAATTCTCGAACACTATCAAAATTACCTATAATTTGTTTAGATGTTGACGGCTTGTATTTATCACACCAACTTAATCTTTCAGGAGTTTCATCGTAAACATCATTAAAATTATTAATTATTTCGACACTATTATCCAATTCGGGATAGTTGCAGTCCTTAAATTCTCCTTTGCTCTTACCTTTAAGTAAGTGATATGTTCTATAAACAGGAAACTTTGGGTAATCCATTTTGATACTTTTAAGAATCTTATCTGGCTTTTGTTTTGGTAAAGGCAGTTGAATATTTTCTGATGGAGATGGTAATAAAAACTGATGAAGTAAAACGCTGTTATTTACATTATTTACATCATAATGTTGATTGTCATTGATTATATACAAATCTCCTCTTACAAAATTTCTAAACTTTAAAGGCTCAGATAATTGTTGAACATGAACAACTGAATAAAAAGTATTGGAAACAGAAGTATTTGTATTATGTTGGACAGGTTTTATTTTTAGCTTTTCTGGGACACTACTTTTTAAAAAAATTTTTTTGGCTTCTATTGCCTCTTGGGAAAGTTGTGGTTTTGAGACAAAAATTGGAGCTAATTTGATATTTTTTTTCTGAGTAGTCACATTTTTCTTAGAAAGATTTTGTGTTTTTTTAGAATTCTCAATACTTTTACATTGTTTAGAAATGTTGGTATCCTTTTTATTAACCAATTTTTTTTTCTGTTTATCATTCTCTACAATTTTTGAAGACTTTTTGTCAAGCACATCTGAATCTGCCTTTTTACATTCTTTACTGTTTCCAAGACTTTGAAAATTAGAATTAAGTTCTTTATTTCTTTTTTTCTTTGGTGTAAAAATATGTAATTCTTCATCAGAGCTAAAACAATGCACATCCTCTTGGTATTTAACAGGTATTTTAGAATTGCGTTTTGGCCTGCCTTCATTAATATTAGATTCTTTGTCATTATTTTCTAAAGGAACATCCAATGTATCAACTTTAATATTACGTTTTCTTTTTCTACTATCACTAACATCAATTATTGCTTCAATCGAATTGTTTATGTCTTTATCCTGACTATTTTCTTTATATGTCTCAATGGTTTTGTGAATTTTCTTTTTTTTTCTCTTTGGAGTAAATTTCACCTTTATGATAGTTTTATTCTCACACTCGAAATTAGTCTCTAAACCATCATCTTCATTATTAAACTCTGTTTCCATAGACAAATCCTTATCTTTATGTAACTTTTGAAAGTAGCAAAGCATATTTTCTTTTTTTCTAAGAGACGGTGACAGTTTGTTTAAAAATTCAATATCTTCATCAGAAATTTTCTTTATAAAATTATCTTTATTAGTAACAGTGCTGGAATCATTAAATATGTCGCACAATTTTAATGTGCTGGCTTTTGAACAGGGACTTTTAGTTTTGCTAACAACAACATTGTTAGTATCTACATTATCAATTTTTAAAGTATTAACTGAAATACTTTTTTCTAAATGGTCCAATTTTTTATCTGGCTTTTGAATCATATTTTTCAGTCTTTCAGCTCTTTTCAACATTTTTTGCTCAACACATCTTTCTCTGTATGCATCAATTTCTTTATTCTTTAAAGCTCCTTTATCTTCAGACATCTTCTGAAGTCTTAACAATCTTTTAACTTTTAACTCTTTTTTTTCTATAATTTCTTGAAAATCTGGATCACTACAACTTTTTTCTTTACCTGGGGAGTTTCCCCCAATACTTTTGTTTCTAGATTCCATCATTAATTTAAAAGCATCCATTTGTTTTTTATTTTGTCTTTCTTTTTCTGACATATGAAAGGGTGGTTCCTCGATAACACTGTCAATGTTAGAACTTTTTAAATCATTAACTTGTGAAGTATCTATTTGAGTACAATTTTTCCTTGTTCGCACCATTTTGAAGAGATAATTACTTGGTTTTAACACTTCGCACTCAGTGAATACACTAGCGACCTGTAAATTGTTTTTACTATTAGGGCTCTTAATCCGTAAAGAGTTCACTAAAATTTCTGACACATTTACAACTTCTGGATCTTCATTGCCATCTTTTCTTAATTTATATTTTTTTAACTTTTTCTTTAATTCTTTATTGTATTTTATTTTAAATAGATTTTCTTTTGATCTCAATACCCGTTTACGACAGTTATGTTCATTATAAGCATCACAGCTAGTCACAATTGCATCCTCTCTCACAGACTGGGACATTACTATCCTGTAAATATACCAAAGCATTACTTTGTTAAACACTGATATATCAAGATTATAGCTAATGTTTTAATACATTTAGCATAATAGTCACACTAAGAAATACGAACCGTACATGCTTCTAAATTTATGCCAATCCCATTTATTTAACACAGGACATAGAAATCGTATCATTGACACATAACTATATAAATAGTAAACATTTATTTATTTATTTTGTTTCTTATTTAAATCCATATATATATATATAATTACTGTAAAACAAAATCGAGCAAAATTGGCGCCGATATTTATCATTTACCACATATACATTGTCAAAATTGTCAAAGTCAAATATGTTTACCACACTTATACAAACGACATAAATTATAGCAAAGAGAATTATATATATCTTTGTGGTATGATACCCATGGTCGACTTCAATAAAATAATTATTCGTAATAGCAAAACAAAAAAAAAATTACCTTATTATAATGTCATTTCTTAATTACCTCTATTTTTTAATTATAGCAGTGCAATAAAAATCGATTATATGAGACATGGTAGTAATAAACTAATATCTAATAGTAGATGAGGCGATGGCGCAGCACGTAAACAGACGTTGTGGAACAGCGCGTATTAGCGCAAGAGTTATGGGTTCAATTTTCATTTAAGGGAATTATTTTATTTCAATTATCTTTCTTCCACGTTCTGGTACATAAAAAACGAATATAGCGCGGCATTGAGTTTTGTTAGTCAGGTAGTCGGCATACAGTGTCTCCAAAATAGAGTGGAAAGCGAGAAACTAAATATTTTAACAACACGTTAACACTGCTCAGCGAGGGAAAAGGGTGAAGTTGTGTAGTCGCGGTTTTATCATAATTTTATGACAAATGAAATATTATTGTAGATGAGGGAAAAAATATCATTATAGATATTGTTCCACTTTTTCATTAGAAAAGGATATATTTTAATTCAATTCTGTACTAAATATACAAGTAACATGTAAAAGTAATCAATTATAAAATATATTACGTAAAAAATGTTTTCGTAAATTAGAACTCTGAAGTGAATAAAAAGTTAATTACAAATATTTTTTATTATTATTAATAATATCACAAAAAATTATTCTTAATGAACATTAAACATGCGGTATGATATTGTAGGTACGGTATGTGTGTTCATATATTGCAATCCTAATAATTTTCTGTCTTCATATCAAATTACTGATAAAATATTAAATTACAGATACCGTATAACATTGTTTATTTCTGGGTAATTATTTTATTACTTCCTACATTTTTTTTATTCAATAAAACTTATTAATTTATGAATTCAACTTATTAATGTTCATGCAAAAGTGTAAGTCGCTAAGTTAAACTACTTTTTTCATTAAAAATAGTTGTATATATTTTTGAGGTAAAAATATCTTATAAATCGATGAACGCCAGCTCCACACACAAAAAGCACGAATGATTGTCACGTTCCGCCGATCGGCTTATGATGCATGTTTCCATACATTTTTACTTGTAATTAAATAGCACATTGTTAATTGTAATTAAATTGGATAATATAAGTAAAAAATATTTGAATTAACGAGTGCAAGTTAATCTATCGAAAACGATTTCATTTTTAATTAGCTCGTTTTATGTATTATACGAAATAATAATAGCTCAGTGGTAATAATTCAATTAATAAAAGTATGCAATTTTGAATTACCGTTTTCTTATGCCTGGCCGAACACACCCAATAATATTGTCAATAATTTTGCGTGTGTGCAGCCGGTATTTCATTATTTATAGATTTGTGGATATTCTGTTTTTGTCACGGCAATATCGCCGGAGGCAGGGTTATCGTCAATAATATTGACGATGCAATATTTATGTTGAAACAAAAATTTCAAAGAAGGCGAAAGCTTCTGCTTTCGAAAACAGTGTAAATAGCGAAAATAATGAAAAATAATATTTAATAAAGTTTATTAAAACATGCGAAATTTGTTCAGAGCTACGGAATACATCTATTGAAGCATATCGCGATAAAGTCAAGAAAAATAATGCATTAATACATTAAAAGCGATCTCTCCGACTTTCGCAAAAAGCTCAAGTGGCTTCCTATATGGCTTCGCAGGAATACTCATATATTACATCTTCTGTACTGCTTGCTGTTTAATCCCTTTACCCCTCCTTACCTAAAAGAACAGTTTCAATTTTTAAGTAACACACACGTTCGTTCCCTCCGATCCCAAGAAAATCTTTCCCTAAAAATTCCTTCTCACTTCACTTCCTTCTTCACTAACTCCTTTACAGTTAAGGCTGCTCGCTTATGGAATTGCCTTCCCCTTGAAGTAAGATGTGCTAAGAGTCTCAATCGCTTTAAGTCACTCCTTAAGAAGCACTACTTAGCACTTTGAAAAAACTTTCTTCTTATACTAGCGTTATGCGTGTGTCCTTCTTTTTTTGTCTTTATTACTCTTTTATTTTTATAAGTATATATATGTATGTGTATAATTTAGTGTCCTTTGTATTTATGTATATATTTATGTATGTATGTAAGTATGTATGTATGCATTTATTTATGTATTATGTGCTATGTAAGTTTAGATTTATTTAAAGAAAGTACACCCCTACCGATTTAACTACTCCTACACCTTAAGGTTGCCTGGCAGAGATCGCTTATAGCGATAAGGCCGCCTGCTGTACATTTCATCATTATTTGCATTTGTGTTTTGTTTTTCTTTTTATGTTGTGTGGTGTACAATAAAGTATATATTATTATTATTATTATGTTTCTCTTTCATAATTCACGGGTTCAAAAGAACCCGGTCCTTTGCAAGGCTTGCGTGGGGACACAGGTCCAACACGTAGAGGCCCCTTAGAGAATATAAAAATGTTTTACTGTGACGCAACAGCCGGGATCCATCTCTGGGTAACCATAGGTAATTGCCCAGAGATGGTCGCCGGCTACTGCGTAGGAACTATGGAAAATGTGGAAATCTAAACTAGGACTATATACTTTATTATTATTATTATTAAAGCTGCTCGATATTGACAAAAAAAATATTTTTTTAAATCATTCTCTGTTAGTAAAAGTAGCTTCACGGTGTATGCCGCACGGTAGCCAGAGGGAACCTAAGGATATTATTTCATTAATTACAATAATAAAGCAACTAATAATTTTGTACAACAAACCAACTTGTGTAACAAACCAGTCGTGGCGCAGAGGCAATAAAGAGAAGTGCGACTGTAAAGTGGAGTGTCTTAACATTACATTCCCTCTGCTGCTCTGCTGTGTGCGGTATACAGCGTGAAGCTGATTTATTTTTAACAATTTTTATGATGGTCTTAAGCAGGAGTTCGTTGGTAACAATAGCTTTGCTACATTCCCCATTTTCCACTGAATTCTGGAGTGGCGGAACTCAACGTTGCGTTATTTCTTAACACCAGAGCTGAAGAGAGATGAAAATGTTAAATATTTCATTTCCTCGAGCGGGAATAGAACCCATAGCCTGTCGCTTCTGACTTCTTTTAGTTGTAGGTCATTAATAATATTGAAATAATTAAACTCCGTTTTTTCGATCTCGTTTTCTATTTTTTCTTTATTATTTCTTTTCTTTCTAGACATCTACATTTTAGACTTAACACGTACGCATACAAATAAAGTTACTGAGTGAATGCGTCAGATCTTACTACTCAATGATATTGTGTAGTGTGCGGGGCCATATATTGAACAATATTATTGTCAATATTGTATTGACAATAATATTGTGTGTGTGTGTGTGTGGCTAGCCTTCGACATTTACCTGATAGGTCAAATTTTCGTCTGTAAATCGACTTTACAGACTACCAGTAATTTTTTGTGAACATTTAAAATTACCTACAAATTGAAAATATCAAGATACAACATTTTTTTTTGGATGGTCAATGTTACCGATAATATTAATTATTTGATTATCATATTTTTTTGTGTTTTCCTCAAAAAAATAACACAAATGTTGCCATATCAGTAAAATCGATTTTCGATAACGAGTTCCGACAGCCGATAGCTGTGTAAGTGGAGAAGGCTTTTATTAAGGTGTAAAAACATTACAATTTTGAACAGTACTTGAAAAAATGTCGTCAAAAACAATTGCTACACCACTTATTCGTCACGTAACGGTACTATATTTCACTTATTATTTTTAATTTAAAATCTGCAGTAATAATTTTCCTGCCTGTCAAAACCCTGTTATGTAAAACCATATGATTGATCAGCAATATAAAAATTCCCAGACACAACTTACCGTGTATTAACTTAATATTTTGATATAGGCCAGAAACTACGCACAAGTTGCTCCTGCATTGAAAAAGGATGTGAGAATTCAGTCTAGTGTTTTGCCCAATAAAACATTTGTGGCTGCATTGGATAATGGTTCCCCAGTAGCACGAGTGACTATTGCCTTTAAGTGAGTAGTGTGATATAATATACTTTCTTTACATACCATCGTTTCAAAGCAATTCATGTATATAGAATATATTTACTAAAATGTAATTAATTCTAACATTTTAATTATTTTTTAATCAATTATAGGGCTGGATCACGCTATGAACCACAAGGAGAATTGGGCTTAGCCCACCTCTTACGTTCTGCTGCAGGACTTACTACAAAAAATGCTAGTGCTTTTATCATCCGTCGTCAACTTGCACAGATTGGTGCATCTTTCAATGCATCAGGAGACCGTGAATTCATCTACTATACTCTTGAGGTAATTGACAATAGATCATATTTATAATATATTGGTTATAGAGGTAAAGGTCTCTTACAGTATGATCTGCCATAATTTTATGCAAAATTTTGTGAAATTCTAAGTGCAACCTGTGCGGGTGAATTTCAAAACATTCCAAAGCTTAACTCCATGGGACATATTTTGACCATTTACTCTAAAATACAATTATCACCAAACTTCGCTGGGATCACCCCATCATCAACATTGCTGCAAAATTTCAGAGCTGTATGTTTAACGGTAGGAGGAGTAGTAGCATTACAATTAAACACATTTTTGATCAGTAAGAGCTTTGCTTCACTCAGCTCAGTAATGATTGTCAAATTTCAGGCTACCCAAGACAACTTACAGCAAGCTGTGGAGTACTTGAATAATATTGTATCTAACCAGGAGTTTCGGCCTTGGGAATTAAGTGACAACCTTCCCCGTCTAAAGTATGATCTTGCAGCACTGCCTCCTCAGGTAATAATATACTTTACTTCTAGCTTCATGCTATATCTTATTGTCTGTCCACTACTTGATACTTATTTACAACTTTCTGCTTTCTGAAATTTAAATGTTGAGTTTGGAGTGGTGGAACTGAAGGAGATATATCTTTCCAGCAAGAAAATATAAAATTATCTGAGTAGTATTTTGTTTAATTTTATTAGTAGGATAATTAACCATTTGTTAGACTGAAGTTAATCATTATAACATTGTAAATAGTTTCACAAAAATTTTTTTTTTGAAACTCTTGATCTATATATTTTTATAAAAGTACAATGTTTACAGGTTCGTGCAGTAGATTTGCTTCACAAAGCCGCATACCGCCGTGGTCTAGGCAATTCTCTGTTCATTGCCCCTAAGAGAATTGGTAAAATCAGCTCAGAGTCTCTTCAACACTTTGCCAGCAGTATTTTGACTCCTGGTCGATGTGCTGTTGCAGTTATTGGTAATAGCCAGGTAAATATACTTTATATATACCAGGTAAATATACTTTATAACTAGCAATCTGTTGGCAGCTTCCTCTGTTGATCTACACTGTTATCTATTTATTAATCTACGAAACAAGTTATTTTCTTGTTCTAATAACATTTTATTTTAAAGATCACATTGCAAACAAAAGCTTCGGCCAATTCAATTAAACTTTTATATCAATTTCTTTGAACAAAATACTTTGTTAATATAATTTTCTTATTTATAAACAAAAAAATATATAATAATAAGCATTTTTTTACCACCTCTTCTTAATTTCCCTCCTTGTTTTAGCTGGTCACAGCTGGTTTGTTAGATATTCTACTTGTTGTGACTTATTATATTTTATCATTTTACACCTAGAAATTATAAAATTATAACAGGATTTCGAAAATTATTACACGAATTTCAGATTTTAATACTTAATAATAAATTTATATATATATATTTTAAAATGTGATTTCATGAAATTTAGGACTCCCACCCCATTCTTTGCCGCATTATGAATTCATAGTATTCATTAACATTATGTTAGGATAGTGTGCTAAAATTATATTTTGGTGTAAATTATTACATGTATTATTTTAATATGACTTAAAGTATATGTGGAATATTTTTAAACATTTTTAAAGTGTTATTCCACAATTAGGAATTTTCTAAATAAGTATATGTGGAATGTTAGTAATTAGTATACATACAATTAATTTTGTTATTTTACAATTAACAGGACAATGCCAGTCTAGTAGCTCAGGCCCTTCAGTTGTCATCAGGCAGTGAAGCTCAGGGTGAAGCTTCTAAATACTATGGGGGAGAGTTAAGGTAATAATTATTTAAATTATATTAATTTTCATGATAAAATTAATATGCATATGTGAACGCAATTTTATACATTAATTTATATATTTTATTTTATCTTCCACAAATAACAGAATAACTAGAAGAAATCTAGTTTTAAGACACTGTTCTTCAATTTCCGTCATTTTTGAGATGGTATTCAAAGCTGCGCTTTGTCTTGTTACAAGGAAGTGAAAATAATTAATTTTCCCGAATGGGAATTGTAACCACTGTCGTCGTGTTTATAATCGCACGTGAGCCACTCCGCCACGACGGTGTCATTTGAAATTGACAAAAAGTTGGTTATTAAATTATATAAAACAAATGTATTTATTAGAAATTACATTAGAATTTTTTTTATTTATCAGGAAGGAAATGGGTGGGGATTTAGCTCACGTAGCTATAGCAGTGCAAGGCGCTCCCGCTGGATCACCACAAAGCCTCGCTCTGGCTGTTGCTGCTAGAGGTATGTTTTTTTATTCAAAAATAGTTCATTATCAGTTCAGTTCAGTTAATAATCTTATCTTAATAGTCCAAAAAATTTCACACAATTAACTCCTCGAGTAGGGATCGAACCCACAACCAGTCGGTTTTACAGTCATACTTTGTGCCGCTGCGCCACGACTGGCCTAAAATTAATATTATATGATAAATAAAAAAATATTTGTAAAAACAAAAACCCCGACTGCATAAAACTAAAAAGAAAATAAACAAGCCCAATAGTTTATTAGGATTAACAGTCGGGACCTCTTTAAAACCCCGCATGGGTTCCTGGTAAAGATTTTATTGATTGAAGAATTACTTATAGGTCCCGACTGTTAATCCTAATAAACTATTGGGCTTGTTTATTTTCTTTTTAGTTTTATGCAGTCGGGGTTTCTGTTTTTACAAATATTTTTTTATTTTTCACTTTTTTGTTAGAATTCACTATGGTAATGATAATCATGATATACCTTTTTGAAATCCTCGTATTAAGTAACTCTTGAATTTGATACCCATATTTTGGTATTCGACACGAAAAAATGTTTTTCTACTAAGTCCAATGGCGTCCCACAGCCGCCATGATTGTTTTTTTAACGTCAGCTATCTAAGAACACTTGGGCTGTTAATACGAATCTAACGATACTTCAATTAAGTAAATCCGTTAAGCGGTTCTGGAGATATGAGGTAATAAAGAATATTACATACATACAAGATACGTGCGAAAAACATAACCCTTCCTTAGCAGTCGGGAATTATATCTATATTATATTTTCAGCTCTCGGTAACGGGCCAGTGACCAAATGGGGAGCGGATAACACTCCATTAGCCAAGGCCTTAGGAAATATTGGACCATTTGCAGCGGCCGGCTTCAATGTCTCATACTCTGACAATGGTCTATTTGGCGTTATTCTCTCTGTACCTAAAGATGAAGCTAATGCTGTAAGCTTATTAATAATTTATGTTCTTTTTCTATTCCTTGGTGTATATATAATATATTCTTCTTCTTGTAGGAAGTTGTGGTTCATCAATTTAAATTAATTTTAGTATCAAAAGTAATTTTATATAACTTATAAGACTGTCTACGTAAACAGTCTATAGCTCTTCAATGTTAGTAAATGAGATTAAAAATATTTTTGTCTTGTCTTAACTTTCCCGTTTTTACTTAATTTTTGAGATATTGTTAAATGGACAAACTTAAAAGAGGCAGTGAAAATAGTTTAGAAAGAGACAGAACCCGCAACCGTCGCGTTAACAGTCGGATGATGTGCATCTGTGGTATTATAGAGTAGAAAAATAAAGAAGATTAGACATTGGGTCAGCTTCACAGTGTATTCCGCTCACAGCAGGATAGGCAGAGGAAAGCTAATGTTAAGACACTCTGTTCCGAATTCTGGATTCATTGTGTGTTGAGTGGCGGAACTCAACGCGTTTGGCCTCGACACCAGACCGAAGAAATGGCAATGTAAATTGAAATAAATATTAGAAATTTGGTATTGCTAATAAAAACTTTAATTTGATTGTAACTGTATGTCCCTATATATCCTTTGGAGCTATCGTGGCGGAATGGTTATAAGTTCGATCCCCACTCGTAGGAATGATTCTATTTAAATTATTTTCATTTACCCTCTCAAATCCCTCTATGACCTGTGTGTTGGTAATGGAGTGCCTTAACACCAGATTCCACCAGCTCCCCTCTACCTACCCTGCTATAAGCAGGATATATGTATGTTGCTAAAAAAATAATATAAAAATACATTGACAGGCTGTCAAAGCGGCTGGCAAAGTACTAAAGAGTGCTAACTTGAGTGCCGATGCCATCAAGGCTGGTAAGAACCTATTGAAGCTGCAAGTACTGAGCGAGGCTGAGGAGGGTACAGCACTTGCTGAGTCTATTGCTGCCCAGGGTCTATATTCTGGTTCTATCAAATCACCACTTGACATAGCCAAAGATATTGATGGCCTATCCAACAGTGATGTTTCACAGGTATGTTTTTATTATTATTATGTTTTTATTATTTTTATTATTATTATATTATTATTAAATAATATTTGTTTAATTTTCTTATTTTTTTGTGTATTATACATTGTTGTACACCACAAATATAAATAAAAATAAGACCTATAAGTGATGTAAATATAATATATTTAGAAAGAAGTTTGTTGTTAATTACATAAAGTGCTATTATTAAAATCTAATGATAAAAATATTTATATATGGGTTTTTTTTGGAGTCTGACTGTAAACACGACGGATGTATATCCATTCTCACTTGAAGAAATAAATTATTTTAATTTTCTCTTTCAACAAGACAGAAATGTCTTTAAGATTTGGCCGTACGTAGGCATGGAGTGTTCTTACACTAAGTTCCCTCTGTTTACCCTTTTTTTCTCAATGTAATGACTTTTTTCAGGCTCTATCAAATGCTGCAAAAAGCAAGGTGTCCATGGGTGCAGCTGGAAATCTCTCATTTGTACCCTATGTTGATGAGCTGTAAACTGTTAATACTTAAATAGAATAGCAAGACAAAATACTAATAACAACCATGAAAATACCATTATCATAGAATCTTGATATATATGATATAATTTATTGTTGTATTAAATAAAAAATGTTAATTTCCAATTTCTTGTGTTTAATTGTAGCTTACAACATAATTTATATTCATTTATGTCTTATAATTCATCCTTCTACACATCTCTGTATTTTCTTAACAAATCCTGCACCACAAACAAAACTTATCAAATGCTTGTTTAGGAACCCAAATTTGTTATGAAAATCGACATATAATTCGCATTTTCAACAGAAATTAGAAATTACGTACAGTAGACTTGAAAAAAAATGCGAGGCATAAGGTGTACCCGTTTTCGGCATCTTAAGGCTCTTATAACTTTAAACAATTTTAAATGTATTATTAAACGTTATATGAACTTGCCAATTTCACTGTCATCAATGTTCAATCAATGTTGGTATTTTGTCAGTAATTTAATGTGTAAATTAAGTGGTTTAACTTAAGTTTAGTTTTTATATTAATTTATTTGTGGACCTCTTGTTTGAATCCTAATTCGTGATAAAAATTAGCTCTGCTTCTAAGTTTCTGAATTTGTGGCTCCTGTTTCGGCATAAAATTTTTACCCCACGAGTAAGGATAAATTGTAATACAACAATGTGTACGCTTTTACAATAGGATCCCAGAAAACGTCAGAGAATTTTCTATATCACGATTTAAAAAAATTGTGAAAAGACGTTTGTGTGTTAAAGGTTATTACCAAATTAATGATTTTGTAAATGATAACACGCCTTGGGAATAAAATGCTCGCTCCAGTCTGTTTCAAAGGTATCATTGTCACAAATAATTAAATATGTATTTGTTTAAAATTTATTTTAAAAAATAGGTCCCGCTGAGTTTCTTGCGCCGGTTCTTCTCAGGTCTGAGGCATTAATTTTAGTGAACTGGTGGTAAATTTGACGTTCAAAAAATGAAGCATGTAACTTCTTATTTTGAATAAAATTATTTGAATTTGAATAAAAAAAACTTTAACATATAAAGGTCTGATTGTAAACAATTCGTAAATAAAAAAAAGTGGGTGAGATCAGTTTAATGACATTAAAACTTTTATAATTTACAAAATATAAAAGCTCAGATTTCAAAACTACATATATTACAACTGCATATATCAATATAGATTTTATATATTTTTTTTTATAAAAAAAATTCAAGTCTCAGTTTTGAAGCCATGAATGCCAATTTATTGCTACCTCTTTGATTAATTAGAAAATAAAATTACGAACTTAAATAAATTTTAATAATAATAATTTAAAAAAAAATACTTCCACAAACATTACTAAATAATAATATTCATAAAATGAAAATTTAATTATCACAAATCCGATGTATGTATTCTGTGCAGCTACCATAGCTTTTGTACGGCATTTTATATTTAGTATATTCTTGAAAAAATAAAAAGATCTTTACTAAGATTAATAACAAGTCTAAGATAACCAATATTAATAAATACAGAGGAGTCAATGTGCTGAGTTTACGTAGATTTATGCGTCACGAACGTGGGGAAAATAGTGAAATGTAGCGAATCTTGTTTCGTGTTGCTGATTTTGATAACTTCCGCACTTCTGTTTGTATAGTATTTTTTACATTATGTAAAGTAATAATTAACTACCATGTATATTCGAAAAAATACATAAACATACATTATAAAAGTTAATTAAAAAACAAAGTTGCATTGGTAGTACCTATACGAACTTAGCTTAAAACTATCAATTCAGCAGGTTACAATATATACCGAATTTCGATGCCCAGAAACCTTAATACATTAAGTGTTTTTAAGCTTTAAATTTAAATTATCTCAATTAATACATAAATATAAATTTATTGAAAAGTATCTAGGATCTCCCTAATTCGGTAGAAACACAAACTAGGGGACACATAAATAAAATTAAATGTTTTTTTATAGAATACAAAAAAACATATATTCAAAATATTATGTAAATAACTTACCTTTGTCTTTCTACAACCTTAAGAAATTCTTACGCTAGTCTTACGGTGGTAACTGGTAAGCAACATAAACCCGTTACAGTGTAGTTCGTAGTCAACTCTGCGTTTCAAATGTCGCTATACCCTCAATTTGTCATTTAAATATTGTTACTTAATTTTTTAGATAGTTGAAATCCTAAAGATTTTTGACAAATATATAGTTTACGCAAATAATACTTAAATTACTTATTTTTTTGCCAGAACCAAAACTAACGAAATAACGTACTACCACGAACT
Source organism: Heliconius himera (assembly GCA_021202915.1). NCBI lineage: Eukaryota > Metazoa > Arthropoda > Insecta > Lepidoptera > Nymphalidae > Heliconius > Heliconius himera. The sequence continues at coordinate 230,529 of JAJHJA010000285.1, forward strand.
TTGGGCCATTTACTTTATATATTTTACCAACACAATTAGGTACTTAATAATTTAGTAGCAGTGAGGTCCAGTCCACGGGCACAAAGTATTACCATAAACGCGACTGGTTTTGGGTTCGAACCCCGCTGGAGGAAATGAAATATTTATTTTAAATTTTTATTTCCATTTCTTCGCTCTGGTGTCGAGTCAGAGGGCGCCGTTGAGGTCCGCCACTCAACACACAATGCCTCCAGAATTCGACGGAAAGTGGGAAATGGAGTGTCAACACTAGGTTCTCTCTGCCTACCCTGCTGAGTACGGGATGGGATACGGTGTGAAGCTGGTTTTGGTCTTTTTTAAGTAGTAGCAAAGAACATATACCAGTATATGAGTAGTGGTTTGTACTGCTGTCTAAGATTACATCCATTCAGCTTCACAATAATTATCTGTAAGCTAGGAATCATTATTTACCACCACAGGTGTCATTGATATCTTATTATTATGACTTTGTTCCCAGCCCGTGGTAGCCTTTTTTTTATTATAGCTAACGATGAAGAAGCCATACAAAATATATAAAAATAAAATGTGCTAGTTTACATATTGCCTTAAACGTTAGCCTAATTATATTATTAAATACGTTATTGCGATCACAGAATTATTTATAAGATAAAAATATTTAATAAATATACAAATTATAAATATAATTTCCTGTTAAGATTAAAAAATTAAAAATGGAAATAAGATAAAAAAAAGAATTAAAAATCACATTCAACATCACCAGAGACATGATCTCGTTGCAAAGAGTACGATAATATTTTATTAATTAGTCATTATTAGAATAAAAACTATATAGCGGTAATTACTTTTATTTTATGAACTTTTTTGTCATCAATGTAAAAAAATATAAAAACTTTAATTTTTTGAAAGGAATTAGCTAAGACTATTCTATGCTTATTTCTTTAAGCTAAAACTACATGTAAAGTATGTTATTTTCTGAAGGATTTTTAAACATTTTTTTTTAAAACAATGAATCCAATTTTTGCAACCACAAAAATTTTAATTACTACTAGCTAACGATGAAGCTTAGTTAATATTCAATATCATATTTGTTTCCTTAAAATATTTTACCATTTATGATTAAACATAATAGATATGAAATTTGTACCGTATGTTTCGGAGAATACGACCGTGTGCGTCGTGTATACTAAAAAAAAATGGACAGCGCAGCATTCTTTTTTTGTGTGCACATTCTATTATTAATCTGTATTCAGTATGTCAGTCTTATATCTTAATGTCAAATTGTCAATATTCAATTATTCAATATAAATAACTGTCGGTTACCAGTTAGTCATTTTTACTTTGCTCAGTAATTGCAAGAATTATTGTACAAGTGCCTAAATTAAGTTGCAAATAATTTATTTGTTTGTAATGTATATTTATTAATTTTAAGAATGTACTTATCATCAGTTAGTTCACGCTTATTATTGTACGATACAAACAGTTGGGATTTAAAAAAGACTTACGGATGTTATGATGGTGTAATAAGAGATATATCATGGAGTGATGATAGTAAATATATTTTGCAGGTAAACTATTACTGCTTACATGACTTCTACTTGACAATAACATCCTACTAATGTATTATGTATATATTGCATTAACAATTTGTAAAGTACTATTTATTGTTGATTGTTGTTGATTTAACTTAAAAAATGTGCCAACAATTCTGATACCCTTTTAAATTACAATTTTGGATTGCAGGTTAATTCATCTGGATTAATAGAAATATTAAGTCCAGCTGACCATGATGTCAGAAGCTTACAACACATTTCTATGAAAGACACCTGGTCAGCTAGTTTTCACAGAGATGGTCATCGTAATGTTGCTGTAGGCACTAAAAGTGGCAATGTAAAAATATGGGATACTAAAAACAAAACCATAACAAAAACATTTCCAGCACCATCACAACCATCATGTGTAACACTTCTAAGTTATAATGCTAAAAATACTAGTTTAGCAGCAACTATGGTAAACGGTGACACAACTATATATGGTCTTGTATCTAATATTCCAGTGTTAACTGTAAAACTTACTTGTTCTAAAAGTATTTCAGCTATGAAATTCCATCATGAGTCAAGGTCATTATTGGGCTTAGCAACAGATGAAGGGCATGTTGTTTTGAGAGATATTACAACTAACAAAGACAAAGCATTTTTCGAAAATATTCATGCTTCACCAGTTAGTGATTTTTCTTTTTCACTTGTTAATAAAGATGTCATGTTATCAAGTGGCTATGATAAAATTATACAAGTCTATGATATTAGAATGCAAAATGTTGTGTCTACTGTTAAAACAACATATACACTAACATCATTAACTATTAATTCAGAAAATCAAATTGCACTAGGTACTAAAAGTGGTCATGTTTTGATATATGACTTAAGAGACTTTTCGGGACCTTATAAAGTCTTAAAGGGGCATGAAGAAGAAGTCAGCAAAGTTGCATTTCAACCAGCAAGACGTAAGACTCTATCAAATGAATTGAGTCTAAGAGAAGATGTTGAAACCACTTCACATTTAAAAGCTCAATCTCCAGTTAAAACCAGAACATCTGATGTGTTTTTTATGAATGATACTCCCCCTAAAAATAATTTAGATACATCTGGATTTGGGGCTGAAAACAAAGCTGATTCTTTTCTTGTTATGTTAGGATTAGATAAGACTAATAACGATTTTGAGGAAGATGCTAATAAATCCACAGAATATGAGAGAAAAAGTGATAAGCATGAAGTAAAATATCGCCACCTAGATGCTGAAAAGAATTTGAATAAAATATCTACTCCTTTGAATAGTAGAACACCTGAAAACTTGGGATTTCCATCACCGTTATGTTTACCTAATGGAATTGATGAGAAAAGAAATTCTAACACTAATTTGTCAAATATAAAACAGATCAATCCCAACAATAATGCACCCAATATTGATACAAATGTCGTAGATGAGCTTAAAGATTTCATTAAACTTTCTCTATCATATATTGCCGTTGACAATAAAAATTATTTCCTGCATATAATGATGAATTTGACTAAACAAAAATTATTTCTTGAGAAACAGCTATCTGCTTTGAATCAACAAGTTCAAATTTTAACACAAAATCAAACTGCTTTGGTGGAAGCCAACAGAAAATTAACTTTACAAATTGATCAATTAAAACAAAATAGCTTTTAACTGCTAGATGAAAAGATAAATCTTGAATTATGAATTGCTATAAGATATCAATTATGTCTTTACAGTATGATATCTAACCTAGCTTTAAAAAATATTTAAATTAATTTATAATTGTTTAAAAAATATTTTGTTTAATCTATAAAAGCTGTTACAAATAGGTGAAAATAAGTACTCTGTGTTGAATAACTTGAATAGAAGTAGAATCTCAAGGTTATTTTAATTTAAGAATAAATAAAATAATTATTTTATGTCAAATTTCACTACGAATATTTCCATTGTTATGTATGTCCTTTAAATACTTTCTGTATTGTTAGTATTAATAAAGATGTATATATAAGGATTGGATTTTTAATAAAAATATGCCAGCAAAGTAGTAAATACTACTTTTAAATTTTCAACAAACCATTTATCAACAAAAAAAAATATTTTGGGAAGTTGGAGAAATGGCAAATAAAACTATTTCTTCATTCATCACAATTTATTGCACTTCAGCTTCTGTCAATAACATATTAGGGATTCCTTTGGTGATTGGAAATTGTCGACCAGATTCCGGACACGTCAAATATCCTTCTTCAACTTCAATTTCTAATAGAACTCTGTGAGCCTTTTTTAAAAAATCTTTGTTTTCTTCGTAATTCGGTTCAACTGTTTGAGGCAAGCCTTCACTATGACCTATGCTATCAGCAGCTCTCCACAGAACTTCCCAGTTTAATTTAGGAATTATTCTGGTAATGAAGTCCGGATTAAAGTCTACTTCGCTAATTTTAACATCCTTTGCATTTATTGTAAGTGGGTAACCTGTAAGTACCCCTTTCAAACATTTTGATGTAAGCATATTATGCGTCATAAGTTTCATTGTATCTTTTAATGCTAAATTACGTCTTATATTTTCAATATAATATATTAATGTGATTAATATAGTTTCATTATTTAATACTCGAACGACGAATGGTATTATAAATCACACAAAACGAGATGTTTACTGACAATGTGTCAAATTGACAAATGTTAAATGACATTAGCATTGCAATCAGTGCTACCAACTCGGATTTTGAAAAAGACATAGGCCAAATAAGAAAATTTCGGAGGAATAGTTTTTTCTGATTGAAATAAAGGGAGACGGGTGGGTAAAATTAATAAAATTATAATTTGTAAGATCCTAAAAGTAGCAGACACATAAAATTATTTTTAGAGATATCTTACTCAACAAAAATAATATTCCAATAGCAGATACACCTAATATTTACAATTGAGAATGATGATCAAAGTGATTAGTACTTAACTGGTACACTCAGCAAATCACAATCGTTTCAGAAAACAAAAATAATAAACAGTTCATATTCTTAAATACTTTTAAAAAAGGTAATATTAATGTTTTATTTACGACATCGATGTTAATGTCAACCATCCTAAAAGACAATTACTTTATTCCCGACTCTTTAAGTCCTAATTCTTGTCACTTACCAGTAAAGCTAACACTTCGCTGCTTAAATACAAAAGGGCCATAAGTCGAAAATACAATATTTTATAGTAGAGCCCCTTAAAGTTTTGAAAATAGTCTTTTGTCATTTTCTCTTATATTATATATCGCACTTGTACGTGTTATATACCATCAGAAGTGCATTTTATTACCGCGTTTAATGACATACATAACTGTTATGTAAGTATATTATAAGAAATATATGCATATAAAAAAATATTCATTTCTGTTAAGATAATTATAAAAATATTGGCCACAAATATGAAACTGAGTATAGAGTGCCTTTCGTTAACAGTTATCATTATTACCGAATTGTTTTATTCTCGGGATAGAATTTATAAGAGCCCTGACTTCATCCTTTATAGAAGAATCAATCTTGCAACGATTGTCGGGTTTTCTTCTTAAATTTTTAAGCTGAACTTCTATGGGACTAAAACTGATTTTATTTACAACCCTAATAGTTTTGTCTGCTATAGCGTGTTCAACTCACACGCAATGCCTCCAGAATTCGGCAGACGGTGGGGAACGGAGTGTCTTAACACTAGGTTCCCTCTGCCTACCCTGCTGTGTGCGGGATACAGCGTGAAATTGATTACCGTGTTCATAAAAAATGCTTTACACAAGAAACATACTATGCGTAGTTAGCATTTTGGTAATAAGTACTTCCAACGTTTACATAACGATACTTTAGTCTAATTTCATCCATAATACTTATAGATAAATTATCTTCATGTCCAATATTCAAGTAGATGTTCATTAAATGCAGAATTAGCTTCCAATATAAAATTTGTGTTCCCGTTAAGTTTTATAAAAGGCAAGCAAGATGTAGAAGTTCCAGATTTGGGTAAAATGGGTTCATAGTATACATATCTAAATTTTCAGCTTTCACATGAATCGGACATAAAAAGTTTTTTTTTATTCTGGTTATTATGGTTTTGGTTTTGTTTGGTTAGATACTATAACTACCAACTTATTAGTTGGTATAATAAACTATAACCAAATAATTATCATAAATATTACTTTTATACTCGTGCAACTTCGACGTTTCATGTAATTATTTACAATGTAAAACCAATGTAGACACATTGGTCATTGGTCCAATGTAGACACATTGATTTTACAATTTGTTAATAATATTGAAATTACCGAAATATTATAAGCAAAACGGCCATGCTACAAAATAAGGCAGTGGTCATTAAAAAACACAAAGTAAACTAAAGCTAAATGTTATCGACAAAAAAAAATAAAAAAAAATCTAAAATACACGTTATATGTACCTAACATTTTTATGCAAAAGGATTGAAATGTGGCACTTTGTCGATTATAAAACTAATACAATTGCAATTGAATATGATAATTATTTTTATATAATTAAGACGGAGGTATTTTAGAAAATGACCCTTTTGTTTATAAATACACTTCTTATTACTAGACGCTTTTCAAAATATGGCCCTCTAGTACCAAAATAATTTGCGTTTCCCGCACGTGATGGGTCACAAGTCACAACTAACAAAGTGGCCGTTTTGATCATATTTACTCCGCGCAAACACCAAAATGCAAAAAGGGCACATTTGTATTTCACTACTTAATAATCGGAATTTCATGGGTGTCTTTTTAAAATTATGTTTTTTGATTGTTACAAAGTCGTTTCGTTGAATAAAAACTTTTAATTTAATTTTGATTTTTCCGATTTGTAGCCCTTTTATCCTTAAGCAGAGACTTATTAAGATATTTACTGGATAAAAACATTATAAATTAAGTCAAGTAAAAACAAGAGGCTAGTCGTGGCGTAGGGGCACTCAACTCGAAATTTATATTTCCATTTCTTTGCTCTGGTGCCGAGGCAAAGCGCGGCGTTGAGTTTCGCCACTCAACACTCAATACTTCCAGAATTCGGTGTGAAAGTGGGGAAAGCGGTGTCTTAACACTAGGTTCTCTCTGCCTACCCTGTAGTGTGCGGGATACAGCGTGAAGCTGATTTATTTTTAAATAAAAAACAAACTACCCATATTTGTAATTCCTTATTTGTAAGAAAATCATTATAAGTAGGGTATATGTAAAAAAAGAAAAAATGTATCTTTCTATTTCAACGATATGATAATCTGAAACAGATCTGGTAAGTAAATTATTTTTTTTATAAAAAACTGAAAATTCGCATATAAAATTATGTGAAATCATATTTGTACATCTAAAAAATTAATGAAGTTATCGACTTCGTCGTAAAATTTTATGTTTAGGTTATGTACTTATTACTCATGCCATTTCACATACTTGGCCAATAGTGAAAATAAAAAAGAACCTCTAGTTTAGACCACGCTGTATCCTTTCTTATCTAAAACCCTTTTTTTCTTGAATAATGAAATACTAGCTAAATATAATTTCACATATAACTTAGTAATTTAATTTCTCGCTCATAAATGTTTATGAAAATATATTAATTAGGTATTACCTCTATCGATTTTATCTTAGCTTGCTAAAACTTATTATCTAAAGACATATACTCTATTATTCCTTTTTATTTGGTACTACTTATAATACAGATTTTAATCGCGTATTATATATATATCTAAAATAGTATGGTACTGCCCCGTATGTCTTTTAACTGTATCCCAGAATCAAGCCATTGCTTAATATTGCTTTTTAGGTATTGCTTAAATAATCTGTGGTCTTTGAAGTTTGATTTGTCATTTAATTCTTAACAATAGAAACTTAACTATAAACGTGTACTATATTTTTTATTGATATGAGTTTTCGATGATATGATATTATTTTATTCTAAATCACTTGTTTTAGTTTAATTGAGAATTTAAATATGGATCCCCAAAATTCTTCTTGTGAAGGAAATATAGAAGCCAGTCAAGCATCTACATCACAATTATCAGATTTACTGCAATCAGCAACTTTAAATATCTCTTCAAATGAAAAAATAAATGAAACAAAAAAACAAATCGTATCAGCATCAACTAGCAATTCTTGCAGTAATGGGGAGAGTTCTACTAATTGCCACAATGCCAACTTACCAGAGTCAAGTAAGAACATAACTATCAATAATGATTCTTCTCAAAATTCTCCTTCAAAGACGTCTAAAAAAAAGAATGCTAAAAAGAAAGAAAGATTAAAAAAATTACAAATAGAAATGGCAAACGATAATAAGCAACCTGAAACCATCCAAACTGCTCCAGCAGCTCCTACACAGAATGGTATGACATCAGTACACGATTTTTTTTTAAAACATATTACACCATTATATGCAAGTGCTAATTCGAGGTATCTAGAAAATCTAACTCATCACCCACAGTATTTTCTTATGCAGAATGTACATTTTGGAGAAATGTATCACAACCATCCAACAGCTGCGAGTCTACCAAATTCTCCATTTCTACAACAATCTTATCCATCGAATTCTCAAAATGCACTCTTTCATAATACACCAATACTTCACCATAATCAGCCAAAATATTTACAGAATGCTTTACAGCATCCATTATTAAGTAAAAGCTTTGCCCACACAAACCATCATAACTTTCAACAGGCATCTGGTGTACACCCCATGATAAAAAGTTCTACATTTATAAATTCACAAATTACACAAAATGAACATCTCTCTCAACATACAATGAACAGCTCTCCGAGACAAAGAGTGAATGCCAAGAAAAAAGATATTAGTGATAATGAAGAGAGACAATTTAGTCCTTACTTATCTATTGAGGAAGTAGAAAAGGGATTACAAAATGATACATTATTGGAGGGTGTTTTGCGAATCAATCCTAGGCAATTTCAACATTCTTACGTTTCTAGTGCTGATAAAAGTGAGCAAGATGTTCTCATTGATGGGGTAAAAAATAGAAATCGCGCCTTGGAAGGAGATATTGTTATTATACAATTCATTGAGGATGATTCTGAAGAAAACAAAACAAATGGTGAAGATAAACAAAAGAAAGGCAAAGTAGTTTTTATAAAAGAGAAAGTTCATACTCGTTTATGTATTGGAAATTTAAAGTTAATGCCTGACAAAAGTAGACAAAGAGCACTTTTTGTGCCCAGGGATTACAGAGTACCCCGACTTAATATACCATTTACAAGTTGGCCTAATAATTTCTATAAAGAAGCAAAAAGTTATGAAAATACTTTGTTTCTAGCAAAAATTGAAGAATGGAAAGATGTAAGGTTTGCAATGGCAAAAATAATACGTCAGATAGGCCAGTCAGGTGATATGGAAACTGAGACTAAAGCTATTCTAGCTCAAACAGATTTAGATATAACACCATATGGATCTGAAGTACGACAGTTCTATCCCAATTCTGATTATATGATTCCTGAAGAAGAAATTAGTTTACGCAAAGACTGCCGAAAAATGTGTATTTTCAGTATAGATCCATTTAGTTGTCGTGATGTAGATGACGCTGTTTCCTGTGAAAGATTAAGTAATGGCAACTTTGAGATTGGAGTCCATATTTCAGACGTTGCTCACTTTTTGGCAGAAAACACAATTCTAGATAAGAAGGTTGCAGAAAAAGCTACAACCATCTATATGGTAGAGAGGGCATATCACATGTTGCCTGATGACTTGTGTATGCTCTGTTCACTTTTCTCAGGTGTTGATAAATTAGCTTTCTCCATTTTTTGGGAAATGACTGAAGATGCTCAAATTGTCCGACACACATTTACAAAAACTGTCATACATTCCTGTGGTCAACTAGCTTATGAGAATGCACAAGCAGTACTCGATAATATTGAAAATGCTGAGAGTAGTTTTCCAGAATTGTGCAATGGTTTTAGTTTCAAAGATGTCAAACAAAGAATAAAAAAATTAGGCGAATTGTCAGCAATATTAAGGGAAAGAAGATTTGGAGGTGGAGCCTTAAAATTGGATCAGCCAAAAGTATCATTCCATTTAAATCCAGCAAATGGTTTACCAGATTCTTTCTTAATTTCTGAAAGTAAAACAAGCCATCAGTTAATTGAAGAATTTATGCTTTTAGCTAATATAACTGTAGCTCATAGAATATATGATGACCACCCAAAACTTGCCTTTTTAAGATGTCATCCACCTCCTAGTGTTTATATGTTAAAACAACTAGCAAAATCTTTAAAACCTATGGGCATTAATATAGAAATTAATTCAGCTGGAGAATTGCATAAATCTTTATTACCTTATATTGGACCTGACAGTACAGACAGAGGAAGAGTTATGGTTCTAAATATGTTATGTGCTAAGCCTATGGCAAGAGCTAAATATTTTTGTGCTGGTAGTGGAGAAGATGATTATAGCCATTATGCCTTGAATGTTCCATTATATACACATTTCACAAGCCCTATACGACGCTACGCTGATATAATGGTCCACAGGTATAGTATTTTTTTTAAATGCAATCTTTTTCAAAATTTATCTAATTTTACTGTTTTAACAGTTTTATTTACATGTATATTTATTTTTATGAGGCCGTCGCGGCGATGCGTCACTCTAAACTCGAAGACTATGGTTATGGGTTTGATTCTCACTCAGGGGAATTAATTATTGTAATTTCCTCAGTTTAGTAAGAAGGCAAAGTGTGACGTTGAGTCCAAACATTAAACACGGCCTTGCAAATCGGCCGAACAATGGGGAACTTGTGTCTTACCTCTGCTTACCCTGCTATATGCAGGATCAATTATGTAGGAAATAATTGTAGATTTTAATTTTACAATTTTCTTTCCCTTTTAGATTACTAGCAGCAAGCTTACAATATAGGGAAACACCTAAATGGGAAGAGGATGCAGTTTCGATGATAGCCGCACAATGTAATAAACAAAAGTACAATGCCAAAAAAGCAGGCGAACTTTCAACTGAGTTATACATATTAAAATATATTGAATTAAACACTCCTGTTATTACTGAGGCTGTTGTTGTAGAGGTTAGAGAAAAGTATATAGATGTCATAGTTGTTTCTATGGGATTAAATAGAAGAATATTTTTTAACAGTGTAAGTTTTTGATCTAACTCTATTTTTTTTAAAGGTTTTTTATAGCTTGTCAGCCTGAAAAAGAAATTGTATTATGTTAATTTAAAAAAGTATTATGATGACGTTGTTGTCGTTCAGTGGCACATAATAAGACTAAGTGTGGCAGTTGTTTGCTTGATTCCTATTCAGGGATTTCATTTGTTTTCTTTGGTAATTAAATAAAGTAATATACCATATATGGTAAATTGGATGGAATTTAGGGAAAACTGTACCTTAATCCTGGCAACCTATTTTTATATTATATTATTGTGTCTATATGGTGATGGTGGAACTAAAAAAAATACCATTGATATTAATTAAAATTCTATTTTTAGGACTTTCCTGGAGAATATGAGTGCATAAAAAGTGATGCGGGTATTAAATTATCTAAAATGAAGTTGACTTGGATGAAAACCGACGATTTACCCAGCGTCACACAAATGATTGAAGTATTTTCTTTATTACAAATTGAGATGCACAAAGGTGATGATATGGTGAAGGTTGAGACAAAGCTAGTACGGCCGCAATGTACAAATTCTTAGTTTCATGTTTTTTTATATTATATTTTTATATGGTTGACAAGTACATACAAGTAGAAAATAGAATAATAATTGTTTTATAAATATAGTTGTTGAAGTTAGTGAATGGTAACGATTGTGTGCTATTATTGCATCACTATTAATAGTTGTAATAGTATTTTTCTTACATAACACAAGTAGTTTTATATAATAAAAAAGCACAACTTTTTAATAGGTAATAAATACTTTTTTGTTTAATAAATAATATAATATTATATTAAGTTTAGAAGGTTCCTTGACAAGGTGAAATCGCAAAAATTTTAAACTGCACTTTTTAAAATATTAAATGACTTAATTTATAATTTTTCTCTAAAAGATCTCAGTAGTGTTGCCCATGTTTAGCATAACCTGTTTTTTATGTTATACATTTCTGTAAACTTGCTCAGTATTCAGTAAGCATATCATGTTTATAAATTTTTCATCACTTGACTTCTCTGAAGAGATTAATATATGAACTATCTATATTATTTTATAGATTTTATTATAATAATGATTTTATAGTTTTTCTTAAAGAATTGTGTGATAATAAAAATAAATAAAACAAAAAGTTTTGTATAATGCATTTATTTTTATGAATTTATTAAAATGGATAATTGGGATACTCTACAATGTAGTAATATTTTTCTCGAAATAATTGTATAGTTGTATTATTTTTATAATGGATTTTAATCATAGACTTATCTTGAAAATATTCTAAATTAGGACATTTTATAATCTGTTACCATTTTAAATTCAGTCATAAATTAAATTATATAATTATATTACGAATTAGGCAGATCATCAGATTTAGTATAAATTGATATGCTCAGTCAAGATCAGACATTATATTTGGTAGTAAATAAAAAATTGATATATTAATTGTTTCAATTTATTTTATGAGTATATCTTATAAGGATATATCAGCTACTCTTATATTATGAACATATTATTCACTTTTTAATAAACTGGTTATATATTATATTGAACACTGTTAAACATATATTCTTAGGTTAAACCAAAGAAATATAATCAATTTATAAACTAACAAATCTCTGTAATCTTCAACATCTATATTACAAAACTATTTAAAAAAACCTGATGTTATGAAAAAGAACTATATTCTATTCATATTGGCAGGATACAAAATGTAAACAAAGTACTGTTTCTAAAACTTATTTATCTCTTAAATTTCTATTTAATGTAGTCAAGGTTTCATATAATTTTATATTTTAAATTAAAAAAAAAACAATTTAACAAAAACAAATAATCAGAAAACAACTTTACATTTAACAAAACAAGAAACTTAATAAAAACAAAAGTAACAACGATACCACAACAGTACTATCTTATGAACAGGTTGGCTGATAGTAAAAATTGCGGATATAATCTGACCGATGACAAAACATCACATTTTAATGTAAAATGTCCGCAGTATCTGTTCTCTATAGTTTATTTTTATAGTATTTAAATGCGTCTCAAGTTTGAGAACAAGTCGCCTTTTGGATGTTTTTACATGTCAAGTATTTATATATAAGTATTATTATTAATAATTGAAAATAATTTATGGTAATAGAAACATTTTTAGATTTCCAATTTGATGTTTACATGTTCGTGGCTTCAAATATGAAAACAATGTTTATTGTTGATTATTGTCATTTCTTTTCATTTAAAATTTTATAAAATTGGACATTGAACATGTAAAATTTTACGAAATTTTGAAAATATAAATTTAAATCATTATTATTATTAACTAATAAGTTCTATAGACCATCATTCAATAATATTATTTATATCCATAAATCCATAGATTTTTTTAAATTAATATACTAGCGAGCTTAATAGATCCAACAATTGTGACCTACAATATAAATAACCTTTTTTGATTTTTTTACCTTCTACTCTAATTTTTTGCCTTTCTGAATAGTGTATAGCTCAATAGTATTAATTTTGTCAATAGTAGCACTGACCAATTATACCATTGAAATAGTTTTATAATCAATGCACTCATACAAGTTTAACATTCATAGCAAATTGGAATTATTGAGAAAGTAGAAACAGCCGAGCCCCAACTTTACAAGGCTCTTTTGGTAGAAGAATGAATGCCGCTGAGTAGTAATCCATTTAGTTTGAAAAAAAAAATTTTTTTTTCGCTGTATGCCGCACACAGCAGGGTAGGCAGAGGGAATTTAGTGTTAAGACACTCCGTTCCCCACTTTTCGCCAAGTTCTGGAGGCTTTGCGTGTTGAGTGGCGGAGCTCAATCCCGCGCTTTGCCTCGACACCAGAGCGAAGAAATAAAAATATAAATGTAAAAAATATTTCTTTTCCTCAAGTGGGGATCGAACCCACAACCAGTGGATTTTACAGTCACACTTTGTGCCCCACGATTGGCCTCGATTGGCCTCAAAAAAAATACTAGTCAGTAATATCGACGGATGATAATTTTTCGCGATAACGTCATAAGAAAACTGATGAAAAATTGCATACTTTTAGGAATTGAATTATTATTATTTTGTATAATAAAAGGAAGAAGTTGGTTAAACTTTTTTTTATAAAATTAACATTTGTATATGCACTCGTTGATTCAAATCAGACCAAGAGTCAGACGGAACGTGACGTCATAATCGCTTATATTTTATTAACTTAGCTTCACGCTTTATCCTAGCGGGGTAGTCAGAGAGAACGGAGCGCCAAACGCTACGGTCTAATGCCACGTGCAACTCGCGAGAGCGCACTGATAGGGCGTCCCCACAAGGCGAGGCGCATCAGTGCGCCCTCGCTGGTGTGTCAAGTGTAGTAAACATTAGCATATAATTTTTTTAAGGTATTTTTTATTGATATTTTATTTGTATCTGCATCTATAAAAGGACATGTCCCCACTGACTGAGGTAAGACGCACGCACAGCCGTAACCGCTGTGCGTAGAAACGTGAAATTTGGACAGATTTATATTTTCGAATTCTGGAAATCCGAAAGGGATGAAATAGGGATTGAAAGTTTATATGAAAAAAAAATTAAATTAACACCGATTTTTATAAAATTTTAAACTCAGTCTTAAAAATATTTCATTGAACACGTCTTCCGTGGTTTTTTTAATTCACCCCCTAAGAGTGCAAATAAGGGTTTGAAAGTTTGTATAGGAAAATCCTTAAATCGCCACTAGTGTTGCCGAATTATCGATAGTTTCGCGATCGATAGTTTTAATCTAAAAAAGCCTATACGATCGATACAACAATCGATAGTATCGATCTTATCGATACTATCGATTCTATCGATAGTTTAGAAGAATACAATACAATCGGCTAAGTGCAATACTATCGATACTATCTGTAGTATCGTATCTCCTAATCGGAAATTAATCAATACAATCGATAGTATCGATACTATTAAATGTCTAGGATACAATAGTATCGATAAAATCTATAGTATCGATACCATCGATTATTTTGCACTATCGATTATATGCTAATTTACGATAGTATTGAGTATGATTCTTAAGCTTAATTACAAGATGAAATGAAAAGAACAAAATACGTTTTTATTATATTTATAATAACGTATGAATAAGCAATTAGTTACGTACTTCAACTAAGATGTTTCTTATATCATATTGATTGGTTACTACACATGAAAATAATAAGCAATACTATCGCAAATTAGCAAGCAATCGATAGTTCACAATAATCGATAGTATCGATACTATCGATACTGTCGATATTATCGTTTCCTAGAAATTCAATAGTATCGATACTATCGATAGTATCGATGTCTTTCTGATTTGGAGATACGCTACTATCGATAATATCGATAGCATTGCATTTGTCCGATAGTATTGTACCCTTTTGAACTATCGATATTTTCGATACTATCTCTTTAATCGATACTATCGATTTTAATATCGATAGTCCTTCTATCGGACTACTATCGATAGAATATCGAATTCCGATCGATAGTCCACTATCGATCGGCAACACTAATCGCCACAGATTTTTATATAATTTTAAATTTAGACTCTTGACAATGTGCCATTCCCGCTAAATAGATACAATAAACTTATATATTATATTATAAAACAAATAGTTATATCGTCTACTATTCATACGTCCACCAATTATAGCCATAATATATATGAAAAAATAAATAACTTCTGGTTACGTAATTACTAGCTAGACCCCCTACCCCCCATGTCATCAAAAATAAGCAAAACCCAAGACCCCCCCGCCCCCCTACAGTGTTTACGTAATACTTGAATGGCCCCTATAACAAAATAATAAAGGTTACTTATATACCTGTCATAAGTATGAAAATTGATCTGCTATATTAGCTGATAAACTGTTACTTAAAATGAAAAATAATGAAAGAAACCCATAAATACAACAACTGTAAAATTGTTCTCCCAGACCACCGCCGAGAGGAAGACGGTTTCACTAAAACTTACAAGGGATTTTACGCAGTCGGGTGAAAATATTCAGAAAATATCCATCTCAAAATAAAACAATTTGGGATTCTGTAGGTATTAAAAAAAGACAAGAATAAAACAAAAAATATCATCTTCACGCTGTGTAGGAACCTAGTGTAAAGACATTCCGTTCCTCATTCAACACCGGACTTTGTTTTGCCCTAATGCCAGAGCGAAGAAATGAAAATATTAATACGAATAACGAATCATCGAATCCACCGTCACAACCGTCCCGTTTAGTGTTGCGTCCGATCGATAGTCCACTATCGATCGGAATTCGATATTCTATCGATAGTAGTCCGATAGAAGGACTATCGATATTAAAATCGATAGTATCGAAACTATCGATAGTTCAAAAGGGTACAATACTATCGGACAAATGCAATGCTATCGATATTATCGATAGTATCGTATCTCCAAATCAGAAAGACATCGATACTATTGAATTTCTAGGAAACGATAATATCGACAGTATCGATAGTATCGATTATTGTGAATTATAATATAATTGCTTATTCATACGTAATTATAAATATAATAAAAACGTATTTTGTTCTTATCATTTCATCTTGTAATTAAGCTTAAGAATCATACTCAATACTATCGTAAATTAGCATATAATCAATAGTGCAAAATAATCGATGGTATCGATACTATTGTATCCTAGACATTTAATAGTATCGATACTATCGATTGTATTGATTAATTTCTGATTAGGAGATACGATACTACAGATAGTATCGATAGTATTGCACTTAACCGATTGTATTGTATCGATAATTTGGCAACACTAGTCGCGTTACAGCCACATCCTTGTGTCACGACGGCCTATTAGAATAAACATTACAAGAATAAATTTGTTTAAATAACATCTAAATCAAGGCATTTCCAATGGAGATAATGGGTCCTCGATCGGTTATAAAGGGTTTAAAAATAGCCGCTCAGACAGCGACAACGCCCCACGCTCCACCACAAGTGGCGGAGTGAACGATCATCGAGAGCTGTCGGCCGAAGCCGCGCCCGCCTCACGCTCAGGGCGCCGCGCCACGTCTCCTCATCGCGGCTGGCACGATCTCACATGTTATGTGGATCTCGTGAAGAGCTTACTATAGAAATGATCCTATGAAGTAAGGTCTTAATGGGAGCTCGAAAAATTTTGAACGTCATTCTGCGCGAGAAAATCTTGCCAGCGCGATTCAGAATTCGGCTTAAATGGTATAACGCCATCTAGCATTGGCTATGATCATTAAGACATAGTAGTGCCCAATCCACACCACAGAACACCTATACCCTTTGAGTATAGGTGTTCTGTGGTGTGGATTGGGCTTTATATTTTATCTGTAGTTCCGTTTTCTTAAGTCATTACAAATACAATTCAAATTTTGATTTTTGCTAAAATATATGGTTTATATTTTTTTATACACATTGTGTTAAGGGATATAGTGATTGTTGAAAATAAGTATTACAAAATTTTCAAATTAATTTATTCAAAAGTATAAAATGAATGTGTTTCAAGACTTACTTCAAAGTAGAGACAGTAATTCAGCAGCTATTTTTTTTGACCAATTGTGTAGTATTTTTTCTATAAAATCCGCAAAAGTTTTAGATATTAACAAATTAGAATTAATTGATGAAGACCTAATTGATGAAATAAAGAGTCTATCTTTGGATTTATTAATATGTTTTGGGAAGACTCTCAGGGATTTGAAATGTTCTATAATAGATAAGGAAAACTTACGAACTCACGATATTTATTTGAAATACAAGGGCTATAATAAAATTACTGTTTCCTCTGTCAATTTACCACACTCACAACTACAAGACCGTGAATATTTGTCCCTTGAAGAAGTGGTAACAGCATATTTAAATTACATAAAAAGTTTAAGTGTCTATTTAAAAGAATTGGAGAATATAGACCACCACTTCACTGTAGTGGAACCTGTTAAACCAACTTTTAAAGATGATTACCGAAGAATTGCACTTGGTTTGGTATTGTTTCTTGATTCATCACTTATTTAACTATAACAAAATGTAATATGGAAAAGTTGATTTAATTTACAGATGAAAGAGTGTGGTTACATGTAGAAATTACAACTAGTGGATTAGCTACCAATGTTCATCTAGTTGGTCAGTCAGAAGAATGGCATGATAAATTACAAGATAAGCTATTATCTTGGGACCATGACAAAGATATTGTGGAAAATATTTTAACTGTATTTGGTAAGTTAAAAATATCAAAAGTGTTTATTGTTAACTTATTTTATTTTGTAATTTATTAATTAAAATATTTTTGCAGATTCGGTGAAGACAAAACATTCTGCTAAACAAATAAATATGAATATGGATGTTATTGATAACAAAGATTTGCAAACTTTATCATGTGGAATTTGTTTTTGTGCAGAGTTGCCTGATCTTGGTGTACCACAGCCATTATGCCAGAATCCCAAATGTGGTGTTTACTTCCATAAAAACTGTTTATTTCAGGTATGTCACTATAAATAGCTCAGAATATTGACTGGGACTCATAACCCAAGTGTAGGTGTGTTTGTGACCAAGTGACTTTTTTAAATGTGGATTAACATTAGCCTCCTTGTCTAAGCTGTTTTTATTGACACCAAATTTGAAATTATTCTACTAGTAAAATATTATGCCAGACTATTTTTGGTCTAAGATACCAGTGCATAAATCTGCAGGTATCTGCTTTGTTCAATAAAACTTCTTTCTAAGAATAATACATGACATTAGAATAGATTATTCTACTAAATAAGTTTCATTAAAAAACAGATACCTGTACATTTATGCACTGAGATCTCAACCTATTAAGTAACAATTGAAACATTTATCAAATGTCATACGAGTAGAACTTTCTTAAATATTTTTACATTGAGATATGCCATTATATCAGTTTCAGTTTATAGACATTTAATTTCTATTGTTTCATTGAAATTTAATATACAATAATCATTCTATATGTATTAAAATTTTAAATATTCAAAAGTTGTTTTGTCAGCTTAGCTAAATATTAAGAGGCCATCCAGTAATTAGCTGTCTCATGTTCAAGAGGTAGACGAATGTGATAAGAGGTGGGAGTAGTCCTAACTTACTTTTTTGTAATAAAAGCAATTTAATACTTAACACTATTAAGGAATCAAGTCCTTCTGAAAGATAATTATGTGTATTGAGATGCATTACTGAAAATAATTTATCTTTGCGAGTGGGAATATATATTTATTATATTGTTTTCAGTGGTTGGTTGCTTGTGAAGGTGGCAGAGTTCCAGCATTTGGGATAGCTAATGGCAGTTGCCCCACTTGTCTACAACCAATTACGTGCAGCGAAAAAGATAATTAAAACGTTAATTTATAGTATTTTTAAACGATTTTTAAGTAAATAAATAAAAATAATATTTGAACATTTTTATGACCAACCTTTTTTTTAAGTGCATTATGATATTAGAAAGCCAAATTGCCTGTAATTGTATCAATACCTTTATGGCATAGTAAAGGAAATGTGACTAATGTCATATTATTAATAGAATATTTTCTTATGTACAAATATTGTATTATAGGGTACTATCGGTGCCAATCGTGGCGCACGGGCATAGAGTGTGACTGTAAACTTAACTGGTTGTGGGTTCGATCCCCACTTAAGGAAATGTAATATTTGTTTAAATTTATATTTCCATATGTTCGCTCTGGTGTGCACAGGCAAAGCACGGCGTTGAGCACTGCCACACACAACGCTTCTAGAATTCGGTGGAAAATGGCGAACAGAGTATTAAAATACTAGGTACACTGCTGTGGGCGGGATACAGCGTAAAGCTGATTTGATTTGATTTTTTGATAGTATTAAATCGCGATATCTATTTAAGTAAAACGCGTATTATAGGATTTATAGGCGCCATTGTGCGCTATGGTTTTAGAAAGTTTTTGGTCTGTTGTTTTTGAGTATTAAGTAGGTATCCAGTAATGTGTGCTATGAATAATGTAATCAGTATTTATTTCTTTTCATCGTTATTTTTGATAAATACCTAAATGTTTTAACTGAAAATGTTTGATATATTTATGACTTGTGCATAAATTTTGTATGTTGCTTATGGTACAAACATTATTATAATTTTATTACTTTAATGTCGCATATGTCTTTTCGTCGACAGTAAATATTCTGTGTGACTCTCACCTCTTTTCTGGATATCATAATGTGTTGTGCTATCTATACATGATTTTATAAGTAAATTTAAAAATACAGCACATGTATATATTCATAGTGAAAAAGGATAATTCTTCGAAACTTCTTATCATAGATAGTTGGCCACGGAACATATTGTCTTAACACTTCGTTCTCCACTTTCTACCCGAATTCAGGTATATTTGTGTTGAGTGCCGAAACCCACCCAACACCGTTTAGTCTTGCCAGAGCTTAAATATAATTATTCCTCTGAGCTCTAATACAAACTGGCCTCTAGTGATATATGGAAACAATGATCATCCCATCCGAAATCCAGAAAAAAATCTTAAATATAAAGTTGTTTTATTAGAGATTATTAAAAAAAAAAATATACCAAAAAATGACTCGAATTCTTCTACACCGGATTGCATTCTTGGAATTTTTCCTGTTGTCTGATTAAGAATAGCGATCACGAATAACGATTTTTATGTTTTGATGTGATGTTTTTTCACCCACCATAGGCGTAGGAATAGGGAGTAGAATAGTCTTGTACCCACCCCAGAAATATCATTAAAAAATTGCCCTGAAAAAGTTTTAAAAATACCTTTACACGAACATATCCATGTCCACCAGAAACCTAGTGTTAAGACACTCCGTTCCCCACTTTCTGCCGAATTCTGGAGGCATTGCGTGTTGAGTGGCAGAGTAAATATTTCATCTCCTGGAGTGGGGATCGAACCCACAACCAGTCGGTTTTACAGTCACACCTCGTGCCGCTGCGCCACGACTGGCCTCAACAAATATAAAACATTAAAAATTAAATATGTGGCGCTGCTATCAGTACAAGAGATGTAGGCCGGATTAGGTCAAGGAAAAATGTGCCGCGCTTGATGGCCAACGTCATTTCTACACTATATGAACAGTAACACAAATGCAAAGCTCAGTTTAGATATCGCCGAATGTATTCTTTTAAGTTCACTTAGCATCATCTAAAAAGAAATATATATTTCTTTTATTTACTTAAATCAAATTATTATTTATTTGAACAAATTAAACAAACACTTAACAAAATCTTTAGGTTGACTGAAAGGCATATTGTTTGAAATTTTTTAATATTATTAAAAATTACGTAGACATAATATTTTGTGGTTACATAGAGAATAATTCTGTATAAACTGTTGCGAACAATGCTCGCATCAGCTGTTGAACGACAGTTGGCGAAGCATTCACTCGGAGCCATCGCCACTTTGCAATGGCATATTGTTAAAAACTCGTATTCCTACTATGTAATTAATTCGAACAAAAAAAGCGGGTATGAAACGGTACACAAAATCTTTATTTAAATTATATAAACAGAATTCACATGACAAAATAAATGAGTGCTGCTCAACCAGCGTCGCTTACAAAATTAATGTTAAAGTTTTATTACAACTAGTATTTTATGTATAAATCATTTATATTGCCATGTAAAAATGTAAGGTGTTGACTATCTTTTAAAAGTAATTCATCACAAGGGTATACTTTCGTAAGTGCGCGTTGAGAGGCTGGTGCTTGATCCGGGTGCCTCGCCACTTTGCGGACCAGTCTCACGACCAACATTCTGAAATATATTAAAAATTATTTATAATAATGTTCAAATATATAAAGTGCATTTTAGATTCATCGTGGTGCAGCGCCGCAGTATCTGACTATAAACCCAACGATCGTGGGTTTGATTCTTAATCGTGGGAGTGAATTATTTTCAATTCTTTGCTCTGATAAAAAGGTAAAGTGCGGCGTTGGGTCCACTCAATGTCTCGAAAACGGGGTTGTGTGTAGAGAAAGCAAAGCAAAGTATATAAACGTGTATATGAAGAAGAATTAAATTATTATGTGACTTTGGACAGATTTAATATTTCAGCAGAGATAGGGCTGCTATGTATGAATACCCTGGATTTGTAATGCTTTACAAGAGGGCGTTTGGGGGCCGTACCGAATATTATTGTGCAGAAGGAACCCTAAATAATATACTAATATTTACTAAACTACATAATATAATTACAGTTTGTTTTTAATTTCATCTTACGATAAGAAAAGTGTATTACTTTTCTTATCGTAAGTTGAGTATATGATTTGTTCGATTATGGGTTAAATAAATAGCAAACAATTTGAGTAAATAAATAAATTAAAACAAACTGTTTTATTAGGGTGCCGTATCGAGAGAATTAAACGGGACTCTTCGATGTCTATCTGTCTGTCGCCAGTCCGTATCTCATGAACCGTGATAGTCAGACAGTTGAAATTTTCATAGATGCTATAATGCTATAACGACAAATACTCAAAAACAGAATAAAATAAATATTATAGGTGGAGATCCCATCGTTTAAAACTGTAGGGATTAGATTTTCTAATGAAACTTATATTTAAGAATGATACATGATAGTAGAATAGATTACACTAGGGTTGCCCAAAAAAATCCTGCCGCAATCACCTTTAATTAATGTTTTTCGTAACTCGTTTTTGGAGAAAATTGCACTCATATGTTTTTTATGTGAATCGCACATCATTTGAAAGAAAATCGCATAAGGAATTGGAAAAACAATGGTTGCCAGCTCTCAGTCTGCCGCAAGTCCAAGGTTGCCTGGTTTAAAGAGGTTACTTAATGTGAATATTTGCACTCATGTGTTTTTTTAATGAATTATATATCAAATTAAAGCTTAAGAGAATAGACGATGAAATACGCGATTTGCCTTATGTTTTAAAGTAAAATATTATATAATAGAAGGTCAATCTAAAAATTAATGTTTATTCTAGCTATTTACCTGTTAAATGATGATTATAATCATATTAAGAACATACAAAAAACTATTTAAATATGAAATCATCCTTATTTTTCAAGTGAAATAATGAACCCATGATATTAAGTCTTTGCTAAATCTGTTTTCTAAATACTAATACTAATTTAAATTATCATTTTAAAACGACTAAATTATCTAATTAAATAAATGCTTACAAATATCAATCTATTATAAGGTATTAATTACATCATGTTTCCTTAAGATAATGAAGGGCGACAATTATTACGTATGTTTTTTTATTAATTAAGAAAATATGGAAAATAACATTTCAATATACTCTCTCTCTCTTTGTCCTCTGCTCGTTAGATTTTTTTTTCTCGTTTTTTTTTTGATAACGGTTGGCGCAATCTTTTTTTTCTCACACAACTTTTAAGAATTTGCATTGAAAGAAATATATATGATAGAATTATAATAAACAAAATTAATTTATCAAAAATAAATTCTAACAAATTTCGACAGTAATGCCGAATAATAAACGCTATTTAAGGTTTATGACCAGGAGTCGGCAAATATCAATTAGTTGTCTACTTTTTACTATAGATAAACATTTTGCGGCGGTATACAAAGCAAACAAAATGCAATAATTTTATTTTCGTAGATGTATTGTTTCTAAATGCAATAACAGTGCAGATGGCAAAATGAGATGTTTTTGAACATATTACTTAGTTACTTACCTTTCGTTTTGGAGTGAAGACGTTTTTAGTTAACATGACAAAAATGAAGATCTGTTTTTTGTGCGAAAATGTGTGTGGAATTTAATAATGAGTCTTAAGTGTAAAATTCTGTTGTTGTTTCGCCAAAAAATGATTTTTATATACAGTAACATTTTCTTAAATAGTAACACAATGCACGGTTATCACTTGTTACAAAAAGTTCATTGTTGTAAAAAAAAATATAAAGAAGAACCGCACTCGAGGAGATGAAATATTCACTTAAATTTATATTTCCATCTCTTCGTTCTGGTGTCGAAGCAAAGCGCGGCGTTGAGTTCTGCCATTCAACACGCAATGCCTCCAGAATTCGGCAGAGAGTGGGGAACGGAGTGTCTTAATACTAGGTTCCCTCTGCCTACCCTGCTGCATGCGGGATACAGCGTGAATCTGATTTGATTTTTATTTTTCAATTATTTTCTAATGCAAAACGTAAGTATAATTAATGTTTGATAAGTATAATTAAATTTAATGTTTAATATTATATATTTTTCTCTGAGGACGAAGAGAGAGATTGAGAGTTTATAACGAGGTAATTTTCCATATTTTCTTGATTAATAAATAAAATATCTGCAATAATTGTCAACCTACATTATATTATGAAAACATTATGTAATTAATACCTTATAATAGAACGATATTTGTAAACGTTTATTTAATACTAGTGGGCGCGCGCAGCTTCGCCCGCTTATTTGAACCCTTACGGGGTATTTTTAGGAGTCTGAATTTCAAATATTATAAAAATCGGTGCCGATTAAAAAAAAAACCATACAAACTTTCAGCCCCCATTTTATCCCTTTAGGGTTCAATTTTCTTAAAATCCCTTATTAGTGGATGTCCAGATTACGAAAAAAAACATCTGTCCAAATTTCACGTTTCTACCATCAGCGGCTGTGCGTGCGTCTTACCTCAGTCAGTCAGGTACTTGTTTTATATATATAGATGATAATTTAGTCTTTTTAAAATAACGATTTAAACGAGTATTAATATCTAGAAAACAGATTTAACAAAGACTTAATATCATAGACTCATTATTTCAATGGAAAAATAAGGGTGATTTCATGTTTAAATAGTTTTTTGTATGTACTTAATATGATTAAAATCATCATTTAACAGGTGAACAGCTAGAATAAATATTAATTTTAAGATTGACCTTCTATTTTATAATATTTTACTTTAAAACATAAGGCAAATCGCGTATTTCATCGTCTATTCTCAGTCAAAAGGAATCAGAATAAAATATTTCGAATGACGGCAACCTTTGCTTGCGGCAGCCATTTTCCAGGCAGCCATGTGTTTTAGTGATGACAAAAAAATAAGCTTTAATTTGATATATTAAAAAAACACATGAGTGCAAATATTCACATTAAGTAACCTCTTTAAACCAGGCAACCTTGGACTTGCGGCAGACTGAGAGCTGGCAACCATTGTTTTTCCAATTGCTTATGCGATTTTCTTTCAAATGATGTGCGATTCACATAAAAAACATATGAGTGCAATTTTCTCCAAAAACGAGTTACGAAAAACATTAATTAAAGGTGATTGCGGCAGGATTTTTTTGGGCAACCCTAGTGTAATCTATTCTACTATCAAGTATCATTCTTAAATATAAGTTTCATTAGAAAATCTAATCCCTACAGTTTTAAACGATGGGATCTTAGGCCATTAAATGGAGCTCCCATATAACAAACGTGATTCTTTAGCCGTTTTTATATATAATGGTTCAGAGTTCTTTGTACGTGATCCCGACTTCGCACACGACTCGCACTTGGCCGAAGAAACCGTGACAGTCACATTTTTATTATTTAACAAAAACCTGAAAGTTTCTCTGCACATACACCCAACACCGGTAACTACGTACTATCAGTGAATATGAAAATTGTATGGTGATTAATAAAGTCTATAGAATAGTACCTAACTTTCGTTAAATTATAAATCTCAACATTTTTATATTTTCTAATATAAGAAATGACATTATCTATATATCTGTATATCTTAAAATTAATAGAATCTGAATACAAAACACAATAAACTAAATACAATTTACAACGCAATAATGTTAATCATATTAATAATAGAAAAAAGGTACATAGAAGTTTATTTTAAAATTACTATAAGAATCTTATTGTTACTATTTTAAATTTAAATAAAGATATATGTCTTTCACATTTTTAAAGTGTTATTCTCCAATTAGGAAAGAAAAATGTGTTTTAGAATATGTATGGCCATACACATTAATGTATGGCTTAGTGGTCAGAGCGCTTACACTGTCTCCAAGAGGTGCAGGTTCAAATATTTATAGGTTTTCTAAAAAGTATTAAATGTATATGTTATTTACATATATTTATTTATTTGTTTGATGATAAAAACAGCAACTAATTATATATTTTTTTTGCAAAAAATATTTCATTTAAATAATGTTTATGCATTGAAGAATATTCCTTTTTCCATATTTTTGATTTTTTGATTTTATATATTTTTATAAGCTCCAAGGAAATTGGAAATAAATAAGTTATTTATGATACATGATAAATTTTAAGTTCAGAAAATAATGCAATGTATAATTTAATGTAACATACAATATTCTTTTTAGTTTCAAGTTGTATCCCATATGCAGGATACCTATTTCCACCACTATGTATGATACATTGCATGTTTATTGATGGAGTGGCGGGGATAAACACCGTGCTTTGTCTTTTTACCGACGACCCAGCGAGGACAGGAAAATTATTGTATTGTCCAAATGGGGATCGAACCCAAAACGAAAAACGCCACATAACAGTCAGCTGTGGTGCAAGGGTGTGGAAGTAAGGTTGTGGGGGGAGAGTCAACATTAGTACAGACTTCAGAATGAATACTAAATACAAAAAAAATTGTAACTGATCATTATAGAAATGTATAAATACCTTTACATGTATTTGATTTTTGAGCATGGCAGCACGTAAGATTAGCATGGATGTCCGTCGTTGATATTCTTTACCCATTGCTAGACTTCTTTCAAAAGTAGTACTCCTCTGGTCTACATCTTTAGCATATAATATTTTATTATGAGAATCAATGCGTGCTTGAATTTGTCCATCGAGAATTAAGTGCATCAGCTCATCTTCTAGAGCATTTACTGTACAGTTAAAGGCAGCTGCCATTAGACACATGTCAGCAGAGAGATATGGGCTGAAGTATTGAATTAGCGCTCTATTACGAATCATCATGTACAAAGTATTCAAATGTGGTGCTAAATACATATCTAAAAGTAGATTGTCTCGAATCTCATCCAGTAACCTCAAGCATGAAGCATACTTGGATTCGTAAAATTTAAAAATTATGTCTCGTAACTGAGGTTCTAGCTCTAGGAATAATTTAAAAGAACTGCTAACTATAACTTGCTTTTGAAGCTCAGACCTGTCAAAGGTTGCCAACGCACAAAGTCCTCCATATACTGCTATGTTGTTGCTACTGAGTAGTTCTGGATAGTCACAATGGTCAATGCTGGCGGCTAGGAAATGTTTTGCAGCTGATTTATATTTCTTTGTTGCTAGCTCTGCAAGCCCAGCTGCACATTTTAAGCGAGTCAAAATAGCTTGATTAGAATCTTTTCCTGAAGCTTCATTAAAGTCCGGAGTTCCTTCTGCTTTTGATACAAAATTTAGAACATGTGACCAATTTTGTAAATACACTGACACTTTAACTACATTGAGGCACATCATTATTACATGCTTGCCGCTTGTGCAGTAATCACGAGCTCTAGAGTAACATTTCAAAGCACTAGTAAGATCTCCACAGTCCAAATAATGATCTCCTAAATCATCATGTCCTCTTCTAATGCTTTCTTTTATGGAATTAGTTTTGTAATTTTTAAGATCTGTATCTAATTTTTCCAATTTTATGGCAGCTTTCTTTGTTTTCGATTCTACCCATATAGAGTCCAGTACAGGTATGTCTTGTGAGCCCATTTGGACTGCTACATCGGGCAAGCCTGCTGTGGCTATAGCTTCAGCAAGCTTTTTATGTAGAGATTGATATAGACTTACGTTGTATGTGGTCATGACGTAAGAAATAGCCATTTTGAGTGCCTCTAATCTTAGAGAAGGACAATGATCTGCTACAAACATTAATCTGTATAATCTAGCAAAGCCAGTATACGAAGCAGCATAAGTTTCCAAGTCCAAGGTGGGATTTTCAACCACATAACGCTCTGTCTCATTGTTTTCATTATCTTCAAGTGGAACATCCACTTGCATAGGCTCCGCCGGATGCTAAAAGAATGAAATATGTTAAACACTAATTGATTCTGTCCTTAACTTTATAGTTTTTAATATATCAAATGAATTACATTTAAAGTAATATGTTTCTTACCATTTCGATCATTTTATTGGAAAAAACTTGAGTTATAAAAGAAAATAAGCGAATTCCCTTGTCAACGCAGGAAACCAACCTAGAACACAATGTACATATATCTTCTTTGATGTTTTAAATAAAGTTTATTGCCTATTCTATAAAAAGTCACTTTATTTACAACTTCTATAAATAAAATTTACAGAAAATAATTATTATCAAAATACCTTTATCATTACGTTTCTTTTTTGCAGCGGCATTTTTCTTTTTTGACGATGAAATACAGTGTTGCTGTATCCAAAATACATAGATAAAATATAATAGTGATCATTATTTAATAATAAAAATACTAATTATAATAATATGAGAAATGTACAAAAATTGTACCTAAGACTTTTTGTAATAATATATATAATTATAAAAACGATTACATACTATTTAATGATATTGATAAAAAAACACAGTAAGAAACCTTAGACTTGCCTTTAGATAGAGATTTCATTACTTTTCACAGAGAAATGAACATGTTTTTGGTGAGATTTCACTTCTTTTTTGTGGAAAGCAAATTTTAACCTGACTTGTTTAGCAGAGCTATTAGTGTCATAAATCAGTCAGAGTAGGTAGGAGTGACAACTAAATCGGAGATGGCGTGGGATTGTTAGGTTTTCTTACTAGATTTATTTCTATTTATTAGGCGTTGGTTTTTTTTAGTTCTCTATCTTTATTTTTTCTCCGGCTCTGATTCTTGTACAGTAGCTATTTTTCGTATTACCTATTCACGCTGTCTATTTATTCTTTTAAATAGTTTCGGTAGTTCTGTAATGTAATTTCTGAAAGATCAGGGCGGTATACACGCCTAAATATTCACTCCTTAATATTTTATTAATCACGCTGAATAACTTTTGAAAACATTTTCATATCTTCCAGAGTTTAGCCGAGAAATTAAGGCTCTTCAGCAAATGCTAAATATCTTAATTTAAGTACCTTAATAGAAGAGTTCCATTAATTTGAAGAAATTGTCAAAGGCAGTATATCAATGTCTCTAATAGCTTGGCTGGGCTTTTATGGTTTATGATCAGGGTCAACAGAACCAGATCTTCGATGTTTCTAGTGCATGAAAATACTTCAGACTTTCGTTTTTTTATTCACATGTAGAGCAATAGGCATATCACGGTGATTAAATTTCCATTTCTCCCATAGTTTAGCCGAGCTCTGAGGGTTCTTTATCAGATACTCAAAACTTTTAATTGTTAGTATATAAAATGAAGAGTTCCACCACACTGAATGAATTTTGCTAAGTCAGTATGTCGATATATATAATAGCTTGGTTGGGCTCTTACAGTTTCTCTTGAGGGTTTCCTTACACACAGACCCTACCTCTCGTCTTTGAGAAGTACTAATTCTATTTTGGTAATCAGTGAGTGAATCAGTGTCGAAATGCAACTTTGCTTTAGCCTAACTTTGGAAATATATGACAAATTACTAAGACGATAATTTAAAAGCTCTAAATCTAGCCAGAGGTTCTCAAATAGGGATACGAAGGTACTCCAAAATGGTTCCAGAAAAGGAGGGCAGACGGCGCTCGACTTGGCGGCAGCACTATCGTGTCCCCATAGGTCCCAGATGCTTGTACCTATATGAAAATTTCTTAAATATTTGTAAATTTTCAGTACGCATGCGCAATTTCTGTCATTTGTTATTGATAATAGAAATCTGACGTACGTTTTGAGTGCAATTGTTGTTAATATCTATTATTATTCATCAATACGTGCTTATCTACATATATTTTTTACAAACAATAATAGTGACAAGCATTCATATAAGAGATAAGTACAAACGCAGCAGCTTAGCTAAACAGTACGGAAATAGGGAACAATTTATAAAAAATTTAAATTTTTTTTTAAGTTAAATTTATAATTTTAAAAACTGTGTTTTATTTTGTTCTTTCGTCACGTAAAATAACGAATATATTTTTAGTAAGTATTATATTCTTAGTATTATATTCACAATTTTTTTTTAATATTGTTTACCTACTCTAACTAATTTAATTATTATAATGTCAAATAAGTAATGGGTAATTCTTTGTTCATTATTTTAATAATAAAAAGTGCACTTATGGCCACCATGGATTCCTAACGAAAGTAGGTTTTGGCGCAGTCGAAAAGATCCATACATCTATACCTACCTATAATAATATTGTTACTCATCGCTGTCTGTACATTTAAAAACATATGACAAAATCTATTATTGAGTCAATAAAGTAGAACCCAAAACAATAGTTTTTAATGTGTTTGTTTGTGCACGCTAATCTAACAAAAGAGCTTATCCGAATTATATATACGCCTATTCGCCTTTCTGCATCCATCTCGTCTCTTCCATCTTTACTGAACATACTCCAAATATACCACTTCCATTATATGTAGTTTTCACTACTGTATTTTGGCAAACTTCTATTAACACGTCGGGCTTATTTTTTTTTTTTTCAAAAATAGTTTTAAATCATTAATTGTAAATATTTTTTATGTCCATATAAATTAATTTAAAAACTAATCTAATCTAGTTTTTCTAAAAAGAGATCGCACCTCCACAACAGTTATCTTTCTTTCATTCTTCTTCTGTAATACCCAGGTTTCGGTACCAACACTGCATTGTGTACGACCAAACGCGCAGCTGTGGTGACGTTTTGCCGTCTCATCAAGCAGCTAAGGCTCCATTAACCCTGTTACCGGCAGCAATACACCTTTCCGCATCCATCTCGCCTCTTCCATCTTTACTGAACATACTTCCCAAATATACCACTTCACTAACTTGTCCCAGTCCGTCGTGGCGCAGTGGGACAAAGGTGTGACTGTAACGCGACCTACAACCGTCGCGTTCGATCCCCATTCGTGGAAATAAATTATTATTTATTAAGATTTTACTTTCACTCCCATGTCAATTTGTTTTAAATTTATATTATAAACGAATTTGTTCGACAAATTGCTACAAAATCACCGTTCATTGAATTGGCTGAAATTTTAATTTTCAATGTATTCATATTGTCTTAGAAATGATAATATTATTAGATGACGAAAGTAGATTCAGATGAGAAAATAAATAATTGTGTTGTTGAACAGCGAGCGAAAACGTGAGCGTATCGCTAGTTAAAAAAATATATAATATATACAATACAATATAGTGATAGTGTAAAGGGCTTGATAACAATAAATAGGTAGTAAGTATATAAAATAATACTTCAAACAACATAGTTAACTTTGATAAACGTTTTAATTATTTTATAATTTACATGCATTAAGATTATGCATACATAATATGCATTAATAATATATTTATATTATTATTAGTTTTTCTTTGAATTTATTATAGACTAGCGGCTCGCCCACGGCTTCGCCCGTTTAAAATACATGATTATTGATTTAATATGCACAATTGATTGACAACTATAATGACTTCTAATATGATTTTTTTACGACATTATCGTCAAAGATTTTTTGATTGTTTTAAATAAAAAAATACGACCATTGTTGATATTTGATATTTATAAAATATACATAAAGCTAATTATTTATTACACGTATATATTTTTGTAACTTTATGTTCTTTTTACCTATATAATATACTCTGTTAAATGTGCTGATGTCAGTGAATAATTTAATTTACTTATTCAGAAACAGCCTTAAATGTTAAATTATTGATTTGAAGGATTCATAATATTCTTTATAAAATAACTGTAATAATTGCATATTAACTCCTGTACAGTTTTTAAATTAGTTACATATATTATATGAACGAACCAACCAAAAAATCTTTGTATTTACTTGATATTTCTTTCAAGATCGTTCTTTATCTCTGTGTTGAATTAATTACGACTTAAACTTAACTGTTATGATTTATGAAGGTAATCTCCACTAACAATTCAATTTTGTTTACTTTATTGTATAAAATATTATATAATAGTGCTTCAAAAATATATATTTTTATCAACAGTCATATAACCCAGACGTTTCGAACGTCATTCTTTAGCCAGGGTCATACCAGCGCGATTGCTATATAATATTCGCAGGCAAGCTAATGCCTTGAGTTCATTCAAATGACGATAACTTTTTTTTTAATGAACCGATTTTGATGAACCAAACTTTAGTACTTAAGTTGAGTTAAAACAAAGAAATTGGTGAAATTTTCAAGTAAATCTGTTGAGTACTTTCAGAGAAAAATGCGGACAGAAATATGTCGACAGACAGAGACAGACAGACAAGAAATTCAAAAAAAATTCTTTTTGCTTTCTATTATTCTTTTTAAGTGTCCTCTATCCATTTCAGTCAAAATTACTAAATGTACAGACAAAATATTTTTACTGTCTTAATATATATAGAGATTTTATAACGTCAACGTATAGAAATATTGTAGGTATTAAACCTGGAGGAAATTGAATGATTAAGGAAAGCTAAAATTATTGTGCTGTTATTATTCTTGAAATTATCGTATTAATATTTGGACAGCGTAATAACTTAATTATACCTAACTATAATAACTGAAACAAGATTCTAATAATTATATTTATAAGTACGTACATTAGCCATAAGAAACGGAAAATGTACTGTTATTTATAGCTGGCGCCGTGACTCGTGTGAAGAGAAATGACGTACATGAGTGTTTCTAAAGCAGTAGAGCACATAATATTGTGCCTGGTAAACGACATTTTTATGTAACGTTTGTTTAATTAATTTTTTTCACATTTTTTAAATTATTTTAAATGATTTTATTAATAATTTAAAAATTTTCTTAGGTTACTCACATCTTCGAATTATTGGAATCAAATCATCACTATGAAGGCGATTCTACTTTTTATATCCATTTATCTTTTATATTGTGAAGGTGTTGTCGTAACAAGGTATGATGAAGTTAATGATAGACCGATTATTGGAATTTTATCTCAAGAACAATCTCATCATCTCAAAACAAAGTACCCTGAAGAAAACTATACAAGTTATATAGTAGCTTCGTACGTCAAGGCTGTGGAAGCATCAGGCGCTCGAGTGGTTCCTATCTTGTAAGTTTTTAGATTTTTTTATCAATCTAAAATTTCAATACATCTTCGAAAATAATTTAATTGCATTTGCTTTGCTTTGTATCGCGCCTCAAAATGTTTATCTATAGTAAAAGTAGACAAGTAATTGATATTTGCCGACTCCTGGTTTGTACTGTAAATAGCGTTTATTAGTTGGCTTTACTGTTAGAATTTCTTCGAATAATTTTTTGCTGAATTAGTTTGTTTGTTTATTATAATTCTATTATTTATATTTCTTTTCTAAAAAAAATGCAGCAACCGTTGTCAAAGCAAACGAGCAGAGGTAGGAGGAGTTTAATGAAATATGATTTTCCATATTTTCTTAATTAATAAAAAAAAATATCCGCAATAATTGTCATCCTTTATTATATTAAGGAAACATGATGTAATTAATAATTTATTGTAGATCGATATTTGTAAACATTTATTTAATTAGATAATTTAGTCGTTTTAAAATGATAATTTAAATGAGTATTATTAGTGTAAATCCATGATATTGAGTCTTTGCTAAATCTGTTTTCTTTTAGAAAACAGATTTAGATCATGGATTCATTATTTCACTTGAAAAATAAGGATACTTTCATCTTTAAATAGTTTTCTGTATGTACTTAATATGATTAAAATCATCATACTTCTATTGACCTTCTATTTTTTAAGGCAGACCACGCATTTTATCGTCTGTTCTTATAGTCAAACGGAACCGGAATAAAATATTTCAAATAATGGCAACCTTTGCTTGTGGCAGTTCTTTTCCAGGCAACCTTGTGTTATAGTGTTCAAAAAAAAAAGCTTTACTTTGATATATAATTCATTAAAAAATACATGAGTGCAAATTATTAACATTACTGGACTGCAGTTTATATTAGCTGCGGCAGACTGAGAGCTGCCAACCATTGTTTTTCTAATTCCTTATGCGATTTTCTTTTAAATCGTAGGATTCCCATTAAACATATATGAGTACAATTTTCTACATAAAAACGCATTACGATTTTTTTTATTAAAGGTGATTGCGGCAGGATTCTTCTAAGCTATTCTACTATTATATATCATTCTTAAATATAAGTTTCATTAGAAAAACAGATCTCTGCAGATTTAGCAATTTGATCTCGACCTATATTTCTTGGATGTCTGTACACGATATCTTATACCTTGTTTAAAATATAAATACGTAAAGTACCGTGTACCATATTTAATTTAACTAAACTTTATCCCTAGCGGAGTAGTCGGAGAGTACGGAGTGTCAAACACTACGGTCTCTATATACCTCTTTCGCCTCGTTCACTATCATCAACCTCTTCATACATGCCCTCCGGTGTGTCCTCACGCTTTATACGTGACCTTCCTCCAGTTTCTTTGATATTGTGTTTTCGAAAGGCAACTGAAGTCTCCCCCTATCTCTCTTACTACTCTTTTTTCCATCTTAAATCTTTTTTGCCATTCTTTCATCACTCAATTGTTCGACTTGCCCAAACCAGCTGAGCACGTTCTTTTTCATTCTCATCGTGACATCCTCGCTAGTACCTGCCATTCTGTGTATCTCTTCATTGCGGATTCGATCGGCTAAGCTGACTCCGTATACCCTACGAAGAGATCTCATCTCCACGGTATTCATCTTTCTTTTATTCTTCTTCTACAATTTCTTCGTTTCGCGGCCGTATAACAGTGTCGGTACCAACACTGCATTGTGTACGACCAAACGTGCAGCTGTGGTGACGTTTCGCCGTCTCATCAATGCACCTAAGACACCGCATCCATCTCGTCTCTTCCATTTTTACTGCACAAATATATCACTTCATTCACTTGTTCTAATATCTTACCATTTACACTGATCTTGCATTCCGCGCTTTCTTCATCTCTTTCAAAAACCAGAACCTTTATTTTACTCGCACTCAGGATTAGACCATTATTTTCACACCCTTATTTGAGAGTGGTGACTAATGCCTGCAAGTTGCATTCTGACGATGCAATGAGCACTGTATCATTTGCATATAGCAGACAATTCACATTCAAATTACCTACTTTCACTCTCATATCGCTTTGTTTCATTCATTGTATCATATCTGTATTGTACAAGAGGGCGCGCGCGGCTTCACCCGCTTATTAGGAGTGAATTCTAAAAAAACCACGAAACACGTGTTCAATAAAATATTTTTAACAGTCTGAATTTAATTTTTTATAAAAATCGGTGGCAATTTAAAGATTTTTCCATATAAACTTTCAACCCCTTATTGGAACCCTTAGGGGGTGAATTCTTATAAACCATGAAACACGAGTTCAATGAAATATTTTTAAGAGTCTGAATTTCTAATTTTATAAAAATCGGTGGAGATTTTTTTTTCCATACAAACTTTCAACCCCAAAGTTTTTGAAATTCCCTTGTTAGTGGATGTCCAGAAAATGAAAATAAACATCTGCCCAAGTTTCACGTTTCTACCCTTTATATATATATATATATATATATATATATATATATATATATATATATATATATATATATATATATATATATAAAAGGACTTGTGCTGACTGACTGAGGTAAGACGCACGCAGAGCCGTAACCGCTGATGGTAGAAACGTGAAACTTGGGCAGATGTTTATTTTCATTTTCTGGACATCCACTAACAAGGGAATTTCAAAAACTTTGGGGTTGAAAGTTTGTATGGAAAAAAAAATCTCCACCGATTTTTATAAAATTAGAAATTCAGACTCTTAAAAATATTTCATTGAACTCGTGTTTCATGGTTTATAAGAATTCACCCCCTAAGGGTTCCAATAAGGGGTTGAAAGTTTATATGGAAAAATCTTTAAATTGCCACCGATTTTTATAAAAAATTATATATATATATAGATTATCTGCATTGTAGATATTTTATCTATTTTATTCGCACTTTGTAATAAAATATCTAAATAACGATGAAAACCGAATAAAAATTTGTTGCGTGCATAGATTGTTTAGAAGGAGTTCAGTTCAATTTCAGCGAGGGGCAATACATGTACATATACAGGATGGAAGTGTCAGCACCACTTTAAATGAAACCACAGTTTTAACTACTCTATAAAAGCCTAATACATTTTTTTTACCAAAAAAAAGTGATTTTTTCAAACAAAATAAAAAAAATAATAATTATTGTAATATAAAACGTCATTTATCAAGAACGACGCACGCACACATAAACGGCCGCAATCGCCTTTTTCCTAAATCGAGTCGTAGGTAATGGCGGCAAAGTTCAAAGTTGTTTAACCTTTAATAGTATTTTTGTAGTAGTATGTGTTTACGTTATTGGTATCTATGCGTAACTACGTTACACGAAATACAGGTATGGATAAACATCGTGAAATGCAAAAAAATCCTACGTCATTCCACGTTCAAACTGTTGAGGTATCTTAAATAATTTCCTCAAGTATGGGTTTAAAATATTTTTCCCTATATGCTGTTCCTGTAAAATGAGCGCTGATGCTTTCACTCTGTATAATCGAATCTATTTTAAAGTTCATAATTGGTACAATGCATGGATTCCTTTTTGTCGTCTATCTAGATGTCGAAAAAGCAAGGAATTTGTACAAAAGTAAGCTGTAAAGTAATCTATGAGGCATTACTACTGGCGTCACAAACCGGTATCTCGGAATTCAAAAATACTGGAATACCGGTATTCCAAATATAGGTTTTAAAAATACCACTTTAAGTTATACAATAACCGGTTTTTTATTTTTTAATAAACTGAATTGAACGTGCGGGTAACCATAACTGTGCAATGATTTATATTCGTTAGTTCATCATCATCATCGACAGATATCGATGCTCTACTGTTCATCATTACTCGATCTTCAGCTTTTCGTAGTCGGGGTGTATGTAGTGACCGGATCCCTTCCGAAGATTCTTTGCACCCTTTTTCCCGCCGTAATCACGACCGCCACCATGATGATCGGGAATAGCAGGGCCACTGGGAATTGAGGGTCGTTCCATTTGGTGTGCCATCATAGGAAGTGTTGCTCAGTTGTGGTTAATTAAATAAAGCTAGTTATTTATGTTTATAAAAATAAATAATTTATCTTTTATTGAAAATGCAATAATATTTTGCCAGTAATGGCCAACGTTGGGT
This sequence comes from Heliconius himera, assembly GCA_021202915.1. NCBI lineage: Eukaryota > Metazoa > Arthropoda > Insecta > Lepidoptera > Nymphalidae > Heliconius > Heliconius himera. Next base: position 267,425 of record JAJHJA010000285.1, read on the forward strand.
GGGCACCAGATCATTTTGGGGTGGGCACGGCCCACCTGATCTTCCTCCCTTCCTATGCACATGTCGAAAATGAAAATGTTACATGTAACATTTCCTTGCGGCCATTTTGAATCGAACCCATTACAGTCGCATGCTTGATCTCCTGTGCAACGACTGGCTTCTAAGTATAATGTACAAATATTAATTACGTTTTTTTATTATTACAGCATTGGGAAACATCGCGACTACTATGAACAGCTCATGCGAAAAATAAATGGGTAAATAAATGAACTTTTATATTGTTCTACATAAATTTAAATAAAAAAAAAACTAAATAAATCAGTTTCACGTTGTATCCCGCATATAGCAGGGTGGGCAGAAGGAACCTAGTGTTATAACATTCCGTTCCCCACTTTTCGCCGGTTTTTTCAAGGCATTGCATGTTGAGTGCGGATCGAATAAGAATCATTTATGAAATAAAGGCACGTAATTAGCACTTTTAAATTAAAAATCATAATCAAATACTTTTAAATTAAAAAGCACTTTTTTATATAAGTAAATTTTAATAAAAGTACTACCGCGCGAAACTTAACTTTTTTCACGTAGACTTTATGATTCTTGCATTCTTTATGATCATAATTCCATTTACCACCCGTCCTTGTGTAAGTAATTTCAAAAGAAACAATGATAATGCTGAACGAAGGACTCCTATATGTCACAGTATGACAGTATGACCACTATGTGCAATTTTAATTTTTTTTTTCATTGATTTTTATTTTTGCGCTCGCTATTTTCAATATCTTCTTTTGATTAGATTTTAGTGATGAGGCAAACATTCCACATTCTATTGTATTAAGTACTTTGTTAATTGTGTTAATGTTACTTCGAAGTGAAATAAAGAGTTTTTACTGTATACCATCCTATACTTTTTTTATATTTCTTTCTTCTATCAAATTATTATATTTAATATTTTATACTTTTCATATAGAAATACATATATTTTTACTAACTGAAATGGGAATCTGTATATTAAATGCTGAACTAATAATACAAATAACTTTTGCGTGGGTAATGCAAAATTCTTTGGTAAAATTATGCCAAATTATGGTAGTAGTACTGTGTAGTTTTTTCCCGACTGCTAAGGAAGGGTTATGTTTTTCGCGCGTATCTTGTATATATGTATGTATGTAATATTCTTTATTACCTCATATCTCCAGAACTGCTGAACAGATTTACATAATTGAGGTATCGTTATATTCGTATTAGCAGCCCAAGGATTCATAAGTGACATTAAAAAAAAAATCATGGCGGCTGTGGGACGCCATTGGACTCAGTGAAAAAAAAAAATTCGTTTCGAATACATGGATATGGGCATGGGTATACCTCTTTAAATTATGCGGGGTTCCTGGTAAAGATTTTATTGATTGAAGAATTACTTATAGGTCCCGACTGTTAATCCTAATAAACTATTAGTCTTGTTTATTTTCTTTTTAGTTTTATGGAGTCGGGGTTTTTGTTTTTAAAAATATTTTTTTATACTTGTTAGTTTTTACATGTTGAGTTCCACCTGAGGGCCAGCTTTTAAATTTTTCTTAGCTTCACATTGTTCTCCGCTATCTTTTCGCTCAATTTTCGTAACATTATGTGTTCTATATGTATTATTCCTATATTATCATCTATACTATTTTAATTTTCAGTGTTCTTTTTCCTGGCGGTGCGACATACTTAAACAATTCCAACGGTTATGCAGACGCTGCCCAGCATATATATGAAATAGCGAAAGAATTAAACAACGCTGGCGATTACTTCCCTATATTTGGTACCTGTTTAGGTTTCCAGCTGATGATAATTTTAGCTTCTGGACGTTCTAGAGAGGATATTAGAGTCAGCTGCAGCTCATATTCAAATCGCCAGCTTCACTTTGTTCCCGGTATATATTTTTTTTGACAAAGGAGTCTTAGTGTCAAGCACCTTTGTTTTCCACTTTCACCCGAATTACATAATTTTCTTGGTAGAAAGATGAAAATAATTTAAAAATTATATTTTTCCCATGTGGGAATTATACCCTTAACCAGGTGTAAAGTTAGACGCTATGTCACTGCCTTAGGATGCCCTCATTTTTTATTTGTTTATTTTTAATAAATATTTCATTTTCTCGAGTGAGGATCGCCTACAACCCAACCAACCACAACTAGCCGCCACGACTGGGTTTAGTAATTTATTTTGAAAAAAGTGAAATATATATTGAATTCAAAACAAAAACAATAAATAAAATAAAAAACTAATAAATCATTCTTTATATTGTATTTTTAAATTTCTTTAAGAATATATTATGTTGGCAGTGTTTCTAAACAAAAGTAATAAAAACAAATATGTTCCTTTACATTCTTACAGATTTCTTGTCCAGCAAAATGTTTAAGGATGCTCCAAATGATGTTGTTCATATTTTACAAAATAAACAAGTTGCTGTAAATTCTCATCATTTTTGTATAGTGGATGAAGTAAGCAGCTTAATTTTATTCTTTATTTTTTTTCCTCTTTGTATGCCGCAGGGATACAGCAGGGAACGCAGGTATCTTGATAAAGACACTCCGACCCACATGCACTGTTCAATTTACGAGACTTGTCTTCTTACCAGAGCGACGAAATACAAATAACTCAATTCAAATCATTATAATTTCCCCGATAGGGTTCGAACCCACAACCATTGAGCCTTCATTGTTTTTATTTATTTAGCTTTACGCTATACTCTGCACTTATCAGGATAGGAAAACCTACCTAGACACTCATGCCCCTGTAGTGTTATATTATAAGTATAATTTTATATATTAATCTAGCATATATCATTATAATATCATTGTAATGATTATAATAAAGTAGTTCATATCGTTCGTTACGAGAGCGAGGAAATGAAAGTAATAATATTCCATTCCTCCGAATGGGAATCGAACCCACAACAGTCGTATTTGTAGTCACACGCTGGAGCCCCTGCGCAACAACGCGCAACGCGTGGCGCAGTGACACGAGCGGTCTCTCCTTGTCATTATTAATTATTATATTATAGGTATTTAAGAAAATTAGAAACTCAGATTGTTAAACTTAGAAAATAAGTCCAAAAATGAGAGACCTATGGTAATCATCTTCTATAATGACAAAAAAAAAAAAAACATCAGCTTTTGACAAAAACGAAATAAATGCAGTTTTTTTTAAAGAATTAGGAAGAATTATTCATAAAGTTAAAAAAATATATATTTATTTTAGAATATAAAGTCACATAAGCTGGATAAACATTGGCGTGTGACATCTCACTGTACAGATGACAATGGCAAGGAATTCGTTTCTAGTATTGAAAATAAAAGGTATAACTTTTTTTTAGCTTCACGCTGTACTATTGGCTTTAGGTATTGGTGAAACTTAGTGTAATAATTAGTTAAATAGAGATCAGATCAGCTTCACGCTGTATCCCGCACACAGCAGGGTAGGCAGAGGGAACATAGTGTTAAGAGACTCCGTTCCCCACCTTCTGCCGATTTCTGGAGGCATTGCGTGTTGAGTGGCAGAACTCAACGCCGCACTTAGCCTCGACACCAGAGCGAAGAAATGGAAATATAAATTTAAGTAAATATTTCATCTCCTCGAATGGGGATCGAATCCACAACCAGTCGGTTTTACAGTCACACTTCGTGCCGCTGCGCCACGACTGGCCTCATTAAAAAAAAAATAATCAGCTTCACGCTGTATCCCGCACACAGCAGGGTAGGTTAGGTTAATTATTTAAATAATAAACATTTTTTACATTAAAAACGTCTAATACGTAAAAGATTTGTGGGAATCTTTACTTCCTCGATCTGGTACCGAAACAAAGTGCGGCATTGGGTTCCGCCATTTAATACGCAATTTTTGGGAAATTGGTCAGTTCGTGGGGAACGGCGTGTGCAAACTCTAGGTTCCCTCTGTCTACTTTGCTACATGCGGGATACTGTGTGCATGGTATCGTTACGAAAGTATAATTGGCAGGTGGCAGGCACGTGACAGTATATATCACAAATAATCCGGCTTGGTGCTTTAAATCTTGCTTGTATTTTTGCATATATGATCACCTAAAAAAGTTTTATAATACAATAATTGTATTTTTTTTTCGCTAATTAAAAGTTTACGGCCACTGACATAAATATTATTTAGGTACGTATGTTTTATATTTTTTATAGATATCCTTTTTATGGAGTCCAGTTTCATCCCGAAAAAAGCGCTTACGAATGGAAAGCATCGAAAAACTTCGCTCACACAGCAGAGGCAATCTGGGCTAATCGGTATTTTATGGATTTTTTCATAGGAGAATGTAGAAAAAATGTCCACACCTTCCCATCGGAAGAAGAAAAGAAATATCTTATTTATAATTATCAGCCACATTACACGGGACTTGTCGGGAGTGCTTTCTTGCAGTGTTATTTCTTTGAACCGAGAGGAGTCGTTCAACGAAATTAAAAAAAACATGATTATTGACCCAAAAATAATTATTTTAAGAATATAAATATTCTATATTAGGGTATGTGGCAGCATTTTATATAATAAAAAATGCCTCCCAATAATAAGTTTCCTTATATGTACATACTCGTATATCTTGCTTGTGGGGACAGAGAAGTACCTAATAGATGTAAATGTTATAATAAAGAATTTTATATGAGCATTCGTTTTATTTACAACGTTTGTAACAATCAGAAAAAAAAAATAATTGGAAAATTATTATTGCCATTTTATAATTCAATTTTGGAAACCAAGCGCTTTGACCACTAAGCCATACATTATTATCAACGTATAGCTTAGTGGTCGGATTGGACATTTTCCAAAAGGCGCGAGTTCAAATCTCGCTACATTAATAGTTTTAGGTTTTCTAAAAAGTAATAAATATATCTATTACTAGTGGGCGCGCGCAGCTTCGCCCGCTTATTTGCACCCTTAGGGACGAATTCTAAAAAAACCACGTATCCAATAAAATATTATTAACAGTCTGAATTTAAATTGTTATAAAAATTGGTGGCGATTTAAGGATTTTTCCATATAAACTTTAAACTCCTTATTTGAATCCTTAGGGGGTGAATTCTAAAAAACCATGAAACACATGTTTAATGATTTTTTTTTAAGATTCTGAATTTCAAATTTAATAAAAATCGGTGCCGATTTTAAAAAAATCCATACAAAATTTCAACCCCTATTTCATTTCTTTAGGGTTAAAATTTTTCAAAATCCTTCTTAGTGGATGTCCAGATTATGAAAATAAACATCTGTCCAAATTTCACGTTTCCACCATCAGCGGTTACGGCTGTGCGTGCGTGTGTCTTACCTCAGTCAGTCAGGTGTCCTTTTATATATATATAGATAGATTTTCATTCTTGTAATCCTGCTATATTTTTTTATTAAGTAAACGTTGTTTATGAAGGATGAAAAGAAAAAGAAATGAAAAGAAAAAAATATTCATTTAGTTCCACACCGTGGTTGCAACCACAAGCCACAAGCCCCTAAAATTCTCAAATGAGTGTTGGTTGTTCTTGGTATTATATATTAAAAAAAACAAACCTTATTGACCATAACTAGTGTAACCTCGTTCTATAATTGAATAGATTATTATATTTTAAGGCCATCGATCAAAGCAAAAGGAAAGCGTGTAAATGTCGACGCGTAGGTTCTGGGTTAAATTCTAGATAAAACGCGGCGTTGAGTTGTGCTCCTCATTATATAATTATAATTAGTAAATAGAGAACACTTCTTAAACGTACGTATGAATATATTTGTAATAAAATCAATATTTTTTTTTTGAGGCCAGTTGTGGTGTAGGGGCACAAAATGTGACTGTAAAACCGACTGGTTATGGGTTTGATCCCCACTCGAGGAGATGAAATATTTACTTAAATTTATATTTCCATTTCTCCGCTCTGGTGTCGAGGACAAGTGCGGCGTTGAGTTCTGCCACGCAACACGCAATGCTATCAGAATTCGGCAGAAAGTGGACAACGGAGTGTCTTAACACAAAGTTCCCTCTGCCTATCCTCCAGTGTGCGGGATACAGCGTGAAGCTGATATGTTTTTTTATTTTAGCCAAGTTGAAGAAACGATTAAGTAAAGTTCATTATTTTCAATCGAATAACATTATACATATAATTAATCAAGTATCATACAAATAGCTGTAGGCAGCGGCTACGTTAGTTCGGGTCTACGCCCTTCGAACGTGGTTGATGCCCGCCGAAGAGAGCTCGAGGCTGTTTGTTTTTCAGCCACACTCTGTTCATAGTGTATATGTTATAGTATTATTAGGTACTTGACATAATTTTGCAGATTTGCGATAGTTGCATAACAAATATGTTATATAAGTTATTACGTTATTAGCAATTAATTCGATTTTTTTTACGTTAATTGTGTTTTATACTTGGATATATATAAATTAAATTAAATCAGCTTCACGCTGTATCCCGCACACAGCAGGGTAGGCAGAGGAAACCTGTCGAATTCTGGAGGCATTGCGTGTTGAGTGGCAGAACTCAATGCCGCGCTTAACCTCGACACCAGAGCGAAGAAATGGAAATATAAATTTAAGTAAATATTTCATCTCCTCGAGTTGGGATCGAACCCACAACCAGTCGGTTTTACAGTCACACTTCGTGCCGCTGCGCCACGACTGGCCTCTGAAAATATATAAAAACAAACTTATTAAGAATTAATCTGAGATCTATCTAGCTTCAAACACAATCAAAAGATACGAGCATTTATGCATCGTTTTTGCTGCATTTATTATATTTTAAACCGGACTTCACGTTTTCCCTCGGCGTGCAAGTAGGACTGAACAAGAGGCAGAGGTGTATGTATGTCATCGAAATTTTGCAAGTGCTGTTAGATTATAATACAACCAAAAAATTAGAGATTGTAATACATTGCTACGTTGTGATCTATACTATTTTATTCTTAAGTTACTGGTGCCTGTATCCTACATGTGATATGGGATGTATAAATGTTAAAAAATATATTAAGTTGTAAGTTATTTTTTTTAATTCTTAAACGCCAATTTTACACGCCGTTTCGTAGTTTAGTGTTTTTCGCTAAAGCTTCATTAGAATCAGTTTAGCCCTCTTCTCAACAATTTTAAAATGGTTTTTACGTTCGAAATACATCTTTGTATAATTATAGATCTTCACTTTAACGAAAGTAAATTATTTGTGTGATGAATTCCTATGGGATAAAACATTTTGATCAGAAAATTTACTCATTTATTCAAATCAAAGAGATTATTCATAATGAGGAAAGTTTAATTGTTCTTTTGATACCTGTTTCAAAGTAGGTGCTCTGTTTAAATATGAATCCGTTGACCTGACACTGGTGTTTGCTTATTCACAAGAATACACACGTGTACATATAGTTTTATAGTTTTTTATAACTACACTATAAAAAAACTATAAAAGCAAACGATAATTATTATTTTTGACACTTTTTGTGTCAAAAATCATCTCTATCAGGAATCAATCAAATTTATAAAAAAATCGTACAAGTGTTGAAGTATATTTTCAAATATTAACAAGCTAAACTCTTAATGTATCTTTGAATCAGGAATGTATATATATATGTTTGGCTCTTTTCAGTGTAATAACATTTAATTTCCTATAGGCCAACAGTCTCGGCTACAGTTTTATTTAAATACACTTTTTATTTTTGCGGATGGAGATAGAGAAAAATATCTAACCTACGAAATATTTAAATATTGTTATTATCAATGGACACTATTAACATAGTAGATACTAGAAAATGGAATAATGTAATATTTTAACATTTTATACCGATTAAAATTCAAATTAGAAAACAAGTTTTCAGCTTAATTAATTATTACATTTATACTTAGATATAATAAAACCGTAACGAATTGGTGTCTGTACATGAAAAATATATAAGAAAAATGTTATTGGGCACCTTTATCAATTGTTTGTCTGTGCTTGTGTTCACACTAATCTCAGAATCGGCTGAATCGTTTTAAATTCAGTTTTGACTACCGTATTCTGGCAAGCTTTCGTTAACATATAAGGTTTGTTATTACAATTGGTTCATAAATAAAAAACGTATATCAATTTAAAGTAGGTACTTATTTCGACAAAGAAATTTTATACAAATGTTTTATTGAATTGGCTAAATCTTTAGCTTTCAATTTGTGTGATGATAAAGAACACATATAAAATACTAGAGGGCGCGCGCGGCTTCGCCCGCTTATTAGGAGGGAATTCTAAAAAAATCACGAAACACGAGTTCAATAAAATATTTTTAACAGTCTGAATTTAAATTTTTATAAAAATCGGTGGCGATTTAAAGATTTTTCCATATGAACTTTCAACCCCTTATTTGAATTCGTAAAAACCATGAAACACGTGTTTAATGAAATATTTTTAAGAGTCTGGATTTAAAATTTTATAAGAATCGGTGCCAATTTTAAAAGAAATCCATACAAACTTTCAACCCCTATTTCATCCCTTTAGGGTTAAAATTTTTCAAAATCCCTTCTAAGTGGATGTCCAGAATATGAAAATAAACATCTGTCCAAATTTCACGTTTCTACCATCAGCGGTTATGGCTCTGCGTGCGTCTTACCTCAGTCAGTCAGCACAAGTCCTTTTATATATATAGATTTTACACGTATTCTAAATAAGTACTCTCTTTTCTAAATGTGGAATAACATTTTAAAAATATTAAAAATATTCAAATATTGGATCTGTTAATATTTGATATCGATAATAGAAGCTAAAAAAACTAATCAGCAGAATTTTTGGCTGTCTGTTCATCTCTCTCTTAGTTTGTTCGCGCACGTATACATGCAAATACAGGTAGGACAGGTATGATAATTAATAAGATAATAGCTCCGGTTTTATATAGGAATAGCTTAGTGATGAATTTACTTGGTGAAGTGAGTTTGAAGTAAAAAGAGTACACTCTCATATGGTATACTTCGTTATGTACCTTATGTAATACATACCGTATTAAATATTTCATATTAAATTTTAAAAAAACATATAAAGAACAAATGCGTTTTGTATATAACCAACAACATATTTTAAATTAAAGTTACTTTTATAAAACAAGAATCTTATGCAATTTTATTAACACTCTAAGGGTGCATTGAAAAAGTCGTATTTAAAAAAAAATCCCAATATGTATTTTATATAAGAATTTTATACAAATTATTAGTACATCTATACTTTTTAGGGTTCCATATTTTAAAAAGAAAAAAGAAACTCTTATAGCATCACTTTGTTGTCCGTGTGTCCGTATGGTCCGTAAGGACATTACATAAATGTATCAATTTGAAATTAAAATTGAATATTCAGGTCTACGGTTCCTTATAAAAAAAATAAATTTTTAAATTCACCGCAGTCAAAAGATTGATATGAATGTTTATGCATCGTTTTTGCTGTCTTTTGTATGAAAGTCATCACGTCATCATAATCTATACATACTTCCCATGGATCTATAATTATGAAATTTGACAAGAAATAGGAACTTGCAGTATAAAGGAAAAAAAAAACAGAAATTTAAAGTTTAATAATAGATATTTCATAGAAATTCATTTACTAACTTATAATTATAGTTCATTTAATCTAAAATAAATGCATACTGCCCCAAACTTAAGTTTATCTACTTTTATATATTACATCCTGTTGACATAAATTTGTATAGAATCCTCCATATGCGAGTCTGACTCTCATCTTACTGGTTTTTTCTTTCTACTGCGTTTATTTCTACTATTTAGTTGGAATATACCATTTAAATTTAATAATGCTTTGATTTTTAAAGCTTTACATATATATAAAATATTATTATATTATATTTTTTACTATTATATTTCGGATCCGGTGGCGAAAAAATTGTTGCAAGTAACAAACATGACGAAATCTATTCCTCGTAAACGGAGTTGCCGCTGTTGTTAGTGATAAATAAGCTAAGTGATGACGTGTAAAAAACTAAGGTTAACGAACCCAGTCCTTTTATAAATTAAATAGCTTAAATCCCCTTTGTGGGAAATTTCTATAGTAGTTTAGTTCTATAGTAGCACTATTATGCTGTCAACAGAATCATATTAATAATTGATTTATATTCCGCGAAAAGATATTTAATATTCACTTAATAGAAGACTATTAAGACTCAATATTTACTTATATATAAAAAACGTGAAAAACGTTTACATAGTACTTTAAGAAGCTTGTAAAATTTTGTACCGAGGGTACAATACTTTACCGACGGTAAAACTGAAGTGTTTGTTCGGGATTCGTAATTTTTCAATCCTTGCTTGTAAAGTTATAGTCTAGTATATAGATCTCAGGGCCGCCACAGCTACGTCATTTTAGTAAAGCTGAAATTTTGAGGGCTATTAGTCTAATATGTAGTTAAGAGAGTATGCGTACTCACTAATTTGAAAGTGGGGTCCTTTCTTAAGTTGCGTCAAATAAAGGTATATCTCTGTCTGGGAGGATGTTTGAGACATCGGATTGGTCTGGATCGGATCGGATCAGATGCTTATAAGGTGTCTTAAAATAGTCCGTAAATTATAAATGTAAAATTAACGCTTGCTAGTATAACGTAGCTTGCCTCAGTTTTAAAGAATCTTTAGGACGTCTGGCAGAAGTAAAGACCCACGTTAAGGGTCTGTCAGTAATAAACATATATTTTTTACATTATTCTTAAAATATTTAAATACGAGCATTTCTAATTTTTTTCCTTAATTCTCACGTAGGTTTTCTTTCTTTAATTCCCACGTAAGTGAGCGTGTACCTTAAATTGGCGCTACCTCCGAAAGGGCCCCACTTTCGAGTTAGTGAGTACGCATACTGTCTTAACTACATATTAGATTATTAATTCCCAAAATTTCAGTTTTGCTAAAATGATGTAGGTCTGGGAGCCCTGGGATCCAGTCTATATCGTACATCTGTCAGTCACTCTTAGTATTTTAGTATAACATTGAATTAAGAGTTCAGTATAACAACAAACAGAATATTGTAATATACTTATATTTTGTGAGGCAATTGTAACTGTACATTTAAAACAACTCGAGAGAACCTCGAGCTTTTTTGAGAATATATATTGAATTTATATCTGCGGTATAACCCCACAGTAACTAGTCGGCTAAGCTGGGCCTCCTCTGGGCAATCAGCGGTCTCACTCGGTCTTCTTTTAACTTCTTTCCCCCCTTCCGTCTGTCCCCGTCACAGTTCGCAAGGACCCAGGCCCTCTAAAAGGCTCACTGAGGACCCGCCTATATTAATAGCCGGAGGTGGATACCAACGGCTGGAGGGCTTAGCCCTGATATCGTTTCCCTTTGGGTAGAGAGAGAACACTTCCAGATCAATAATTACTTAAACAATATCTAGCTTAAAGTATATCAATATTTCAAATATTAGGCATATTGACACTGAGCGCAAAACTGTGTATATGATTTGCTTTTTTTATCCAACTAACAATAGTCGGATGGAATAAATTTATATCGTGGCAATATAAGTTCAAATGACAAAAAGAGAGCAATGGCGGGTCATTGCTAATTTACTTTTGCATTGCAAGTGGACGAGATACCAATCAGAGCAAGTGACAAAGCAAAACAATGTCAGATCATTGTAAGAATTTCTTCTTACTCCACGACCAAATTGTGAGAGTTCGGCCATAAATTTCTAAAATTTTCATTGTGAGATCAATAAAGATTTGATATCGTCTACAATAATCAAAGTCAACAAAAATAAACAAAGTGTAGCTAGGTTTTGATTTTATAGTTTATTTTTATTTGTATCGATAAACATGGATAGATTTCGTTAACAAGTATTTTTAACTTGCTACTTTCATTTAAATAAAAATAAATTTAATTTGTTAGACTTTAAACCCAAAAAGCTTATGAAGTCAATTAATAGAAAATAATAGTATGATTCATCTACTTCATTCATGAAAAATATATTTCTTTTTCTATAAAACCCATATTAAAAATAATTATTAAAGTAGAGACTAGACTTAATTATCATAAAAAGACCAAAATATTGCTATTATCTTTAGATTCTTGTCTAAAATTATTTCTATAGTTGTGATTGTGTCACATTATTCTAAAATTAAATTGAAGTTCATTTATTATCGTTAAGGAGCAATATAAACTAATTGTTAATTTCAAGTTAAAATAAAAAATATTCTAAGTATGTAGTTCATTTTTCTTTTATTACTTTTCTAATTCCCTAGCATTACTAGCCATGATGATTAATTTAGTCATCTAAGTAATATTTTTTATAATTCATCAAAAACTTTGAAAATATATATTTTTTTCTCTCTTGCATTGTTCTTTACTGTTTTTTAAAACTATACATGCCACGAAGACATGAGGCACATATTATAAATCCTAAATGTTGTCAGATTAGCTTTATATCAATCACTCCGTAATTTCGTAGTAGAAGTATATTTCACGACCATAAAATTTCAGATCCGATTTTCTAAACTTGTACATTTCGTCATAATTATTATTCTTTTTTTAGATAGTTACTTTTATCTAGTTTCAGGAACTATCAAAAATTCTATCTATCGAGAGAGAATGAAATTCACATACGTCGCGTCTACAATCACACGTTTGTGCTACTGGGCCACGACTATCTCAACTATGTAGTCTTAAGTGATGAGTGGTCTTCTATCACATATTTCATTTTCATCACCCAGCATAAAAAAAATCACAATCTATATATATAAAAGGACTTGTGCTGACTGACTGAGGTAAGACGCACGCAGAGCCGTAACCGCTGATGGTAGAAACGTGAAATTTGGGCAGATGTTTATTTTCATATTCTGGACATCCACTAAGAAGGGAATTTGAAAAATTTTAACCCTAAACGGATGAAATAGGGGTTGAAAGTTTGTATGGAAAAAAAATTTAATCTGTACCGATTTTTATAAAATTTAAAATTCGGACTCTTAAAGACATTTCATTGAACACGTGTTTCATGGTTTTTAAGAATTCACCCCCTAAGGTTTCAAATAAGGGATTGAAAGTTTATATGGAAAAATCTTTAAATTGCCACCGATTTTTATAAAAAATTAAATTGAGACTGTTAAAAATATTTTATTGAACACGTGTTTCGTGGTTTTTTTAGAATTCACTCCTAATAAACGGGCGAAGCCGCGCGCGCCCTCTAGTCTATATATATAAAAGGACTTGTGCTGACTGACTGAGGTAAGACGCACGCAGAGCCGTAACCACTGATGGTAGAAACGTGAAATTTGGGCAGATGTTTATTTTCATATTCTGGACATCCACTAAGAAGGGAATTTGAAAAATTTTAACCCTAAAGGGATGAAATAGGGGTTGAAAGTTTGTATGGAAAATTTTTTTAATCTGTACCGATTTTTATAAAATTTGAAATTCAGACTCTTAAAAATATTTCATTGAACACCTATTTCATGGTTCTTAAGAATTCACCCCCTAAGGGTTCAAATAAGGGGTTGAAAGTTTATATGGAAAAATCTTTAAATTGCCACCGATTTTTATAAAAATTTAAATTCAGACTGTTAAAAATATTTTATTGAACACGTGTTTCGTGGTTTTTTTAGAATGCACTCCTAATAAGCGGGCAAAGCCGCGCGCGCCCTCTAGTAATACATAAGCCGGACAGCTTGTCCAGACGGGAATCGTAATCTCCTCTCGCTACTGGCTTCCTTTTTTTGATTCTCGTTGGAATTTCAAGAGAATTCTTCCCTTCACTCTCTAACCTACTTACTTGCCAAACCCCTACTTTCTAAGTCACGTAGTTTCTGTGTGCGTTGTCTGTTACTTACTCACAAAGGAAGAATATGAGTAATAGAGATATTATACTAAAAGAAAAATGGTTTATATTTTCTTTTTTTTACACTTTAATATCACTTTACCTTCAATGATACTAGATCCAGTAATTGATATATTATATTTAATATTGCGGTCGTCGACATTGATAATGAAAAGGGTTGCGAGGGCAAAAAAGAAAAAAGTTGGTAAAAAGTTCATTTCATTATTTATTTAGTTCACTGACTTTTTATCATAAATATATTTTTCTTATTTTAGTATATTTTTTATATATTGTTAGGAGATTGAAATTATTTCGTTCAAAATTTTCCGCATTTAGAAATATTATGCTGTCGCTAACGATCTATTATAAAAACTGTGAATAGTTATTCTCTATATATATTTTCTATAGTAATGTGTAGTTAGAAAACGGAAGTCTTTTACAATTTATCCATGTAAATCGTTTTTGGTGCATTTTACATAAAAAATGTACTGCGTAATCAATTCTATACTACGTCCCGATCTACAATTTTGAAATTTGGTACCAAATGAAAACGGACAAATATACAATATATAGGGGAATTGTGCTCAAGATGACATACTTTTTTTTCAAGATAAATATTTGAAATAAATGAAGTCATGTGAGATCAGGACATTGCGTATATTATCATATATATCATTTTCAACGAAAGTATTGTAGTTTCAGAACAATCAAAGCAACATAAAATTAAAAAACAAACATAAATCGCACTTAGGTCGACCGGTGTAAGACGATATACCTATAGGGTAAGATGACATTGACGTCATAACCTGCGATCCACTGACTTTTTTGTTCACACGTGACTTTCCTGTAGAAGTAGACTTTAGCAATGGAGAAATACGCTTAAGTACGCTCTTGTCTTCTGGCTTCTTAATCGATCCTATTTATAAGTGTAAGATGACATACTATGCCATCTTATACTCACGTTTTGTATGTCATCTTACCCAATAGATATGTGAATTTAATTGTAACAGTTGTAACTAAAGTTTATGGGTAAGAATGCGCTTTTAGCGTTAGTTGTGTCATATAATAAGCCTATTTTACATTAAGAATTCCTTCAGGTAGAAAATCCTTGCCTTACGTGTATTTTCACCACCAAGCAAAAGCGAAAGAAAAATTTTCTGCTATTGAAAATTACAAAAACATGAACTACTTGCCAATCTGCGTTTACCTTCCGTCATAATGAATTTGAATACTAGCGATATCTAAAGACACTCTCTAAAACGTCATAAGATCACACTTAGTGCAAATATTTAAATCAATATTGGCAGTGTGTCATCTTATCTTCGTATGCCATCTTAAGCACAATTCCCCTAACAAATAACGGACAAATCTGCAAGAAGTGAAGATTTATAGGTATTTTATAGAAAAACATTTCAAGTTTATAGGTATTTCATAGAAAAACATTAGTATATTTGTAGTTCGTTTCATAAAAAACTTTATTCACCACATAATCAAAAACCTGAAAGGAATTTGCCATACCCCTATAACTATTAAATTTGACACGAAGTGAGAAATTGTAATACAAATAAAGAAAAAGAATCTGAAAAATGGAAATATATATTTTTATTTCCGATAAAGACTATTACAAGTTTATAAGTACTTAATTGGTGATTGGTGGTGAGTCCGACTCGCACTTAGCACTTAGTAGATCAGCAAAGCTTTATTATTTTAAGACATTTATTTTTTCTCATTCATCATTACAACGAGCTAAAGCCTTGTAGCAACTTTCAAGTCGCACGAATGCGCCAAATAGTATTTTATATACTATATACTTAAACGTACATACATACATATTTTGGCTAACTTCCGCATTCAGCGAGAAACTGAGACTCTTATTCTACTTTTCCACTACTCCGTCCATTTTAGGAACGGTTACCAACGGAGAGTTTAAAACAATAACTACACTGTCTAAAATACTTTAAGCAATCTTTATAAGTTAAGCTATATATCTTTATAAGGTAATTCTATTTTTAGTACGTATATTTCTGGATTGGATGGGCACAATTGGTACTCAGACGCTTGACGCGTACACATTGATCGGAGCGACTGCAGCAGCCTCTGACCTAATTCTCACGCTCAATGAAAATAATTATTTATTTATATGATTATGCCAAAAAGAGAAAAGATTATTAAGAAATTTTAATAGGCTTTATACATACATACTATACGAGAATATGTAGCAATAAAAAGATTTTTGTTTATATTTAATTTTTTGTAAAGATTCTGAAATTTAAAATATTACTTGTAATAAGTTACTAATATGTGATTTATATTTAGTTATTTATAAGATACATTAATACAAAAACAGATTAAAATTAATGTAATGTCATGTAATGTGACAAAAAATTCTTAATACATAAACTATATATGAATGGATTTATTATAAAATATTTAAGTCGATTTTCTATATGTATACATAATTTTATATATGCAGGTCCTTCAGGGACACCATCATGCGTTAATGCAGCGCGGCAGGGGTCTACGACCGAGCGACCTAGTTTACAGCGCTGACGTCACAGCTACGCCCCCATGACGTCACGCCGAGCCTCCGCCATTCCATTCAAAACTGGATCAACCCCGCAGATACCGCCCTCCACCTCACCTGTAAAGACCACGAGGTCACAGAGATATAAATATATCGCTTGAGGTCATTTCTTTTTTATATTGTGACTGCGAAAGGTCACAGGAAGTGGGGAAGGTACACCTGAAAAAGTAAACGAATAATGAATTGTGTTTGAAAAGTTACTATTTATTGTACTTTTTATGTACCTCGTATTTTTCCCAAAAAATAACTCTACTTAAGTTTTTTTCTTTATATAAGATTTAATGGTTTAATGTGTATAAATCTATACTTATAATAAAATCGTAACAGATTGATGTCTGTACATGAAAGATATATAAGAAAAATGCTATTTGGGGACTTTTTTAATGTAATAGTACCCAAAGCAATGATTTTTAAATTTGTTGTCTGCTTGTCTGTGCGTTTGTTCACGCTAATATCAGAAACGACTTAACCTATTTAAATGCAGTTTTCACTATTGGATTCCGGCAAGCTTCACTTATATATTAGTGTTAATAAAAAAGTTATATTAATATAAATAGTTAAATACGACAATATTGCTACAAAATAAGTGTTTTATTAAATTGGCTAAAATTTTAGCTATCAATGGATGAATATTGTCTTTAAAATGATAATTATTAGATCACGAAAGAACACAAGAGATTTGAGACAATGGCTGTGTCTTTCAAGCGGGCGAAGCCACGCGGGGGCCACTAGTTTTTAATGTAACTGAATTCTAAGTTGGAGATTTTAATTTTTCTCTGAGTAATGCTTATGTTTTGTTTTGTATACATTCCCGGAGATGTGTTAGTTTCGTAGATATGTGAAGGTGTGGAAACCGAAGTAACAAAAACGCCAGAAAGTAAAATATGGTAAATAAAATAAAAAATAATAAATTTACTTAAAAATTGGATAATATAATTTGTTTAAAAAAAAACACGTTAAATATAGACCAAAGTCGTATTGTTTCAATTAAATAAATATTAGGCAAAAAAAATTAAAAATAATTCAATCAACTGAGAGATACTTATATAATAATTTTCTAGCAAACACTGTTTCTATTTAAAGCTCATCCTTGACACGGAAACATGCGGGGGTCATGCCCTTTAGAGTAGATTCTGCAGCATAAAAGGCCTTTTTGAAAAGCTTTTTAATTTAGTTTTGTATGAAGTTAGACTTATAAATATTAAAAAATGATAGATGAATGGTAGAATGTGTTAAATAATTGTATTTAGTACATTAAAGATATTCCTATAATTATAACATTATGTTTAAATATTTCAAATTTAACTTTACATATTATTTATTTAGCAGGGGTATATACAAAAGATTTTAGAAATAGTCAGATTAAGAAATTTAGAAGAATGTATGTTCTTTCTCTCTTAAGATAACATTAAGTTATACTTTTAAAATATATATGTTTTCATATATGAAGATATGATGAAGAAAAAACTAGAAATCTCATATACGAAGAATAATAGCCAGAAACTACAACTAAACCTGATTAAATTAAACGTAACTTCTGTGTATGTGGGAATCGCGCTGGTGGGAAACTGTAACGCGGTTGTGGGTTCGATCCTAGGAAACGTAGAAACGTGACTCGAGGAAATGAATTATTATTTCTTAATATTTTCATTTCTTAATATTTTCATTTCTTAATATTTTCATTTCTTCGCTCTGGCATCAAGGCAAAAACTCGGCGTTGAGTTCAATCTGGAATGCCTCGAAAATACGACGGAAAGCGGGGAACGGAGTCTTAACAGAGAGAACCTATCGTTAAGACACTCCGTGCCTCTGCCGTCGCGTTTACAGTCTGTAGGTGGAATTTGTATTCGGAGGAATGAATTATTTTTATGAATATTTTCTCCTTCGAAATCGCGGAGTTGAGCTATGCCACTCTTGAAACAAAAATGTAGAACGGACTGTCTTAATATTAGGTTCCCTCTGCATATTCTGCTATATTTAGGGTACACCGTCAAGCTAAAAAAAGAAATAGTGACCCGATTTGCAAGATTCCAAATTGTAGTAATACGTATATTACTAAAAAAAAATAATCAAAAATTAAATCAGCTTCACGCTGTATCCCGCACAGAGCAGACCGCAGGTAGGCAGAAGGAACCTAGTGTTAAGACACTCCGTTCCCCACTTTTTGTCGAATTCTGGAGGCTTTGCGTGTTGGCAGAACTCAACGCCGCGCTTAACCTCGACACCAGAGCGAAGAAATGGAAATATAAAATTAAGTAAATATTTCGTCTCCTGGAGTAGGGATCGAACCCACAACCAGTCGGTTTTACAATCACACCTCGTGCCGCTGCACCACGACTGGCCTCAAAACGTATATTACTCTGACATATTTTAACACATGAGCTCGATAGTGCCTACGTGATTTTCTATTTCAAAGAACTCGAGTACTCTACAACCACTTAGTATTTTGAGGGCGAGCATGCTCTTGTATGAACAAAACAATGTGCCCACGCCTCGATTGTGTCGCAGAGTGTTATCTTGAAACCATATACAACGTAGAAAAAGAAAAGCCAACTGTATTTGTTTGAATGTAACGATGCAATATTACAGAGACCTACATTAGTAAGGTTTATAATTTATTTATTTTATATAGCGTATAGCAAAGTATACGGAGGAGGGAACCTTGTGTTAACATTTCGTTGCCTGAGTTCGAGTAGAAGACTTGCACGAGAAGAAAAAAGAGAAGTAGAATACTTGCACGAGCGGAAGAATTAAGATAAGTAATTCCCAGAGTGGAATAATACATTACCCACAACTACCGCGTCTACAGTTAGATCCTGTTTCTCTGGCGCCACAAATACTATAAGGTTAAGTAATACAAAAAAAAAGTATTTGGTAAATTTTAATTTTACATTATTTTATACATGAGGCCGACGTGGCGCAGGCACATGGGTGTGACGCGACGGTTGTTGGTTCGATACCCACTCGGGGGATTGTTTATTAATATTTTCATTTCCTCACTCTGGTATCAAGGCAAAAGCCTGGCGTTGAGTTCCGCCACTCAACACGGAATGTCTCGAAAAACTTAGCGTTCCCTCTGCCTACCGTGTTACACGCGGGATACAACACGTTGTACACACCAGCATCACGATGCTGATACTACTTTGTTGAGTACCAAGTATAATTTTTTCATCGTGTGGGATTTAAGTCTCAGAACTGCTGATCAGGTTAACATATCTTAGAAGATGACGAACATAATCGATATTATGTTTTTTTTAATATACACCGTTACTTAACTTTCAAGTTAGTTTAAGAATGACATTATTGTATACTAAGTCCATTAATCTCTGCTATGGATTGTGAAGCACGTATTTAGGTCGTGTAGACTTCTAGGGTACTAAAATTTAAAAGCATGGAAGGTTGTGACACGACCTAGTCCTAGATCTTGTGAATATGATTTTTAAGTTTATTTCTTAACCATCTACCCCCATTTGAAGCTGTTGCGTCATAGTAAATGTACTGAGAATTTTTTTTTTAGCTTTACGCTGTATCTCGCATGTAGGTAGGCAGAATAGTGTTAAGACACTCTGCTCACCACTAATTATAAAGTGTATAGATATAAACTTTATTAATTTGCTTAACCAAGGTAGCAAAAACAAAATTGTAAATATAAGCATTGTTCCATGCACAATTTAAATCTTCACGTTCATATAGCAAAAATATGATTTATATTATTATTTTCAAATAGCTAGTAATCTGTTAACATAAAAAGAATCGACATAAACAAGAAAAATAAAATAAATAAATTAGCTTCACGCTGTATCCCGCACACAGCAGGGTGGGCAGAGGGAACCTAGTGTTAAGACAAGAATTCTGGAGCCATTGCGTGTTGATTGGTAGAACTCAACGCGCTTTGCTTCGACACCAGAGCGAAGAAATGGAAATATAAATTTAAGTAAATATTTCATCTCCTCGAGTGGGGATCGAACCTACAACCAGTCGGTTTTACAGTCACACTTTGTGCCCCAGCGCCACTGGCCTCTGACATAAACAAGTAAGTATTAATATTTCTTTACATATGCAATGCAAATACCGCTGATGTTGCGTCACAACAACCAACAACCGAAACATGATGTTAATTGTCTAACTCATAAAAGGGACTACGTAGAAAACTGTAATTAATAATTATTAAGTGAAATAATATAATGAAAAAATGACATATACTTGACTTACAAAATGACGATAAGTTACTCGTATAATATGCGTTGTGAATAAATATTACGTACATTTACTTTTGGAAATATATTTTTAAATGCTTGCCATATAATATTACCCACAAAGCATTATAGCAAAACATATAACAATAATATACTACGAAATTGTAGCTTTAAGATGATTTTCAGTTTCACGCTTTATCCCGCATATAGCAGTGTAGGCAAAGAGAACGTGGTGTGAAGCCACTCCGTTCCGCGGAACTTAACGCCGCGCTTCTGCCACGCTACCAAAGCGAAGGAATTAAAACATTGATAAATAATAATTCATTCCCTCGAATGGAAATCGAACCCAAAACTAACACCTTCGCCACGACGGCCTCGTTAAAAATGTAATATAACACAATATAAGGAATCACACCTTTACAAATGGAATCCCAATAGAATAAATTTCCAAATGCGCACGAGTTAAGGCACAATTATGTGAGCTTGGGCGGATCACGTTGGGACTCTCGTGGCCACAGATATAAATAACCGCACATTATTCTTCGCGTTTTACCCATTACTATAACTAACTGAAAAATCAATTAAAACGTTTCAAAACACGGGACAAGAAGTATTTTATAATCGTTTATTGGTTGTAAATGTCAGAAACACGTTTTGTTATGTTCGCAAAATTAAATTTTGCGTTAAATAATTATATTTGAAATGTTTTTTGAAATCATTTGATTTTAGTATATTACATAATGCATAATTCTTGCAATTAGATTAATAATTTCTAATATTAAAATTAAGTAGTTGGATAATATTTGACTGTATATTAGATATTTTTAGAAATAGTAAGTATAAGAATTTGAATTTGATGGCACTCGAACCCGTGCTTCTTGGAAACCGTCCAAGCGCTCTGACCACTGAGACATATGTTGATAGTCCGTTAAATATTTTTCAGTCCTTAGTGTGGAATAAAATTTAAAAAATGTAAAAAAATATGTACAAGATGATTTTTGATCCTCACTTGGGAAGATATTAAAATGAAACAATATTTCTTCTACCACTCAAAATGCCATGTTTTAGAATTTGGCGATAAAAAGGTATTAGAGCATGAATGTATAAATCGATGAAAAAATTGGAGAGAAATAATACTATAGAGAAAAAATAATGTATGATGAATCTGGTTTGTCATTCTGTTATGTTTATTCTAAAAACTCGTCTCTTTTTGCTGTTAATAAATAATTACAGAACATGCGTATAATTTCCAATGAAAATTTTTGTAATTAAATGATCGTGTTTTATTTTTTGTATTTTTTTCTTTTTAATCATAATCATAATTTATTGGTACGCGTAACAACGTAATGTTTAAATTAAATTTTTAAGATTTGTTCTATTTCTGACATTGCCTTTGAGAGGATGCAGCGAAGTAGCGCTACTTGCTTTTTTTGATTGCGTGCCTCTAATACTTTTAAAAGAACCTCTCGAACCATTAAAGTGGTTGATCATCCACTCCGATGTGCATATTGGCGGTCTGATAATGCAACCGTGTCTAACAAAGAGTTCTTAAGATGGGATGTTGCACCATATTTTAACACGTTAGTATTAGTAGGGATTCTAGCAAATGGTCTGTGTATCTGTAACATATCAGTATCAGTGATAAAAGTGATGGGGTCACCCATCACGTATATCACATTTTCCTTTATACAGAGGGCATATTTGTACTTCCTTTAGAGGTTGAGGGTACATTCCATCATTCAAACATTTATTAAATAAACTTTTAAGAGGATAACAAATAACATTACTAATATTACGCAACACGCAACAGAAAACTTACCATACATGTCTTTGGTAGGTTTATTGGCATTTTTTTTAGTTAATAGTAAAAAATCTCATTAATTGTAAAACGCCGAAATCTGATCTATTTGTATAGTTGAAAATCTCATTCGAAATTTTATGTTGTCTATTTATATCCACAAAATTTTATCTGTTTAATGTAAATAATACATGTAAATAATAAATTATTTCTAATTTATTGGCAAAAAAATCTCCATTTACTTTTTTAATGTCTTCAGTAAATCGCTGGTGTGGTTTGTTAGTTTTACCCGATTCACATTTTTTATATATCCCACATACGGTCTATAAAAACTCACCGCGTACAGCGTAGTGATCACTTATGTTCGTGATGACGGCTGTAACACTATTATTATTATCTGAAAAATGAACATAATAATCAAGATTCTTCAATAGTTTCGACAACAGTCGTTGTTTTTCATTTTACGATAAAAATTGGATCGGATAAAAATCCGTACTGTATTACGTGTGACGCAGTTACATAGACTTACAACGATAATTTTATTATTTATCTTGTTTGAAAAACAAAACTTTTTAGTTTTTGTCAAAATTTCTTTTGTTTTAATTGTATTTTTATTGTGTTAAAACTGTGCTTTTATTTAAAGTGGTGATGACAAAACAAATTGATGTATATTAATACAATTTAATTGTTTTTTGTTGGAGGCCGGTCGTAGCTCAGAGGCACAAAGTGTAAAATTGACTGGTTGTGTGTTCGATCCCCACTCGAGGAAATAAAATATTTATTTACATTTATATTTTCATTTCTTCGCTCTGGTGTCGAGGCACAGCGTGGCATTGAGTTACGCCACTCAGCACGCAATGCCTCTACAATTCGGCGGAAAGTGAGGAACGGAGTGTCTTAACACTAGGTTTCCTCTGCCTACCCTGCTGTGTGAGGGATACAGCGTGAAGTTGTTTTTTTTTAATTTTTAATTGTTTGTTACTTTTCCATCTTGCTATGTACCGGTGTAATCGTTGGCGCCGCGTCCAAAGGGCGGCCGTACGTCCGTCGGCACGGCCGTATTTTAACAATATCGTAAGTTTCAATAAAGATTAGTGAGATTAAGACCAAGCTAAATTAATAGCTAGTTAGGTTGTTGTCAACAAATTCAGTTACGTTGTTTAAGCAGTACGCACATATTTTGATATTAAAATAAAATAAAATTAATTAAGTGAAATTTAGTATTGAAGTGTAGGTTTAAATAACTAAATTAAATCTTAACCTTATGCTAACATATTTTTTTTATTATAAATACATTATTTCAATTATTTCAAAAAGAAAAACATTAGTAAAGATAAAAAAATGAAATAAATTGTTTTAGTTGTTGTAGAGCTATTGGAATAAGTAACCCATTGGTAGCTGTTTAAGTGTTTACTCAGATCAATCATCATGAAACATCACGTGAAGCTTGAACAAAACATTCAGTGCAAATAAGTAGACTCGAAACAGATTTATAACTTAAAAAATAAAAAAAAACAGTTTCACACTTTATCCCGCACATATCAGGGTAGGTAGAGGGAACCTAGTATTAAGACAATCCGTTCCTCACTTTCCCCTGAATTTTGGAGGCGTTGCTTGTTGAGAGGTGGAATTCAACGCCTCGCTTTACCTCGCCACCAGAGCGAAGAAATGGAAATATAAATTAAAATAAATATACCAGTTTCCCGAGTGGGGATCGAAGCCACAACCAGTTGCGTTTACAGTCACACACTTGTGCCTCTGCGCCACGACTAACCTCAAGTATATATTAATAACTATCTAACTTAAATAAACCTATAAAATAAGTATAATTGTTTAATCGCATAGAACACAAGTGAAATAAAAGTGTGGATAATTACTATAATATTTAAAAAAAAAGTATGTGCACGTCTTTAACCTTTCGCCCACTCACTCAGCGGCTACGACGTAGCGGCTACGACGTATCGGCTACGCAGTTACTTCGCTACGAAGTTGTAAACATATTAAGAGTTAACAAATTCGGCCGAGTTACAAATTATGGTGTTTAATTTCGTGTAAATTACTTAGTATGATTAAAGGCACACTAATTCGATATTGTAACTTATTTGAATCGAAAATAACAAGAAATAAATAATATTAGTCGTAAACAATATTTGTTATGTTTAGGTCGTATTTTTTTTTTCAGCTTCGTACTGTATTTACACGTAGCAGGTTAAGCAGAGGGAACTAGTGTTAAGTCACTCTGTACCCATTAAGACACTTCCGTTATCCACTTTTCTAAATGATTACTGAATTTTGTACATTGCGTGTGGAGCGGGACTCAACGCCGCGTTTTGCCTCATTACTACTACTAGAGCGAGGAAATGAAAATATCCAATAATTCATTTACTCGAGTGGGTATCGAATCCACAACCTGTGGCATTTGCAATTACACGCGTGTGTCCATGCCACTACTGGTCTTATTTAACATATGTATAATTAGTATGCTCAGTTTGACAAATGATTATATGTATAACATATAAAGTATTTTTATTTGAACATTTTTTAAAGGAATATTATATATTTAAATCTTATTATTATTTATATCAGCTTCACGAAGTATTCCGCACACTGCAGGGTAAGCAGAGGGAACCTAGTGTTAAGACACTCCGTTCACCACTTTCTGCCGAATTCTGGAAGCATTGCGTAATGAATGGCAGAACTCAACGCCGCGCTCAACCTCGACACCAGAGCGAAGAAATGGAAATATAAATTTAAGTAAATATTTCATCTCCTCGAGTGTGGATCGAACCAGTCGGTTTTACAGTCACACTTTGTGCCCCTACGCCACGACTGGCCTCATCATAATTTATATTTAGACGAATATTTGGTATTAGAAACAAGATACAGATTTGTAAAGAAACCATGAATAACATTATATCTTAACAAATTTCCTAGTATTATTCATTACCTAGTGGAATAAGTTATTCAAGTGGCTTAATTTAACCATTGATGTCAGTCGGTGACCACAGGTGGTCTAATATGTTATTGTGGAAATTTGTCAGCAAGGGTCACTGACGGCTGTCTTAAGGTCAATCGATTTAAAAGTATATTTAAAATATACCTACATATTTAGCTTGTATGTCATCAATCGAAACATTAGATTTACTTTTAACTAGTGGCCCCCGTGCGGCTACGCCTGATTGAAATATACGAATGTTTCTTTTTTAAAATTAAATTAAATTAGCTTCACGCTGTATCCCGCACACAGCAGTGTACTCCGTACTCCGTTCCCCACTTTCTGCCGAATTCTGGAGGCATTGCGTGTTGAGTGGCAGAACTCAACGCCGCGCTTAACCTCGATACCAGAGCGAAGAAATGGAAATATAATTTTTAAGTAAATATTTCATCTCCTCGAGTGGAGATCGAACCCACAACCAGTCGGTTTTGCAGTCACACCTCGTACCACTGCGCCCACGACCGGCCGGTTTCTTTTTTAAGTATCTTTTAGAAAAAAACAGTTAAGCGCGTGTCCGTTTTGTAGGTCTACCGGAAGTGCCTCATATCTTTTGATAATGCGTCAACTTTCAAATAAAATGCAACAAAACTATGCATAAACGCTCTTATCTTTTGATTGAGTTGACTTAAAAGCTTAATATTTTCATAAACGTGCATATGATATTAATTTCACCATGATATCTAAACATAATCATGAGAAAAAATTGTCTCAACAGACAGACAATAAAGTAATTCTAAAAGGGTTCCGTTTTTTTCTTTTGAGGTACAGAACCCTAAAAATAATGTTTTTGCCAATAGAATGTATGGCTCCATTTTATTTTGTACTCTAATAATATTAATGTTGTCTAGGTCGCGGTCCCAGCGGGGATGTAATTCTGTATCTAATAGTTGTTTTTCCAGTCTAAGGCAGTAAATAAATATTGTATGAATCTTTATTTGTTCTCATAATTATATGATTAGTTTCTATAATATTGAATAGGATTTTGATACAAATTTCCTTAATAAATTAGGGTTTTAGGATTATTAGTACCTACGTCAATTGTGGATAAAATTAGAAATTTTTATTTCACGTTTAAGTATAGTCGGTGGCGAGACCAATATATACAGGCGGACAGAGGCAGCTCTCCTTTTACGGAAACTGCATATAGGGTAAAATATTTCAAACCCATATCTAAAGAAATTAATCAAGATAACTCAACAGTTTAGACGTAGGATTTTTTTTCAATTTCATGATGTTTATCCATACCTGTATTTCGTGTGAGTAATATTTTTGTAGTAGTATGTGTTTACGTTATTCACATCTTTGCGTAACTACGCAAAGATGTGAATAACGTAAACACATACTACTACAAAAATATTACTAAAGGTTAAACAAATTTGAAGTCTGCCACCAATACCTATGACTCGATTTCATCATGAAGCATATGCGGCGGTTTCCCTTTAAATAGATTTATGTATGCGGGCGTCGTTCTTGACAAATGGCGTTTTATTTTAAAACGACAATTTTTTTATTTCTTTTGTTTGAAAACATCACTTTTTCATTTTTGAGAAAAAAAAATATATTAGGCTTTCATGGAGTAGTTATTTTTCAGTATTATAAACAGCTTAAATTAATAATAGAAAATAACTGCAATGAAAATCAAACGAATGGCATCGCACGAGTAAGCAAAAATGCGCATAAAATTAAAACTCACGGTCAAATTAAATAAAATATTTAAAAGATCAATTGACAAGTAGGTCTCGTTGAACAAAAAAGTCACGCAAATCGGATCAAAACTCTTTAACTAATCGATGTACATGTATACAAAGTATTGTAACATGTACTTCGGCAACGGTTCGGTTAACAAAAAAAATCTTAAAAAAAAAATTACTACACCAAACTGAATGAAAATTTTGTAATACTAAATGGCAATTATTACGCTTCAAACAAAAAAAAAACGAGATATACGAGAACATCCTCTTTTTTAAAGTCGGTTTAAAATATTGCGCTTCTTTTTGTACTTTTAAAACAGCATTTTTATATGTAGTCAACATATATTGATTGAAGTACGGAGAGTACTTAATTTAAATTCAAATTTAATAAAAACTAAAGTATTAATATATTTTTGTAAGATTATAGTGACAGTGTTACATAAATGTGAAATTTAATATAAATCATTTTATTTCAGAATACTGTGTACGTCACAAGGAAGCCCTGCATCTTCCGATTTCATCTAAACTGACGAAGGAGGTGAGACGGAAGCGTGACCGACTGAGCACGAGTGTATAATTTAAGAAATAATTATAAATAATTTGAACTTTACTCGACTTGTTAAATTTGTATACAGTTAATTATAGATTTTTAAAAATATAATTAGTAAGCTTCATGTTGATTTCGAATTACCTATTTATTAGTGAATGGCCGCTTTTTTTATTTCTTTAACGCAACTGATGCTTTTACTAAATTATGATATTATTTAACTATCATCTTATATATTATCTATGTATTTATATAATACTCATATCTATCAGTTTAAAGATAGTCAGATCTGTTAAATCTTTTACATACATATACACATACATACATTCATAGCTTCATGATATATCCCTAGCGGAGTAGTCAGAGAGGACGGAGTGCTAAACGCTACTGTCTCAACGTACTTGTTTCGCCTCGTCTGTCATCAACCTCTTCATACATGCCCTCCGGTTTCCTCATGCTTTTTACGTGATATTCCTCCACTATCTTTGCTATTGTGTTTTTGAAGGTCAACTGAGGTCTCTCCCTATCTCTCTTACCACTTCCATCATAAATCTTTTTGGCCATTCTTTCATCACTCATTCGTTTGACGTGCCCAAACCAGCTGAGCACGCTCTTTTTCATTCTCACCCTAACATCCTCACTTATATAAATTTATATTATAAAAAAAATGTAGTAACTTCTCATTTCGAGCTAAATTTCATAACTGTAGGTTAGGTTTTACGTGGCAAATTTTATACAACATCCAACAAAATCGATGTATAAATACAAGCTTGATTTTATCTATGCTGCTCTCAATCCCTTGCAGGTTCCATATATCTGAATATTTGATATTAATTTCAGCTTTATAACACCACGCAATATCGAGATAAATGATTTTGACAGACGGACAAGAAAAAAAGATTTTATAAGGATTCCGTTTTTTCGTTTTTTATGTAAATACCACCATAAATAACTGATATTTTAATCAACTTACTGATGCTTACCTACATATTTTTTTTATATTTATATAAATTATAAATAATAAAAATTAAATAATTACATTATTACTTTAGTATTAGTTTAAGTTAGAACATTACTGAAATCGACATCAAAGATTTTAGTACTTTAACAAATTCCAATTAATAAGTGGCATAGGCAGTCACGTGAACGTTTTAATTAAATGTTAAGTCGATCTATTTCTCACTACACTTTAAGGCAACATTATAGAAATTATTAAATTGTATGGCTCCCTTAGATTATATTATTTGTTTTTTACCTAAGGCGTATTTCATTACAAAAGTTAATATTGTTGAAACATCTCTCCACTGCACCACAATACACGAACACATTACCAGAATTTTAATCCTTTATAATAATTATGCTAATTTTAAAACATTGTATATCTTTTAGAAAATTACTTTACATAAAGCTTTTGCGCGATATTTTCAACATTATAATTGTTTCTCAGTCTTAAATCATTGTTTATCAACAAAAAATTAATTAAGTTCTAAAATAAAATAAAGAGGCCACTCGTGGCGCAGTGGCACTAAGTGTGACTGTAAAACCGACTGGTTGTGGGTTCGATCCCCCCTCGAGGAGAAGAAATATTTACTTAAATTTATATTTCCATTTCTTCGCTCTGGTGTCGAGGCAACGCGCGGCGTTGAATTCGGCCACTAAACAGGCAATGTCTACAGAATTCGGCAGAAAGTGGGGAACGGAGTGTCTTAACACTACCCTGCTGTATGCGGGATACAGCGTGAAGCTGATTTATTTTATTTTATTTCTAAAATAAATTATTTCTCTTAAGGACATAATAGTAGGATATGAAAATATATTTATTAATACACATACATTGAGTACTATATACATATATTTAGGCAAAAGTTATTATTTGTCAAGTGAGTAATAATGAAGATTTTACATTCGTAAAATAAAGTGTTAGCATTGTTTATTAACATATTAATATAATGAATATAGCCTATATATCAAAAATGTAATTGTAGTAAGTGCAGATAAGAATAGAATATTTAAAAAAATCAGCTTCACGCTGTATACCACCACAGCAGGGGAGGTAGAGGGAATCTAGTGATAAAACACGTGCTCTCCTTTCTATAGAATTCTGGACAACAACAACAACTTTTACTTTTAATAAGCAGCAACATTTTTTTTGTATATATATATTTTAACTAAACGTTGTCCCTACTTTTTTAACTTTTTTCATAATTATCAGCTAATCAACAGTTGTATATTTATCTGCTACTAAAACTAGGCTTATAACTAGAAACCAATCTAGATACAAGCAGCAACTTACACATAATGGCTAAAATACCTAAATACTTAAATTAACAATTGTATATTCTGAGAGAATGATACATATAGGTGATAGATGTATAGGTTTATTTCAACTGAATATAACACTAATATTGCACAGTGCAGTTCTCTTGTGAGTACTGCAGCATGACCTACTTACCGTTAGTTAGCATCTATCGACCTCTCCATTCATCATTCACCGCGGAGAGGGGTCCAAGGCTTACAAGATGACGTCACTGAGGCTTAAAAATCATAACCCCGCCCGTACCAGCTGCATACCCCTCTTGTGACCTACTAACCCAAAACGGCATGTAGTGACGTCGACAATGGTACAGTCTCACAAGCAGATCGTCCTGGCAAGTGGTTTAGTAGAGAATATAAATACAAAACTTTTAGGTGAGGTGTTCATTGCGTTTTCAATGGAGGTTCTTACGTTAAGGACTGTAGCTACAGCTGTGTTTGTTATGTATCTGTGTACTGTTCCCATCTCCCCCTTCAACCTTCGCCGCCGAGGTCTTTCCCATTAGGGGGTGAATTTCAACGGGAAATCGGAAGTGTATTATGACAACCTTGGGCAGAAAATATTTTTAGAATACTAAAAATAAGCGCTTTGAAATTTTTGAAATTCGAATATTATAAATTATTATACTAGTGTATTTGCAGCTAATTGACATGAGATATGACATTTAGTTTTGACGTTCTGTACACTTGCTTTTAGTGATTGTTAGCTTTCAAAATTCTATTTAAATAATTTTTATACTTCAGGGGAAAATTTCCGTAGTTCACTTTGACTCTATATTGATTTTTATTGTTGATGTATATATGTAGTGTACTAGGAAATAGCTTTAGTTTCCAGAAACTTTTGCGGTTATATTAGGGTATCGATTATTATATATTCTAAGCAAGTCTCTCCGTAGCCTGGTTATATTAGAGTATCGATTATTATATATTCTAAGCAAGTAACCTATTTTTGTTTCGGAACCGCCACGGTGACTATTTTTGGCTTACGGAAGAATGAAAATTAATTGGCTTCGATTACCCAGTTTTATTTTATTAACTTGCACGATTCTTTTTACGTTTTCTTAGTCAGTACTTTGGATGTTTTTTTTTATATATTTACTTTGAATATGTACACTATACTCCACTTAAAAAGTTTTTTAATACATTATACGCATAACATTCTGTTGTATAATACAAAACATATACAAACACATATGCTTTACATATGTTTAGACCACACTAGGCTTTGGTAGTCTGCAACGTATGCTTACAATATATATATATTTTTTACAGTTTCACGCTGTCTCCCGCACACAGCAGGGTTGGCAAAGGGAACCTAATGTTAAGACACTCCGTTCCCCACTTTCTACCGAATTCTGGAGGCATTGCCTGTTGAGTGGCAGAACTCAACGCCGCGCTTCTCCTCGATACCAGAGCGAAGAAATGGAAATATAAATTTAAGTAAATATTTCATCTCCTCGAGTGGGGATCGAACCCACAACCAGTCGGTTTTACAGCCACACTTTGTGCCCCTGAGCCACAACTGGCCAGTTGTAAATTATTAATAGTTAAACAAATTAAATTATTAATAATAAATTATTGATAGTTTGTAAATAATTATTAAAAACAGTTTCCTAATAAGCTGTTATTAGCAATATACGGTTTCTATTTTTGAAATAACCAGTAATTCATATTTAATGATCTGACGCAGCATGTTAGACGGAAAAGTACTTCTTATAAACTTATAAAGAATACATTGACCGACTGTGAGTGGGTTGATAGGCAATTGCTCAAAGTAAAGTAGCTCATCTCGAATTCGAATTGTAGGCGACATAATCACAACAATCTTGTTGAAATGAAGTTCCAAAAAAAAAAATTGTAGGTACATTAAACTATAGTCAATAGGATCTGAGTAAGTAACTGTTATTTAAATTAACCTATTCTATTATCATTTCAGTAGATCTTTTTGATAAAAAAATATAAATGTACCTACATTTTTAGTTGTAGGATAACAGAAAATGTAAATTTATAATGAATGACATATTTAAATGAATAGAATGTTATCTTTTGAGATAGTCTGTAGGATAGAAGAGCTTAAAATAAGAAATATTAAAAATTATATGAATAATTGTCTACAATACAATAAACATTTTTTTTCAATTTTCACTTTCTATACATATTATGATGTAGTGAGACAAGTGGCGGAACTCAACGCCGCCCTTTAAAATAAATAGATATAAATATTTTAATCCACGAAGCTATACACTAAGCTTTAGGTTTAGTTAGAAATTTCGCATCTACATTTTAATTTTATTTTCACAATAATTTAAATAAAATCCTTCCTACGATTTCCGTAACAAACGATGTCCGCATATACTTACAATTAGTACTTAGTACTAAAGTAGTATATAGAGAAGTGATAAGTAAGAAATAAAAATATATACGTATGTCTGTGGTTTTTTCTTCGTCTGTAAAAGCTTCTACGTCATAAGTTTATATTTACTGTTTTAAAATATTTAGTAGTTGGTGCACATGAGCAGAGTGCGTAAAGGAAAAGAAACTAAACGAAACGTGGGATATTTCCTTTTAGAAATAAACTTGTGTGGATGATTTTTAAATTTCGTTTAATAATATTTGCTTTTATTATACAAATAAAAAGATGAATATAATACAATTAGGTTTTTTTCTACCTAAAGTGCCATGCATTGGGATACAGCGTGAAACTAAAAAGATATATTGGTGATTATTAAGTTATTATCAAAAGATTTTGTGGAAAAATAGTATATACGGTTATTTAACCATTTTACATTAGTATCATATTGTAATGGTAGAGTGAAATCACTCTACCATAGATGTATTATATAAATGTTAAATAACAAATGAGTTTTTTTTTCTATTGTTTTTAATATTTATATATGCCTTTGATACAAATAAATACTAAAAAAAATGGTATATCTATGTTTAAAACATATTCAAATCGTTGTAACAAATTTGTACTAAACTTTATAAATTACTTGAAATAGTCACGTTTTCGAGACAGGTCCCAACCCATCGGTAGCGTAGGCGGAGGACGAGGTGAACTAGGTACGTTAAATGATTTCCGCTCTAATAGATCTTTCAAAATATCAATACAGCATCTTTTATATGAATAATTGATTTTTTTAATACTTTCTTTTAGTTAAATTTGAAATATTCGTGTTTATTTTTTTATTATTATAACAGAGGCCAGTCGTGGCGCAGGGGCATAAGTGTGTGACTGTAAATGCGACTGGTTAGGGGTTTGACCCCCATTCGAGAAAAAATATTTATTAAAATTATATTTTCATTTTTTCGCTCTGGTGTCAAGGCAAAGCGCGGTGTTGAGTTCTCCACTCAACACATAAAGCCCCCAAAATTTGGCGGAAATTGGAAAACGGAGTGTCTTGACACTACTATTACTACACACAAATAATTTGATAATAGGTTCCATCTGCCTACCCTGTTGTATGCGGCGACTATGAGGCTTATTTACTCTTAATTTGTTTTGTTACGATATACAAAAAATTAAAACAAAAAATATATTTAATATTTTTTTATTAAATGCCCAAATTTATGGAATAAAAATAACTTAAAACTAGAGTTTAACATTTAGTCTATCTAATTATAATTTATAGTGCATAGATTTAAATACATTTTCGACTAATAATAATACTGCTTTAATACACACGATTAATTCGATAATTGCAAGTGTTATTCAAATAATTAATACTTATTTATATATAAACTGGTGTTGATATTGAAATATGGTAAAATTATTTTACTTAGAAATATTTGTGTATAAGTTTAAACCTAATAACTACATCTGGAAAGGCACTATACTTCTTACAGGAAATTTGACCTCGTAGACAGAGTAGTATTACCGTCTTACAATTTACCTAAATTACCATAACAATATTCAATTCAATAAAATTAAATAAATATGCATGTAAGAGAAAATTTTACATGTATACGGTTCTATAGTGATGTTAGAAGTGCATTTATTTTTATGATATTGCACGTAAAGTGAGTAAAATATGACGCTTAACAGTCTTTTTTGATTTCCTGGAAATTCTTTAAGAACTATATTATTCTTTACACCGCTGCAACGTGAGCCCAAGAGGTGTTTACTTTAAAAGTTTTCACTATTCTCTATCTCTGCTTTGGTCCTTCATAAAGACAACGTTACTTTTCTTAACTGACTTTGAATAAAAATGATACTAATGATATGATGATAACATTCTTCTAGCATTTTTAATACTGCCTCGTTATTCTTAACCAGTCTTTTTCTCCTATCGTAGTTGTTGTTAATCCTTCTTACATAGATTTTTTATCGGTTTAAACCCATCGGATCGCAGTACACCGTGTGTCGTGGTACTCGTTGAGTGGGCAGTCCGGACAGACCTCGGACATATGTGTATGTTACAGGAGGACGAAGTATACGTTTTGGTTGTGGTTGTTTCTTCGGTTGTCGCTGTCTCTCAACTGGTGAAGAAGATTGAGATCGACTCGTTAAATTTAAATTTTGGAATACACGTCTCAATGAGACTGTAGAGCGGTGCCGGCGATGACGCTCAGAGCTGTCACTGCTGGAGTCACTTGCTGAGCAAGATGATCGGTCATCCGATCGGCCTGTCTCACAAGACATACTGTCGTTGCTGCTGGAACTCCCCAAGGAATCGACGTCGGCGGATCGTCGAGTAAGACGCTTGCTGAGGGCTTTAAATAGGCGCGTTCCTGGTGTCGTAGGTTCTGTTATTTCTTCTACTGGAGGACACACGACGATTTTTGGGGTCATAGATTCCTTTCGGGGTGTCGTTTTCGGTGTTTGTCCCACCAGGTTCACCGGCAAGTCGCCGACGAACTTCTCACTCATCACAAGATCTACTCCTAGCTTATTTTTCATAGGTCCGGCAAAATTTGCACTTGTCTTAGAGAAATTTATCTTCAAATATTCTCAGATATAAATTGTTGGTTGAAATCGCACAGTTCTTGTTTGTCTAAACTTTTCCGTATTTTACGTTAGCAGTAAGACTCCCAGAGCTTTGTGTTTACTTCTGAAGTCTGAGTTGCAAACTGCCGTGGTAAGGGCAGGAGCTGGCTTTATAAGGGTATATTGGCGCATGCGTATTTGAAATCGTGGATGGCCATGCCACTATTCACGTTCTCCAAAGCCTGTCGCGGCCAGGCCTCTCCACGCCCATTATAATGTACCACGAAAATTTTCTTTTAATTACAACCGTTGATTTGTTATTAACAATCGATTAATTTACTATGTTTATAATTATTAATAATATTTGAAAAAAAATTATAATATTTCATAATATTTTAATATTTAATATATAATAATAAAAAAAATATATTATATTTAATAATATTTTAAAATTATAATATTTAATAATATTATTTAATAATATTTAAAAAAAAAAATTATAACTTAAACTATAAATATGATTAAAATTATTCAAATACTACATAAATAATGAATTATTTACCGTGTATTATGTAACGCTATGATATATTTTCCTCTCATATTAAGGACCTGAAGTTTTTTTGTACATAAATGTGATTGTAAGTTTAAGTAAGGCAAACGCCTGTAGTTTTAGTAAGGCAAAGAGGTGCTAAAGTCTTATGATATTAGAAACTGTTCATATAATATAAACCACATTTTATATTTTATTTTTTTACTAAACAGTTATTATTTACTTATTTTAAACAAAAAAAATAAGTTATAGTATAATATTTCGTCGTTAGGTATTCCTAGTTATATTTGAAGTTTTAACATTTACTATTTATATTTTTAAAATAAAATAACATAAGGAGGCCATTGTCGTGGAGCAGAGGCACAAGCGTGCGACCTTAAAGACGATAGGTTGTGGATTTGATTTCCATTCGAGGAAATGAAATATTTAATATTTACACTTACACGCTCTTGTAAAGAGGCAAAGCACAGCGTTGAGATCCGGCACTTAACACGCCACGCCTCCATAATTCGGCCGAAAATGGGGGATGGAGTGTTTTATACTTTGGTTCCTAGGTTCCCTTTGCCTACCGGCTACTGCGGGATAAAGCGAGAATCTTAAATAAAATAAAAATCACTTTACTCTTTTTCCCGTATCGCAGAGAAAGTAGAGCTTCAGATCCGTTCCGTATCCCACTTTCCGCCCAATTTTCGAGACATTACAAGTTTTGTAACAGAACGCTTTGTCTTGTTACCAGAGCTAAGAAATGAAAATAATTTACGATTGTGGATCTGATACCCAAATGGGAAAGTCAGGTTTACAATAAGATGGTGTCAATGAAAAATAAAATGAAATATATTATAGAAATTTATAACGCAAATTACATTACATAACAAAAAATATTTTTTTTGCATTTTATTTTATCTTTTTCTTACGACTGCAGAAGCTGTTTCATCGCGTGAGTACAGCCACGTGACGAATCTTTTATACAAAATTAGACTCGAACGTCGTATTGCCACGTGAAGACGTTTGCGTCCCAATGATTGTGTCGATCGGAAAATTACAAGTGGGCACGATTCCTTTGCATTGAATTGCAATCTGTTTTTTATTTCACAGTTGTATATATATAATAAGCGAGGCCAGTCGTTGCGCAGGGGCACAAAGTGTGACTGTAAAATCCACTGGTTGTGAGTTCGATCTCCACTCGAGGAAATGAAATATTTAATTATATTTATATTTCCATTTCTTCGCTCTGGTGTCGAGGAAAAGCTCAACGTTGAGTTTCGCCACTCAAAATTTATAATCTTTAAATGCCTTATTTGTACATAAAAATATATTTAATGTCTGATTACACAACGCAACCTAAAAACATAGTTTCGCTTTTCGACATTCTTAAATAGGCGAAGCGAAGTAGTAATGTAATGCCACAATGTTATTATTAACAGTCGTTAGTTACACAGTAATTATATACTGATTTATTCACAGTGAAGACTATATTTTTCTCACATATATGTATAATGTATACATACACAATACAAATATTACTATTATTATGTTTCTCTTTCATAGTTCTCGAGTTCAAAAGAACTCGGTCCTTTGGAGGAAGGCTTGCGTGGGGACATAGGTCCAACACGTAGAGGCCCCTTAGAGAATATAGAGCCGCAACAGCCGGGATCCATCTCTGGGAAACCACAGGTCATTGCCCAGAGATGGTCGCCGGTTAATGCGTAGGAACTATGGAAAATGCGGAAATTTAAACTAGGACTATTGAACGGAATTTGGATGGACTGGCTACTGGGCTATTGTAAAAGTGAGACTAACGGACGTCCGCCTTTACAATAGTCTCAAATTGAATGGTTAGTGGACGGTGACTCGCCTCCCACTAGATGGGCCATCGCAAAGCTTAGGCGCAACATCGGCGTGGTCGATTAAGGGTGTAGAGAGGTGTGCACCGGTTTCACCATCACGAGGATCTCGTGAACGGGTTTCTCCGCTATTGCGCAGATTAAGCACTTCCACCCTTTCGAGCATATAGCTTTTGCCCTCTACTCTGCCGGCCAATAAGTCAAGAACGATGCACGCACACATAAACCTATCTAAGGGAAACCGCTTAATACGCCTCATTCCGAATAGAGTCGTAGGTATTGGCGGCAAAGTTCAAAGTTGTTTAACCTTTAGTAGTATTTTTGTAGTAGTATGCGTTTACGTTATTCGCATCTTTGCGTAACTGCGTCACACGATATACAGGTATGGATTAACATCGTGAAATGAAAAAAAATCCTACGTCTAAGCTGTTGAGGTATCTGGATTAATTTCTTTAGGTATGGGTTAAAAATATTTTTCCCTATATGATGCTCCCGTAAAAGGAGCGCTAAAACTTCTACCCAGTATAAGTCGATCGAGATAAAAATATCGCGTCGTGTTATCGTTAATTCCATACAACCATTTTTATAGTACCTAAGAATCATTACATTATTTTAGCTTTGCAGCTGGGTAGGCATGGGAATTTAGTGTTAAGACACTCTATTCCTCTAAAAATACTTCCATTCTCCACTGTCACGGCCGAATTATGGAGGCTTTGTGTGGTAAATGGTGGAACTAAACGCCGCACTTTGCTTCTTTTACCAGAGCGAGGAAATGGAAATATTCACAAATTTTAAAGGGAATTCGAGAAAATTAAAATTTTAAATATTTCATTTCCTAGAGCGGAAATCGAATCCACAACCTGTCACGTTTACAGGTCGCACGCTTCTGGCCCTGCGCCGCGACATGCCTAATCACATATTATTATGTTATTATACTTATAATTCGTTTTAAATTTTTTAACTAAAATTTAACACAGAATTTTAATATTTCTAAAACTTCAAACAAATATGCATACGAGGCGATAATAGATTACCACTGGCCGGATGTGTCTGACGTTGTTTATGTAACGAAATCCCCTAAATAGCTCTAAAACCATATATATTGTTATCGGGTAAACTCATTACCAGACATTCTAGATACTCACCTACAAGCTTATGTTGTTACGTAATAACAAAGTAATCATTTTACAGTTCGCTTGTTTTGTTTAGAGCTTTCGAGAATATTATAATGACAGCTTTTATTTAATGTAATATAATTACTAACTTAATAATTAACTATATATTAAGAGACCAGTCATGGCGGAGGAGCACAAAGTGTGACTGTAAAATCGACTGGTTGTGGGTTCGATCCTTACTCGATTAGATGAAATATTTACTTAAATTTATATTTCCATTTCTTCGCTCTGGTGTCGACGATAAGCGCGGTGTTGAGTTCTGCCACTCAACACGCAATGCCTCCAGAATTCGTCAGAAAGTGGGGAACGAAGTATCTTAACACTAGGTTCCCTCTGTCTACCCTGCAGTGTGCTGATTTATTTATTTTTATATTAAGAGACTCTGGGGAATTGTTATATTTAAAATTTTCACCATATATGACATCATACATACAAACCCAGTATCTGCATCAAACATCTCTAAATAAAGTGATCAAAGTCTTTGGAATACCATTGCCTGTGCATTTTGCAATCAATTTAAAATACATATCTTTACACACTAGCGATCCGCTCGTGGCTTCGTCGGCGAAATCATGAAAGCATTTTTGTTTTTATATATTTACCTATTAGAGACTCAAACGCGGCTCCGCTCGCTTTACCTTATTTTTATATAATATTATATAGCCAAAGAATAATAAATTATTGATTATTTAATAAAAATATGTTTTATACTTTTTAATATATCTACGAATATGCGTTCAAAGTTTTACTAAAATCGGTTGAATAATTTTGGCGTAAAAGCATAACAAGCAACCTTACATTCACATTTATAACAATAGTATGTAACATTATGTATTTACTTGCATTATTAAGTTATGTAGACAAAATATACCTTATATTTAGATTATAAATGATAAATTGCTTACATGACCAGCATTGTATACGTGCATAGAAAGTGTGATAGTAACATTTAATAATAATCTATTAATAGCTCAGTATTAATATGTGAATAGTGTGACGCAATACAACTTGGAGTATTCGTTGATGCCTTGTATAATACTTTGTTATTGTTATAATATTGCACGGATATATGTAAATATATGTATATTCTTTTACGTATAAGTAGCAATTAATGTATTAGGTATACTATTCTTTTAATGGTTGATAAACAAAAATAAATTTATTTAATGTAATTTAATGGCACACACACACTTTTTAAAACAAATTTTTATTCAATACCGACAGACCGACAAACCGACAGACCGACAGACCGACAGACCGACAGACCGACAGACCGACATACGTTTCTAAATTAGCTAAATAAAAAACATCTAATAAGTTCTTTGATTTTCACGATTATTACACATTTTAAATGAAACTATTTTAACCGGATTAATCGAAATTGAACCATGGTCAGTTTTGATGTCCAGTCGCTGTTCACCAGTATTCCCGTCAAGGACTGCATCAAGATTGTCAAGAGGAAGCTAGAGGATAACAATATGCCTATAGAATATCTTGAACTTTTGGAACACTGCCTCACATCTGGATATCTTATGTTCAATCAAGAATTCTATTTACAAATAGATGGCATTGCTATGGATTCGCCTGTGTCCCCGGTAATAGCAGATATATACATGGAGGACTTTGAGGAGATTGATAGAAGCTCTTAGCTCTGCACCCTGTCTACCTAGGATATATAAGCGGTACGTAGATGACCATTTTACCTACGGACAGTATTTATGTATTCCTAAATCACCTCAATTCTATTAATGACAATATTAAATTTACAATAGAATTACAGGCAAATAATTCCCTAGCTTTTCTTGCTGTTTCAGTCATAAGAAATCCCAATGGCACAATAGGCCACACAGTTTATAGGAAACCCACGCACACCAATAGATACCTCAATGGTGAATCTCACCATCACCCTACACAGTTATCTACCGTTGGCAAATCTTTGTTTCAGAGAGCCCACCACCTCTGCGACGTTGAACACCTAGGGTCTAGTTTCACTAGGTGAAGAATACTCTTCATCAGAACAAGCTGCCAGTTCCCCGCCAGCGTTCAGAAGACCAACAAGCCACCCACAGTAGAGAGACAGCCGGCACTTCTACCATATGTGAAGGGGGTTACAGACAGGATTGGCAACATCTTAAGAAGAGCTTCCATAAAAACCATATTCAAGCCTAACAAGAAAGTGAGCCAATTCTTAAGATCAGTAAAAAGTAATATTTCTTTACAGAGTGCAGGTGTATACAAACTAGACTGTGACTGTGGCTTATCATACATCGGTCAAACAAAGAGAAGCCGCTGTGTTAGGGTGAAGGAACACATCTCCGATATTAAGAATGGGCATGTATCGAAGTCAGCTGTATGTGAGCATACTGTGGATAACCCCAGCCACTACATTAGGTTTGATAAACCCCAAATCCTTGCTAAGGAAAACAGATACATTCCTAGAATGATCCACGAGGCTATTGAAATACAAAAACATCCTAATTTCAATAGAGAGGATGGCTGGAAGCTTTCTACCACCTGGGACCCACTCATAAAATCATTGAAGTCTCAAACCCACCATACCAGAGGGCAAGATACTATCAGCTCATTCTGCAGGAATCCAGGGCAGTACGCGAGGCAATTAAGAAATCGTTAACGGTAGTTTGATATAATAATTGTCAACTGACAGACGAATGCCACCTCAGTCTACCCGTGACCACGGACTACTGCAAAGTGTTCGAAACGTCGGGTTTCGAAAATGTATAAAAGTACAAAATATACGCGATTAATCCGGTTAAAATAGTTTCATTTAAAAAAACATCTATACAAATGTAATGACTTTATATTTATAGTTTTAATATTCGCAATAATTTATTATAAAAATGTAAATCAACATCTTTGTTTAATAAAAAGATGTTAATATATATATAATCATTGCTTAATAAAAAGATTTTACACTAGAAGACACTACTAAAATTACGCTTTATGTGGTAGAAATAGAATTAGCTTTATAGAAGTCGCTTAGTCAGTCAGCTTACATTTAATCTTTATATACGTTGCTACCATCTGTGAAATATCCAAATTCCTACGCATAGTTAATTTTGGAGACATCAGCTGATATGACTTTTTGATTTTCTCTTAATCTTCTCATGTCTGTGTAACGCATTATTATAACAACGTGTTTTCCGTTCAACTTTCATCTTCAGGTATTTGATATCATTTAAAACCATAGTGCTTGCTAAGATAAATCAAACGGGTCCACACACGACATGTCTATCTCCCTCAGTTCAAAAGTCCTTTAACCCACTCTCCGTCTCTACCTTCAGGCTTTATATATATATCACATATACTAACTCAGAAGTCCCTTTGATCACCTTGCAGTATCTAGAAGTATTTTTTCATGGTATATTGTATTTTACAAATTAAGCCTTTTCATATTTGGATATAGGTAGGTGGTGCAAAAATTTGTAATCTAACATGTTTTTCGGCGGTATTTTGCATAGGAGGCCAGTTGAAATTTGTGATTGTAAACGCGACAGGTTGTGAGTTCGATTCCCACCACAAGAAATTAAATGTTCCTCTTCGCTCTGGTGTCGAAGCAAAGCGTAGTATTGAGTTCCGCCACTCTAAACACAATCAAAAAAGCTTTAAACCATTATTATATAATTACAATTTTTAACAAAAAACAAGCACGAGCCGGGCTCGCTCACCGAGGGTTCTTTACAAAAATTGGAGGTGCCGAGCTTTTTTCTGAAATTTAAATTTAGCTTAGCAAGAACTCTTTCATCTGATACTTGAATTAACGGCCTTAATACCAAATGTTACCAGTCTTTTATGCCATTATTTTTTAGAATTTAACCACACATATATAGTTTTCTGATTTTTTCGTAAAAAAGTAATACCTGTAGAAATTTCGCAATTCTAGCTCTGCCGAAAGGCCCTAATATTTTGGAGGATTTTGTGATGCAAAGAGAAACATATTATTTTTTAAAATTGTAGTTGTAGAAATATTTTTTATGACATCAAGTGACCGTAGATCTGTATATAGTTTGAATTTCAACTTGATATATCTAAGCGTTCCTGAGATAAAGGCTCTTGACAGCTTCAAAATGTCAGATAATAAAGTGATCTTATAAGGGTTTCCTTTTTTCCTCAAAAGGTACGGAACCTTAAAAACGGACAATCGGGAAATAGAGAGACAATTATTTAATAATAGTTTGTTTAAGATATTATAATATCTTTATATCCGTGAAATCAAGCATAACATTTATTTAAGTTAGTGATTTGCGTGTTTTCTTAGTTACAGTGCCGACTTTGTGGTTTTCTTAACATTTTACGAAAAACACAAAATTTATGAATGACAGTGTTCAAAATAGGTAATTAGGTATGTAAAATAGAATAGAAAATAGAGAAGGAAGGAAGATAGAAGAAGCAAATTTTGATTAATAGGCTTGTGCTTCTTAAAACTAATTTTATTTAAAAAAAACGATTATAATCTATTTATTTAAAAATACCTTACTCAGTTTACCTGTAGCTATGTTAGTATTCAAAAAAGGTTAAAGATAAAAATCAGCCTTTATTGTCATTACGATGTATATTGTGACGGAGTTGTGGTGATCGCATTACTATTCGAAACATGGCCGTAAGACT
This sequence comes from Heliconius himera, assembly GCA_021202915.1. Lineage (NCBI taxonomy): Eukaryota > Metazoa > Arthropoda > Insecta > Lepidoptera > Nymphalidae > Heliconius > Heliconius himera. The sequence continues at coordinate 310,452 of JAJHJA010000285.1, forward strand.
GCGCCAGCACGCATTGTTTGCAATACTTGGCCTAAAAACAAGAAGTTTCGAGCATATTGATTTATATTGGTAAATTGTCTTAATAGCATTTTGCTTGGGTATTTATTAATATTAAATATAATGTGTTGATATATATATATTTATATTGGGATGGCAACGTCTAAATAAAGTAAAAGTTGGGTCAACATAGCGTTTCCAGATTTGCGGGGTCAATAGAAATATACATAGATATATATGTAGATAGATTTACAGACACGCATAAATAGAAATCAATGAATAGAATATAGAATTTTCAATTAATAAATAAAAAACCCTGGCAATGATATCTAGTTAATGCTAGAAAAATATAGTTTTGTCATATTTTGATCTGGAGATGTATGCAAAACTTCAATCAAATCCGATGGCAAAAAATTGATAGGGGATGTAAGATTTTCATATACAAATAATATATAGATTGATAACGATTTAGATAGATCTAATTAACTTCACGCTATATTTCGCACACAGCAAGCCGGCAGAGGGAACATAGTGTTAAGACACTCCGTCCCCCATTTTCTACCGAATTTTTAGAGGTCATTGCATGTTGAATAGCGTAATAATTTGCAAGGGTTCCATAGCGGAAAAATGAAAATATAATTTAATAATAATTAATTCCCTCTAGTGGGGATCGCAGCCACTACCGTCGCGTTACAGTCACACCCTTGTGCCTCTGTACCACGACGGCCCCAACAGGGATTAGATAGATACAAACTTGAAAAGTAAATATATGTTTAAGAAAATATTTTTATTAAATCTTATACATAATAGTATGTACTCGTATAAGAAACACAAAACAATGTTTAAGTATAGGTTTTGGTCATATATACTTTTTTGATTTAATATATCTTCTGCATATGAGCAAGGAAGGCATATAAAATCAAGCTACCGTTTATTTCTACTTTCTTCTAGTTTTAAAAACATTATTTATTGGCACGCGGTAACTAATCCCAGTACTTAATTTAAGCAAAAATAAGTTTGAAAAGCAAAAAAAAACGCCCTCACTTATTATAAAGATATGAATTTGAAGTTTAAAAACGTGAATGTGATGCGTAGAAGTATGAATTTAGAATTGAAACTCTATAAAAAAAATAATATAATCAGCTTCACGCTGCATTCCGCACACCCGGGTAGGCAGAGTTAACCTGATGGTAGGACACCCCGTTCCCCATTATCCGCCTGATTCTGGAGGCATTGCGTGTTGAATGGCGGAACTCAACGCTGCGCTTTGCAACGACACCAGAGCGAAAAAAAAATTATAAAGGTACTTAAATATTTAATATTTTAAAAATAACTTGAGTTTTATATATTACAAAGAATATCTATTTCACTACTTAGTACATATAATCTACATTACTATTAATTCAATAGTATATATGAATATAAATTATTAAGGAACAATAACGTGTACCTAAGTCTGTTCATACTCAGAAATAACTTATGATCTCAAATTGAAGAACTATATATTTGTTATGTATGTAGGTGTTTAGAAAAAAATATATGAAAAAACAACGCACATAATAGACACAAAAAGATAAACGACTGGTAATTAGAACAAAATGAATTGTATTGAACTGCAATACCATTTTAGGTATGCGGTATGGTAATAAGCTTAATGTAAAGCTTTAGGTTCACTATTTCAAGTTAAAATATTGTTAAGAAATTTGAATCAGCTTTACGTTGTATCCCGCACAAAAGGGTAGGTAGGCAGAGGGAACCTAGTGTTAATACACTTCGTTCCTCATTTTCCGCCGAATTCTGAAGGCATTGCGTGTTGAGTGGCGGAATTCAATGCGCCGACACCAGGGCGAAGAAATGATGCAAATATAAATTTAAATAAATATCTAATTTCCTCGAGCGGGGATCGAATCCATAACAAGTTAAGAGTCACACATATGGTTCCCATCGCCACCACTGTTAGTCGCGATCTGGCTTTCTTAAAATTATATACATACTCGTAAATGCATACGAAGAGAAAAATAAAATTCTTTTATGTAAACAGTAGCGATCCACCCGCGGCTTCGCCCGCTTAAATATATTGTTGGTATAGCCAAATTATACAAAATCTTTACATAAATTGTAGCTTGTGATATATTCTTATGTATAAGTAAAAATTTTGTAAAATTTTATGTAAATCATTTACTAAATTTTGGGTGAAAGTGGAAGAAAAGCGAGCCTCATACTGGCTAGTGTGACATTGAAATTCATAGCCATCACAAAGTGGCTGACATGGGTTAATCTAGACTGACTAGACTCTTGTTTTAGTACTTAGCTTTAAACAGAAATAGATCCCACTCGGGGGAACGAAATATTTAATGTTCTCATTACCTAGATATCAAGGCAAAACGCGACGTTGAGTCCGCCATTCAACATGTAATGCCTGGAGAATTTGGCGGAAACTGGGAACGGAATGCCTTAACACTAGGTTCCCTAACCTAGCCTGCTATTATATATATTTAAAAATCATACCAATTTGAAGAAAAATGTTTGTTTGTAACATATGCTACCTAAAATCTCCTAAATAATACCTATCTAATATCATTGTCATTTCATTGTTATTTATTGCTTAAAATCTGTGATGATGTGAAAACATACACTGTCATAAAAAGTTCTATAACAAAAAATGTGTCCACAACTTAAAAACATCCGCTTCCGTGACAGTGTAGTTGTTGTATATACGCATCGACTATTGTCTAAAATAATAGTTGGTGTTACATATCCATTTTTGAAACCATATATTAAAGTTCAAGGATTGATTTTTGGTATATAACATTGATGTTTAGCATCCATCCATGTATTTGGACAGCAAATCAACATCAACATGTTTTACAAACTAGTAAGATATTTTTTACTTCTCAGATATTTTAATAATAAGAGAAGCCAGTCGTTGCGCAGTGGCACAAAGTGTGCCTGTAAATCGACTGGTTGTGGGTTCAATCCCCCTTCCAGAATATGAAATATTTATTTAATTTTCCCGCACACAGCAGGGCAGGCAGAAGGAACTTGTAACTTGGAGTGTCTTAGCATAAGGTTCCTTCAGCTTCTCCTAATGTGTGCAGGATACGGCGTTAATTTACAAATTAACGTAATTTGAGCATAAAATGTAACTTACTTTTTAGAAAACGTAGAAAAATATTAACGTAGCGGGTTTTATATACGTTTTCCAAAAAGTATTTTTCATTTCCAAGTGTGGAATAGCACTTTAAAGATGGTGAAAAATACAACTTATTTCATAATATAATATTGTTTCAGTTTTTCCTTTTAGCTGTGACAATGGCTGTGGTTCTTGCTGCACCGAAGCCTAACCCAGCGCCTCAGCCTCAACTGATTTCCTATAGTGACCTTGATTACCTGTATCCGGCTGGCGTGCCATCTGTCGTCTCTTCGTATTCCGCCCCCCTCGCACCTCTATCTTATTCCGGATATCCAGTTGATACGTTCTTCGTTCGTTAAATGTCAATACCTATATATAATGTTATGTTATTCTGGATACTGTTTATGATTTAATTGTAATAAATAATTATATTCAAAATACGTTTTTTTTCTATTGCCCTGTACATGTATTATTCGAAATTAGATAAACACAATTATATTGCATTTTTCTTTTAAATGTATTCGTTTTGAGTATAAAATTAAGTTTAATTTATAGAATGTATTTTATTCCTTAACATGATTATTTCATGTATTTTTTAAAACCATTTTTGAGATAGTTAATCTTTTACTATAAATTAATAAAACGTACATACCAATTATTAAAATGTATTCACATCACCGTATATCGAAACACAATATCAACTTTTTTCAACTATCAACTCACAATCAGAATTTACTCTACAAATACATTAGATAGTAGAAATGTATCTACACGTTAACGGCAATTTGTATAATTTCGGATTTTTTTTACTTGTGGCAATATAGACCAAGATCTACTTATTTAGAAAACGTATAAAAATTTGCACGTAGCGGGACTCGAACCCGCGCTTCCTGGAAGGCGTGGGTTTCGGGCGGCACAAATTTTTATACGTAAAAGTGTGAAATAACACTTTAAAAATGTTAAAAAATAGACCAAGATCTACTTATTTTACATAAGAGTATTACCGTTGGAACAGTAATGCTTTGTTCATATTTTCATTTCTCCGCTTTTGTATCAAAACAAAGCAAAAAATAAATAGCAAAGCATGGCGTTGAGTTTTGCCACCCAACGCGCAATGCCTCCGAAATGCGGCATAAAGAAGAAAGCGGAATGTTTTAACACTAGGACACAGCGTGAAATTGAAAAAAATCTTTAAAGTAGATCCAACTACGTTTGCGATATCATGTTATTTGAGATTTAAGTCACCTCTAAGATTTTACCTTGCGATAACAATGTGAGTAAAGCAATGTAGAGTTCAATAACCTGCATCAAAATCTATTTACGTTTCTCATACTCATGAAAGCAGGAAAAAGTTTATGTCGCCGTCAAGCGCCAGTATCACGTAACATGTCATTAAATTTGTTTGAAAAGGACACAAATATGACGTTATGTACGTTGAGTTATATAGATTTTACTTCAAATTCGTTCTTCTACACGGCAAATTCACAATTTTACATTTTAAATTCATCCTTTTACTCATTTTATTTGAAAAAAATGCTTCAATTTAATCATTATTCACTCCAAATTCACCATTTTTATCCTCAATTGTTATTTTTACTTCATATTAGTTGTTCTTAAAAAAAATAATTACATAAATTAATATTTTAATTTTAACATTACATTATTGATTTATGAAAAATAATTTAAATAACATGAATAATTATATCTTTAGGTCACTGATATATCCTGGATAGACAGAGGAAATGCTAAGACACTCCAGTTTCCAAATTCCCGAATTTTCCAGGCATTTCTTCGGGCATCAGTAAACAAAATATTAATTTGGTGTGTAAAATAACGAATTTGTAGTGAATAACTTATATATGTACCTAAGCACTGTGACGAAGTGGCGATAAAAATAAAACATTAGCTTTACCATATTCGACACATGTTCTTGTGAACATTCCGGTAAGACAAAGAGACCTAATTGTAGATGTAGTACTCGTCTTTAATGTTTTTCTTTAGTCCTAATTTACATTGAGTCCCAGCGCTCTTTGCGTAGTTCGCCATTATGGTCTAAAGTTTCAAGGACACGTGTATTGTATAAATATTGACGAAATAATAAAAAATATATCAGTTCTGTTTAATACCACAGAATAAAGAGGCCACTAGCTCCTGCAATTAAATAGTACTCCGAATTACACAAAAAATGTTTGCCAAGTTGGTGAGTGACTTTCATATTAAGTTTATCTGAATCAAAAATAGAACGCCTTTTTTGTGAAACCTCTAGGTCGTCTAGGTTATATCTTATCCTAATCTGCCTTATCCTAAAAATTAAATTATAAAGATTTATTTCAATAAACCCGTATAATAATAACTTCAAATAGGTTTTTATTATACATGATTAAATTTTAATACTTTTTTGCACGGTAAATTCAAATGTTGTTGCCTTAGCTTATATGAATTGTATAAAGTCAAATAAAAAAATAAATCAGCTTCACGCTATATCCCGCACACAGCAGGGTAGGCAGAGGGAACCTAGAGTTAAGACACTCCGTTCCCCACTTTCTGGCGAATTCTGGAGGCATTGCATGTTGAGTGGCAGAACTCAACGTCGCTCTTTGTCTCGACACCAGGGCGAAGAAATGGAAATATACATTTAAGTAAATATTTCATCTCCTCGAGTGGGGATTGAACCCACAACCAGTCTCTTTACAGTCACACTTTGTGCTGCTGCGCCACGACTGGCCTCTAAATTTAAATGTATAAATTCTAACTATATATCTCAATTATTATAACCGTAAAGTATTATTATAACCTTTATTTTAAATAGTTACAAAAAATATAACACAATAGTCAAAATATTCATTTAGGGCATATAAATTAAAGGATATTTTTTTTAAACTTAGTTACCAGCTTATTTAAACCGTAAAGTAACATAAAATTTCATAAATTTTTAAATTAAAAATTTTGGTTTATTTCTTTCACAAAAGAATAAAATTCATTTACATGAGATAATAACGTATTAGCTTGAAGATAATAAAATTTGTTTTGCACATTAGTTACACTAGGTTTGTATATTTCTCTAACAAATAAAATGTTGGGTAGATATCCAATGTCCTAAACATACGTTTGTACGGAATAAGATCAACTGGAAGTGACACTAGTGCCATATTAAAAAATAAAATCAGCTTCACGCTGTATCCCGCACACAGCAGGGTAGGCAGAGGGAACCTAGTGTTAACTTAACACTCCGTTCCCCACTTTCCGCCGAATTCTGGAGGAATTGCGTATTGAATGGTGGAACTCAACAGCGCGAATTAAATGGAAATATAAATTTAATTAAATATTTCATTTCCTTGAGTGGGGATCGAACCCGCAACCAGTCGCATTTACAGTTTGTGCCCACATGCGCCACAACTGGCAATAATAAGAAGATATTTTATTTATTTCTTGTACATTCCTTATTTTATTTATGTTTTAAAGATTTTGTTTTAACTTTCTAGATCATTCTTTTCGTTTTCTTGGCTCTGGCTGCAGCTCGGCCACAGTTGTACCCTGGCTATGGGTATGGGTACAATGGCTACCAAATGTCTTATCCAGGATATGCCGGTTACTCGAGCTACTCCAATCCTGCAGCATTTTCCGGATATGGTGGCTATCCTGGTTACTCTAACAACTATTTTGGATATTATTAAGTGGATATTGTATATAACCTTTTTGACTTTTTGTATAACGAACTTGACTATATAAAAATTTGTATTGTAAATTACTTTTTAGTATATATTTGCTTTAAAAAATAATAATAAAATGCGTGTACATACACTGCCGGTGTTTTCATTTCTTGATTATTATTAATGCTTATGAAGTTGATATTTATTAAGATTGAAAAATAAAAAATAGGTAGGATAATATTAGATGGTCATATCTATACTTATAATAAATCTGTAGAAAAGTCGTTTCTGTACATTGAAAATATAAAAAAAAAATTGCCAGGGTGTTAAAGGATAATTAACAGAATCCATTTCCAACATTTTTGGAATTTTTGTCTGTTTGTCTGTTTATGTGAACACGTATCACGTAAAAAGTACACAATAAATTTAAGCAACTTTTATACATAAAAATTACAAATAAATCAAAGTAGCTTTTAGTGTTTATTTCATTGTAATCGCTTCACTCTAAGTAAAAGATATAAGTATTTAAGTTTTCAAGAAGTTTATAGATAGATAGACAGAAAGAAAAAAAAAAAAATCAGCTTCACGCTGTATCCCGCACACAGCATTGTAGGCAGAGGGAACCTAGTGTTAACTTAACACTCCATTCCCCACTTTCTGCCGAATTCTGGAGGAAGTGCGTATTGAATGGCGGAACTCAACGCCGCACAGTTTATATTTGATATAGTAAAAAATCAATACAAGTAATCGATACAAGTAACGCTATTGACAAATAATAGTAGGTACTAACGAATCTTGATAACGCAAGAAACATTCTGTGGAGTTAAACACTAATTACGACGGGAGGAATATTAATCATTTTAATACTAAAGAATATTAATAATTTTAATACTAAAGATATAAGTATTTAAGTTTTCAAGAAGTTTATATTTGAGATAGTAAAAAATCGATACAAGTAACGCTATCTATTGACAACTAATAGTAGGTACTAATGAATCTTGATAACGCAAAAAACGTTCTGTTGAGTTAAACACTAATTACGACGGGAGGAATATTAATCATTTTAATACTAAAGATATAAGTATTTAAGTTTTCAAGAAGTTTATATTTGAGATAGTAAAAAATCGATACAAGTAACGCTATCTATTGACAAATAATAGTAGGTTATAACGAATCTTGATAACGCAAAAAACGTTCTGTGGAGTTAAACACTAATTACGACGGGAGGAATATCAATAATTTGAATACTTTAACACAACATCGTTTTCGGTTAATATAATTTTATGTTAGGTGAAATTTGACATAAAAACAGCATTTTTAAACCGTCCTTAATTTTAAACCTAAATAGATGGCGCATCTAAATAGATGGCGCTTTGCATAAAAAAAATATAGTTTGGAAAGGCTACTTACTGCTACACTCTATCAAAAAATAATGTACTTAAAGTTTTAAAGATATTTATATTTGAAAAAAAAAGAAACATACGCAATGATATCTATTGACTCCATATGATAATGAATGTTGATAACGCATAAAACATATTGTTGAGTTATTATTTGCTAAACGTTAATTTCGTCGTGTAAGTGTAATCTATACTTATAATAAATTTAACATAAACATAGTAGTATTTTTCTAACAATGTTCGAATGGTTACAGTTCAATTGTAAGTCCAATAGATGGCGAAAATTACCTTCGTTACAGTCTAGCTTAATTCGTAATTATTTAACACAGTGATAAAAAATGATTTAATATTCAAAGAAATGTTTTGAATAGGTTCTTCAGTCCGTTCGTTCGTTTATGTTATTAATATTTTTTTTAAAAAACGTATAAAAAAATAACTTATGGGAGCAAACTAAAAAAAAATCTCAAGAAAAAAATGCTCTGACACTATTAATAAAAATATCCCGCAGTATTATTTCATAACTTACCAGCGACACGTAACGGCATTGCACTATTGCACCTGTATGTTGCATGTATGTGCCAAGGGTATTTTAGGGTACAAAAACACCTCAAAATCCTTTTAAGATAACTTTGTTGTTTGTCTGTCTGTCAAGAGTATTTTGTACAAGATCGCTTAAAGTTTAGATACCTCAATGTTCAAGTCTATATTCCCTTAGAGAACAAAAAAATCTGTCTTCTAAATCATCGCAATCAAATGACGATAAACTATGAGGGTTTATGCATCCCGTTGATACACAATTACGAAATTTGTTAAGAAGTTAAAACTTACGGCACGTATAAAGGAAAATACCAAAATTATTTTTCAAAAATTGACAACTTTTTGTATTTGTGTCACAGAAAAAAACTATTAGGTACAAATTTTAATCTGTACTTAATTTGATACAAAATGACAACTTTAATAAGTTATTCTTTTGGTGTATCTCCGTTCTTGAAACTGGTACGAAACTCTCGGGTCATGAGTACGACTTGAACTTGACCGAAAATATTGATTATTTCATAGATTATATAAAAATGCCTAAAAACGTGCTTTCTATGTATATTCTGTATACCAATTATATATTTACTTAAAATATGTGACTAATTTAAAAACTGTACAGGAGCTAATATAAGTTATTTTACAAAAAATATAGTGAATACTTATCCAAATAAATAAATTAATAATTAAGGCTGTTTGTAATATCTCTATTTCTTAAATGAATAATCATCTAATTCAAGCGGGCAAAGCCGCGGGCAGGCCGCTAGTCTTTAAATAAATCTTTTGGATCACTATTTTCACAAATGGAAATATTTCAATTTTTAGACGCAATCTAATTTTCTTTTCTAATTTATTCTTTTACTAAACAATATCCTTCGTTTTTTTAATCAAGGTGACATTGCCTAAGTCATTTGTCTTTGGCAGACGCGCTCGCGCTCGTAGTGTCTTAACCAAAGAACTAAACTGAAAAGTCCTTTAAGCACACTTATGGCCGTTATTTATAAAGCGCTCTTAGCTCTGAGATCGCTCCCATATTATTATAATAAATAAAAATAAAAATCAGCTGCACGCTGTATCCCGCACACAGAAGGGTAGACATAGAGAACCTAATGTTAAGACACTCCATTCCCCACTTTCTGCCGAAATCTGGAGCCATTGCGTCTTGAGTGGCGGAACTTAACGCAGCACTTTGCCTCGACGCCAGAACGAAGAAATGAATATATAAATTTAAGTAAATATTTCACTTTTTTAAACAGTTATAAAATGTTATTCCACACTTAGGAAAAATATATTTGTAAATAAGTATAAATATTTCATTTCCTCAAGTGAACGAACCTACAACCAGTCGATTTATTATACAAAATACTAATTCGATTTATAATACAAAATACGAAAATACTTTTGTCCCGACCTATTATAACGCTACACAGATCACCCATGGGGCATCCTATGGCAATTTTGCTCACTAACACTGTAAATGATTGTAAGCTATTATATATAAATTGTTGTATCTGCACCTATTTAGTATGTTACGAACATCAGACTATAGTTTTCAAATAATAGAAATTTTAGTATCTTAAAAAAATAATACCTTTCGCCAATCTCATGCCATCCAGTACTAGAAATTTTCCCTCAAAACCTAGGTTTCTTTTAAAAATCTAGGTATTTCTATAATTCCTTTATTGCATAGCAATTATTTTATTGAAAAAATGTTTATTTTAATTCTAAATTTAAACGAAGTAGAGATTTTTCAGTATTAGTAAAATCCCGCTACGTTTAAATCAAATCCCGTTTTAGTCGTTTAAATTTTTAAGATCAAAAAAATATCAGAATTTAAGCAACCACTCATGCATGTTTTAGTCCAGACCAACCAATATTCTTAGTTGCAAATATTGGCCAAATGATAATAATTATTATGGCCAAATGATAATGAGAATAATTATTAGTAAATAATATTGATTTTATAAGCCACACTGATGCATTTTGATACGTCCGCACGTTGGCTAAAGTTGGACCATATTTGATTTTAGTCAAATAAGAACACAACTCTTTTTGTGCTCTATTTCTCGGGCCGTTTTTTTAAACTGTAATCCTTAATATAGAGTTGATCGAAGTCTACATCTCAAAATTAATAATTTTTTGACAGATATTTGATAAGTTCCATTAAATATTTCTCTCACACGTGATAGTGGGATTTTTAATATATTTTTTTTTATACACACTATGTTTCTAAATGTTAAGGAAATTCTTATAAACTGATCATTTTCAGGCTGTCAAACAGGCAAGCAATAAATCTAAAAGAAAATTGGATAAATATATAATAATATTCTGTTACGTTTTAAGTTACCTCGCGAACAAATTGCAATAAAGTCTTAGAAACCTCTATTGAAAACACAATATGGTACAGGCGGCACGAGGCAGTCTGTGAGTGGGACGATACTATTTCATATTTTACATAAGAAATAAAAACTATAGAATTTTATATATAGCTTTCTTGGTAAAAATGATAAATACTTACATAAATATGATAAAAAGTACTATTTAATAAAAAAATCCATGAATAAAATATGCAACAAATGTTCGCAATTATAACCGTTACATAGTAGGTACTAGGTATATGAATAAAAGCTAGTTAATAACAAGGCAACGAATCAATTAGTAAGTTAAATAAGAGGCATTAAAATAGCTAGACCATTATATGTGCATACAAGTTCTACTACTTAGAATAAATAAGTGCGTTTGTTAGTGTTGTTAATTTTGATGGGTTCTTTTTGTTTTGACATATATAAGGCTTTATTTATTTATTTTTGGCCGCTTTCACTTATTATAGTCTATACGTTAAATGTTAATATTAATTTCATATTAATCAGCTTCACGCTGAATCCCGCACACAGCAGGTAAGCAGAGGTAACCTAATATTGAAACACTTCGTTTTCCATTTTCCGCTGAATTCTTCTGAGCGAAGAAATGAAAATAAAAATAAAAATGAATATTTCATTTCCTCGAATGGCGATCGAATCCACAACCAGTTGCGTGCCACAGCCACACACTTATGCCCCTGCGCCACGACTGACCTTACATTTATTTTAGGAAATTCAAAGGAGCAAAAAATATACATATAATGACGCTATAAATGATGAATGACGCTAAGAAAATTTTCTAAAAACAAATTAAAATAATGTAAATTTATATTTTAATTTGGTATAAATCATAAGTAAAATAGAAAATATAGTGAAACTGTAGGTATAGTACTGGTGGTTAGTAGGTTAAATTAGTGATTTGAATCTTAGGTTGATGTTTACATAGGCAAAACCGTAGACAAAAGCTTTTACAACATAGGAAAACCGTCTTAATTATGGGGCATTCCACACAAAGCGGATAGGTCAAAAAGTCGAGGTCGCCGATTTTAATTATTTTTTAATATGTTAGTTAGATCTATATGGTTCCTCAAAATAAATGCACAATATTTTGATAGTCCAATGTTTAGTTTAGGAGTTATGGGGGCTAAAAGTCATGAGTGACTGGTGGACATGCACTCTTTCATATCTCGTTATTCAGTATTGATAAAGGACAAATAAATAAAGTAGTGGAATAGATTCCTCATGAAATAGACTTTTTATTGGTATTTTAGTTAAATGAAATTATTTTATTTTTCATATTAAACAAATGATTTTCATTTTATGAAATTAAATTACAGATTATCTCTATATATAATAAGACAGTAAAAATATTTTGTCTGTACATTTAGTAATTTTGACTGAAATGGATAGAGGGACACTTAAAAAGAATAATAGAAAACAAAAAGATTTTTTTTGAATTTCTTGTCTGTCTGTCTGTCTGTCTGTCGACATATTTCTGTCCGCATTTTTCTCTGAAAGTACTGAACCGATTTACTTGAAAATTTCACCAATTGCTTTGTTTTAACTCAACTTAAGTCCTAAAGTTTGGTTCATCAAAATCGGTTCATTAAAAAAAAGTTATCGTCATTTGAATGAACTCAAGGCATTAACTTGCCTGCGAATATTATATAGCAATCGCGCTGGTATGACCCTGGCTAAAGAATGACGTTCGAAACGTCTGGGTTATATGACTGTTGATAAAAATATATATTTTTGAAGCACTATTATATAATATTTTATACAATAAAGTAAACAAAATTAAATTGTTAGTGGAGATTACCTTCATAAATCATAACAGTTAAGTTTAAGTCGTAATTAATTCAACACAGAGATAAAGAACGATCTTAAAAGAAATATCAAGTAAATACAAAGATTTTTTGGTTGGTTCGTTCATATTATATATATAACTAATTTAAAAACACTATAAAGAATATTATGAATCCTTCAAATCAATAATTTAACATTTAAGGCTGTTTCTGAATGAGTAAATTAAATTATTCACTGACATCAGCACATTTAACAGAGTATATTATATAGGTAAAAAGAACATAGTTACAAAAATATATACGTGTAATAAATAATTAGCTTTATGTATATTTTATAAATATCAAATATCAACAATGGTCGTATTTTTTTATTTAAAACAATCAAAAAATCTTTGACGATAATGTCGTAAAAAAATAATATTAGAGGTCATTATAGTTGTCAATCAATTGTGCATATTAAATCAATAATCATGTATTTTAAACGGGCGAAGCCGTGGGCGAGCCGCTAGTATAATATAAGCCGGTTAAAGTAACACAAATACATATGTAAATAGCTATATAAATTTGAATTTGGAATTCCTAACAAAAGAGGAGATTTTTGTGATTAAAATGATCAGTACGACTAAACGCCAATATCTTGTGTAAGGATTAGGTTTTTTATTATTATATAATTAAGACGGTTTTCCCTTGTTGTAGAAGCTTTTGTCTACGGTTTTGCCTGTGTAAACATCAGTCTAGGAGTCAAATCACTAATTTTACTCACTAACTACACAGTACACAGTACAGTTTCACTACATGCTTTACTTTACTTATCATTTATGCCCAATTAAAATGTAAATTTAGGTTATTTTAATTTGATTTTAGAGATTTTTTTTAGCGTTATGCTGGGAAAACAAGTGCTAAGACACTCCGTTAACCATTTTCCATCAAATTCTGAAGCAGCTTTGCGTGTTGAGTGGCGGAACTACACGCTGCGTTTTGCCTCGGCACCAGAGAGGAAAAAATAGAAATGTTAAATATTTTATTTCCTCGACTGGGAATCAAACTCACGTCACTGTCGCCCGTCGCCCGTCAGCAGCGTCGCCCTCTTGACTTATGATTATTTATTTATTTATTTAATACCAGCGACCTGCTCCTGGCTTTACTCGCTTGATCTATTCTTTTTTTTACTATTCGATTATACTTTTTCATATTAATTAGGTCTAGGTAAGAAAATATCATCTTCACGATGTATCCCGCACACAGCAGGGTAAGCAGAGGAAACTTAGTGTTAAGATACTTCGTTTTCCACTTTTCGTCGAGTTTTGGAGACATTACGTGTTGAATGGTGGAACTCAATACCGACGTCAGAGCAAGGAAATGAAAATATAAATGTAAATAAATATTTCATCTTCTTAAGTGGGGATCGAACCCACAACCAGTCGATCTTGCAGTCACACTTTGTGCCCGCCCCTGCGCCACAACTGGTCTGTTTAGGGAAAACTCTTTAGTTATATTAATATATAACCAAAAACCTACCATTTTACATTAAGTAATTTAAACCTTTTGAAAATTTGGTTTTGTTCACAAAAATTGTCGTACTTACCAGAAAAATGTTTAATTATTTCATATTTACCTGGGTGGAAGGTGACAAATGACACGGACGCAGTGAATGCGGTTTTTCCGCATAAATCGCAATTACTCGTGAATTCCAGGGTAAAATGTAGGCTCTATCTTCTAGTGAAAATCCTGAAAATTCTAGTGAAAATCCTGAATAGTGAAAGAATAATCTCTAAATCTAAGTTGTTTGATTGTATTTCAGTTAGTCATGATGGCCGATAACAAAATTATCACTAAAACTATCCAGTAGCATCCATCATTTGTCGCCGATCAGAACGATTTTCCAACCTAACCATAAGTCTGCGCGTGTAAAGTAATACGGATGTCAATTATTCACATACTGATAGGTAAGTATATAGAATACATATTTAGTACTTTGAAGATCAAGGACGCTTTTATCTAGTGGATACAAGTAAACAAGGCGTGGTCTTGTGGTATATATAAATGGGAGGAGAGGCTGCATTGATATCACTTGTGAAAACTCTTGCAAGCGACTCTCTAACAATGCTGTACCGGCTGGTAAGTTGAATAATATTATTGTTCTCGAAGACTCTATTACAGTTAATTAATTACATAAACCAGTTATGGTGTAGGAGATTGAAAAGATTATAATTGAGTATGTAGAAAGTTCAATCTTCGCGTTATATTAATTATAGAATATGATAAGTTGTTATGTAAATTTGAAAGAATAATACAAAAAAATTGTTAGTTCTTATGTGCAATACGTGTATATTTTTACACATTTATATTTAAACGTATGACTTAATTAACTAAAGAATGTTTTGCGTCTTCCATTCCTATTTAGTTTAAAATATTCAATATATCTATACAAGCGTACTCTAACATTTGGTGCTTGTTTTATTTGAATTTCTTCATGATTAAAATAGTTATAGGTATGTATTTAAAGTATTTACTTCGACAAAGTTGCTACAAAAATTTTGTTGAACTGATTGAAATTTAATTTTCAATATAAAGATATCGTCCTTAACGTAACTATATGAGAACACGAAAGTAATTCAGATTAAGAAATCATAATAACAAAATAGTGTAGTTCAAGCGTGTAATGGGCGAAGCCGCGAGCGGGGTCTATAGTATATAATATTTTCCGTAGATTCTTTCGATCGATTTACTAATAGCATTTATTCTTGTATATATATTAGATAGTAGAGGTAATTTGTCAATAAAAAAAAATATTTCATTAAAAAATAATATTTATTACTAATATAATTTTAAAATAAAAATCACTATTATTGAAAGCACGTTGAAACAAGCACAATAAACAAAGAACGTTAAAACACGTTTTCAAAATTTAGTCACTAGACGGTGTAGCATGTATTATAGTAGTTGCTGCTATTTCTCGCTATTATCTCACATTTAGCTAAGGTTTCAGGCTTTGATCTGAAACATAACGACGCATAACAGTGAACGGTGTTTGTACCTTTGTAATAAATGTGTAATAATAAGGGTCAACAGGGGTAGTTCAAACAGCCGATGACTTTAACAGGCCTATACAGTCTTTTCGTTATTCTAGTCACGTGACAAATAGTTCAATAGTTGCTATGGATCGTTATTATTGTTACTATATGGGACTTCGATATTGGTCTTACTCTAAAGTTTTTATATATTATTAAAGAAAAACATTTTTTTACCGTTTTTAACGTCTGTAAAAGGAGATTATCAATTGGAATATATTCAACAGCAACTTCCTAGACAGATCTTAGAAAAATGTTACATTATTTATTTAGAACAAGTTATCCTTCATCAAAAGTTCATAGCTGCAAATAACAAAAAAGATAAGTATATACCAAAGATTACCTAATATATACTTAATATATTTTGTTTTAACTTTACAGTTTGCTTTCCTCGCTCTGGTGGCTGTGGCATTTGCCAGCCCTAGCCCCAACCCGAAGCCCGAGCCAGCACCTGCACCTGCACCTGCACCTCAGATGTTGGCTTACGGCGCTGGATATCCCTACTATCGCTATGGTGGTGCTCCCTTTGCCTACCCGTATGGGTACAATGGATACTTCGCTGGCTAAATAATTATACAGCCGTAATACTGTCATAAAAGTTGTTGAAAGTGTTTTCTAATTTTTTTTGGCGTATTATGGCTGCTACGGACCTATGGCTAACACAATGACTCGGATAAACGTTTAAATAAAAAAATATGCTAACTTTTGAGGTTTTATTTGTTTTGGAAACCCCTTTGTTACTTTTTAGTTTCGTAGAGATCTTTACAAATTTCCTCTACCCAAAGATAATTACTAAGAATTGACTGCTAAAAAAAGTATTTTCCTTTCCTAAGTGTGGAATAACACTTCAAAAATGTTAAAAATATTTAATAAATAGCATAGTGAAATTTTATCTATAGCTTTGTCAAAAAAAAAAACTTTTACTAAAGCAATTAAAAAATATTTTTGTTAATAATAGTTGTAGAAGACTTAAATAATCATTAAGTGTTATTCTTAAATTAAGACAACTATCATACGTTATAAAAACAATTTAATTAGAACTACATAAAATAAATTGAACAGAAAAAACAAATAGAACATTTGCACACATCATTGCAACAATTCGAATAAGAATATATGTATTTACGGCGTCGCATATTTACTTGCGGTAGTACCAGTCAGCTGAGTAAGCGTAAGGCAGACTGTAGGGAAGAGACAAGGCTGAGTTGACTACTGGATATGTATCTTGGTAGTTGTAGCTAGATCCATAGGCGTATCTATAGTCAGAGAGTACGGGAGCCACTGGTGATACTGATCCCACTGAGGCTATAGATGCAACCGGCGCTGCAGGAGCTACTGGCGATCCCGGAGCAACAAGGGCCGCAGAGGTGAGTGGTGACGACAAGTATCCTCCACTGATAAATATAGCTGGATCAGCTGACACTGCCGCGAACGATGCCAAAATAGTTAACTGGAATATTTTTTTTAATGTTAAATAACATATTTTAAAGTAATAAAATGCAAATGGCATTTAATTAGTTAAGAAATTAAATATATACCTAAGAATAGCACGCTTTAAGTTGACTTACCATTAAGAATTTCATGTTGAAGCTGAAAGCTATCTACTACTTGTGTTCTACAACCAGCTAAGTATGTGACTGAATTTTACAGAAATGTCCTGGCATATTTATTTGAAACAGAAACAAAGTGACCAAAAAGAGATAAGAATGTGTGACAGAATCGCCGCTTTGAAAACTATTGCCAAGGTTCTTTTGAATGGTTTCCTCAAAACAATAGAATATGTAATCCAACATGAAATATGCTGAAATGACTAAAATTATTTTTTCACCAATGACCTTGTAGTGATTTTTCATCCTTGAAATACAAAGGATAATGAATTCTGCTGTTGTATGTATGCGAGGCATTATTCCGGATGTCTGTAGAATTGATATTATGCTATAGAAAAGCGAGGAAAAACCAATTTTAGTATGAACATTGTCAATAACTGTCAATTTAAAAAATGTTTATAAATGTAATTGTATTAACTTCCATTCCATTCCTTCCATTGAGGTAGCAACTATATTATGCGATCACTGCATTCGGATACTAAGTACTAATTAATACTTGTGCAGGGCAGTAGGTAAACTATCAGTAAAAAATATTATTAAATATTAACAATTTCTTAGATTAGTAATTAAATAAAATATGAAATTTTTTATAGCAAATGCGAAAACTATTCGAACTTTATTAAAACATTTTTACTGCACATAGGCTACTTACGTAAAGTACTTTAATTTATCATCAATATATAAAGTGGGTATATATTTTAGACATGGATAATATTTTATTTTTTTCAGCTTCTACCTAGTGTTAAGCCATTCCGCTCCCCGCTATCCGCGGAATGTTCGAGTCGTGTTACTAGAGTGAGAAAATAAAAATATTAAATATTCCTTTCTGCCAGTAGGAAACGTATCCACAACTGTCACGCTTACACACACTGTGCTAATGCACCACAGTTGCATTAACATAAAGTTCCGTCTGCCTTTATGTGGGATATAAAAATAAGAGAAATTAAAAGAAATGTAATATATGTTCAAATTGAATCTGCAGTCGACTGGCAGAGGCCAGTCGTGGCGCAGGGGCACAGTATGTGACTGTAAATCGGGTTCGATCCTAACTCGAGGAAATAAAATATTTATTTACATTTATATTTTCATTTCTTCGCTTTGGTGTCGAGGTAAAGCACGGCGATGAGATCCGCCACTCAACACGCAATGCCTCCAGAAGTCAGCGGAAAGTGGGGAACGGTGTGTCTTAACACTAGGTTCCCTCTGCTTACCCTGCTGTGTGCGGGATACAGCGTGAAGCTGTGATTTATTTTATTTATTTTAATCTGTACTCGATTTGAAATTGAAGTGCATGTAACATGTTTATACAAAGTCAAATGACATTATTATTATAAACTGGTCCTACGTTTATGATCTTATATAGAGTATTACAATTATTATTGGTTATAAATATTAATATAAGCCATAAGCGTATAATTATGAATTCTTTGTTGCTTAATAGAACTTTAGTGACTAGTACTAGTTCTGGTTGTCAATTTGACTAGGTAGTCTTATATAATAAAGTATATTTTTGTTTTTAAAATAGTTACATTATGTAAAGTTGACAAGTGGATTTTTTTAAATATTTTGTTTCTGTACGCTGTATCCCATATATATAGGTCAGGCAGACCGAACTCATTGCCAAGACTCTCCGTTCTCGAATTCTCACTCAATTTTCAAGACGTTCTGTGTGCGAGTGGCGAAATTAAAGGTCGTCGCGCGTGGGTGAGGATACGGAAACATTTTTTTTTATTATTATGGAGAAAGTTATTACGTTTTTGTAAAAAAAAGTTGTCATATTGATTTAATATGCAAACTTTAGCAACAACAACAGATGAAACAGTGCAGTTAGTTTTCTATGCTAACTTTTTGTTGTTTTCTAGGATTATTTTACTATTTTTACAATTTTGTAAAAGAGGCCGGTCGTGGCGCAGCGGCACGAGGTGTGACTGCAAAACCGACTGGTTGTGGGTTCGATCCCCACTCGAGGAGATGAAATATTTACTCAAATTTATATTTTCATTTCTTCGCTCTGGTGTCGAGGTTAAGCGCGGCGTTGAGTTCTGCCACTCAACACGCAATGCCTCCAGAATGCGGCAGAAAGTGGGGAACGGAGTGTCTTAACACTAGGTTCCCTCTGCCTACCCTGCTGTGTGCGGGATACAGCGTGAAGCTAATTTAATTTAATTTTTTTTTTTTACAATTTTGTACCGTAAAAGGAAACGATTTAATCGATTTGGTTGGATTGTTTTAAGATCTTTGTTAGGCATCTGTCCGTCTGTCATGATAATTTTGTCTTGAAATTGCGTGGTGGTATCAAGCTGAAATTAATATCAAATATTGAGGTCTACATCATGAACACAAAGCGACCACAGGTTCGTAAGGCGGTTCTGCTGAGAAGAGCCGGCAAGAAACTCAACAGTTGTTCTTTTCAATATTCAGGTTACAATTTTATTGCTTAATACAATAATATCTACAATGGTGGATATTCTGCATAAATTTCAAATGATCTTGAAATGATGATTAAATACATTTTTATTCTTCAAAAATTCTTGGACAGTAAATAAGCTTTCCTAATTAACGTTGTTTTTACAGTTGCTTTAAATTTGTCCAGAGTCAATCTTAAAACACGTTGCGGAATACTATTATAGAGACGTATACTCAGACCCATTAATGATTTATTTTCATTTTGGAGGCAATAACTAGGCGTTACAAGTTTATTTTTGTTTCTTGTACATACGAAAAGAAACGAGTTTTGATGGACGCTCGTGAAGAGTTGGCGATCGCAGAGTAATGCCCTGCATACGCCAGGGTTTCAAGTATTACGTAAGAGAGATCACATTTGTTACAATTTTTTACTCCCCCCTCCCATATGTCAGCAAAACTAAGCAATCCGTTTACCCCTCCCCCCCGTATGCTTACTACTTAGTACGCTTACGTAAACATTGATATATACATTTTTATTTTAATGTATTCCGTTTAATATTCATTTTAATAAACTTAATTGATACAAGATAGTATTCAACATTGTGTAAAGTATAAATATTACATTCTTAAGCATTATTACGAACAAAACAAACTTCCTTCGTTAAAAAATCTTCGGTCGATGTCACCTGAATCCATGATTCTGAGTTTTTTGGTTTCTACATCGTTCTCATTGGGTCATACAACATCTTGGTGCTCTAAATTTTGTATAAAACACATCAGTTCATTGGCACACACTTTTGTACATTTTGTTCTTGTTGGAGATTTTTTTAAAAAATCGTACAATTTTTATTACAATTAGGATTTATCTTTTGAAAAATATTTAAATCAATAAAATTTTCTTAGAAGTTGATTAAAGATTGTTATCTTAGATTTATTTGGTTTATGTTTAAACATTAACTTGCTTTGCTTTTCTTACAACACCACAAATTGTCAATCGTACGAAGCGAAACAACAAATTGAACAGCAGACTGCAGAATAGCGCGCGGCGGTTCCCTTTTTTTATGAAAAAATACAAGGCAAACCAGCGTATGGGTAACCTCTAAGGTAAGTAAGTGATCACCGCTACCCACGATTCCGTGTCTGATGATGCTGATGCACGATGTCTGATGATGATGGTTTCACAGATCATTGGGTCCACAACGAAACGAACGGCTCTACGTTGTAAGCGATCAAATAGGTCAAGCTGATACTGGGGTGCACCAACCCAGAAATGAGAACCATATGAGATCGAACGTGGGCCCTAAACAGGGCCAATCGGGGTTTCAGTACTACTTACTTACTACTTTGAAGCCAACTTGGCGTTGTTTTCTATATGATCGCGATACTCGCTCGAAACGCTAAGGTTTAAATCGCTGAGACTAGGCACGGCTAAGAAGAGTGTTTTGAAAGACTGGTATCCAGTGGCAGTGACCTTGATGTTGCGCCCAGAGAGAAAGCTGGAGTTTCACTTTCATAAATTCTTGGGACGCTCGTAAGATGGAAGTTTTGTAAGGAGCGCCTCGTGCAACATTCGATCGACGGCCTTCACCATGTCTAGACTAACTGCCAAACCCTCTCTCTACTTAGCTTCCGATAGCCGCAGCTCAGCGGTGGGTTAGGTAAGCCAGAAAAGATTCACCGGTTGAGCGACCATGGCATAAGCCATATTGACGTTCATCAATCGGTGATCCTCTACATACACCAAGAGCTGGCTATTTATTAAGCTTTCCATCACATTTGAGTAGAGAGGCGGTTGCAGTAGGCCTGAAGATCGGGTGGATATTAGCGCTCTTCCACGAGTCTTCTCACTACGCCAACTGAGTAAGAGTGCCGAAACAAACGCTTTTGCACCGGTAAGTTTCCAGGAGCATATGATCGGAATACTAAAAGAGAGATGTCATCTGGCTCGCTCGCCTTGTGGTTGTCCAAGACAAAGCTCGCCTAACAACTTTTTGGCTGAACTTAACTGCGGAATAGTCGGCGGCGTTGTTCCTTGGTCATCAATTGTCGAGTTCGAGGCAAATAGAATGCCTAGGAGGTCAGCTTTCTCTTTCGCCGTATGAATTAAGATTTCCTGGCTGGCTAAAGTTGCCAAGTTCAGCCTTTGAGAGGGCCCAAAACTGATGAGTTCCGGACTAGTAATTATCAGGATTCACACAAATTTTGTATGGGTTGCCATTAAGAGTTTTTGTTATATGGTAACAAAAAACAATAATTATAATTAAAGTATTAACCTATTATTTGTTGATAACCAGTTAGTGTTATGTTTTGATGTATTACTTTTAACAACGAATTAAGGAATATTTTTCTATTATTCTCGCTAAATGGATATAATAAGCTAATATATTATATGTATATATTATATGTGTATACTAATAGAATTATATAATATCACCAAATTATAGACATTGTGATTTGCGAAGACTCCTGGATATATGCCCAGTCCTATATAGCAATATGTGTAAAAGTAAAATAACTACTGCTGGTGATTACATCGATCTGCCACTTTTCATTTTTTAAAAAAACATATCAGAACAAGAAAGGGATATCTCTCTTTCTATAATAAGTTCTTTGATTTTCACGATTATTACACATTTTAAATGAAACTATTTTAACCGGATTAATCGCGTATATTTGGTACTTTTATACATTTTTGGAAACCCGACGTTTCGAACACTTTGCAGTAGTCCGTGGTCACGGGTAGACTGAGGTGGCATTCGTCTGTCAGATGACATAATTATTATATCAAACTACCGCCAACGATTTCTTAATTGCCTCGCGTACTGCCCTGGATTCCTGCAGAATGAGCTGATAGTATCTTGCCCTCTGGTATGGTGGGTTTGAGACTTCAATGATTTTATGAGTGGGTCCCAGGTGGTAGAAAGTTTCCAGCCATCCTCTCTATTGAAATTAGGATGTTTTTGTATTTCAATAGCCTCGCGGATCATTCTAGGAATGTATCTGTTTTCCTTAGCGAGGATTTGGGGTTTATCAAACCTAATGTAGTGGCTGGGTTTATCCACAGTATGCTCACACACAGCTGACTTCGATACATGCCCATTCTTGATATCAGAGATGTGTTCTTTCACCCTAACACCGATGCTTCTCTTTGTTTGACCGATGTATGATAAGCCACAGTCACAGTCTAGTTTGTATACACCTGCACTCTGTAAAGGAATATTACTTTTTACTGGTCTCAAGAATTGGCTCACTTTCTTGTTAGGCTTGAATAACAAGAATTAAGAAATCGTTGGCGGTAGTTTGATATAATAATTATGTCATCTGACAGACGAATGCCACCTCAGTCTACCCGTGACCACGGACTACTGCAAAGTGTTCGAAACGTCGGGTTTCCAAAAATGTATAAAAGTACCAAATATACGCGATTAATCCGGTTAAAATAGTTTCATTTAAAATCTCTCTTTCTATTTTTATCAATAGCTTTTTTCTATTTTGATTGATTTGATTGAGGCCGGTCGTAGCGCAGCGGCACGAGGTGTGACTGTAAAACCGACTGGTTGTGGGTTCGATCCCCACTCGAGGAGATGAAATATTTACTTAAATTTATATTTCCATTTCTTCGCTCTGGCGTTAACTAGAGGTACTAACTGGAGGTTAAGCGCGGCGTTGAGTTCTGCCACTCAACACGCAATGCCTCCAGAATTCGGCAGAAAGTGGAGAACGGGAGTGTCTTAACACTAGGTTCCCTCTGCCTACCCTGCTGTGTGCGGGATACAGCGTGAAGCTGATTTATTTTTTTTTCTATAATAAACAACGTTCAGCTTTACCGCCAATAGCTACGACTCGATTTCGGGATGAGGCGTCTGCGACATTGTCGCTTTGATTGATTTTTGTCTGTGTGCATCGTTCTTGACAAATGGCGTTTTATTTTACAATTATAATTTTATTATGTAATTTTTTTTATAAAATCAATTTTTCATTTTTGCTAAAATCTCTTTCGTTTTAATTGTATTAGGCTTTTATAGATAAAACTGTGTTTTTATTTAAATTGGTGGAGAAAAACTATATTTGATATATAAAGAATTTAAGAAATTATATACAGTTGCACGTTGTGTCCCGCATATAGAAGGATAGGCAGAGGCTTTTCACGGAATTTTCAATACCTACAAGAAATGATAACAAACTCACAATTGTCGTGCTTACAGTAAAATATTTGTGCCACTGCGCCACCATGGCCTTTAAGAAATTAAATTGTTATTTATTGAGGAAATAAAAAAGATTTATTTTTTAATTATTATTTATTGCGTTCAAACATAATAAATATATTAAATAATCCATTTTGTTGTGATTTTTCCGAGAGTCTGTTTAAATGAGTCGTTTTATTTCTCAAAGGTAGTAAGAATAAGGAGATGCGTATGAGTAGGCGGAGTAAGCAAAGGGAGAGTACGCGCTGTAAGATGAGTACGCTACGGGTGCAGTGTACGCTGCAGCTACGGGAGCCGTGTACGCCGCGGCAAATGGTGCAGTATACACTAAGGGCTTGGCGAAAGCCACAGCCAAGAGAGCGAAGAAAATCACCTGCAAAAATAAAAAGAAATATCAGTTAAGTATATTATAAAATTGTTGTGCTATATAAACTAAATCAAATCAGCTTCACGCTGTATCCCGCACACAGCAGGGTAGGCAGAGGGAACCTTGTGTTAAAACACTCCGTTTCCCACTTTCTGCCGAATTCTGGAGGCATTGTGTGTTGAGTGGCAGAACTTAACGCCGCGCTTAGCCTTGACACCAGAGCGAAGAAATGGAAATATAAATTTAAGTAAATATTTCATCTCCTCGATTTTACAGTCACACTTTGTGCGCCTGCGCCACGACTGGCCTCAACAAGAATCAATCATTTTTTTACTACTTTAATTGTTTTGAAAATACGGCCAATGTTGATATTTGATATTTATCAAAATATACTCAAAGCTAATTATTTCTTATACGTATAAGTTTTTGTAACGTTACGTTCTTTTTCCCTATGTATTGCATGTCCCATCACAATTTTAAAACTAGGTTGTTTGTACTCAGAACAATAGTGCTTTAAAAATATATATATTTATCAACAGTAATATAACCAAGACTTTTCGAATGTCATTTTTTAGCCAAGAGTCTTACCAGCGCGATTGCTATATAGCATTCGCAGGCAAACTAATGCCTTGTGTTCATTCAAATGCCGATAACTTTTTTTAATGAACCGATTTTGATGAAACAAACTTTAAACAACTTTAAATGTTGAGTTAAAACAAAGCAATTGGTGAAACTTTTAAGTAAATCGGTTCAGTACTTTTAGAGAAAAATGTGACCATACAAATAGACAGACAACAAATTAAAAATATATATTACTTTTTTAAGTGTCCCTATATCTATTTCAATCAAAATTACTAAATGTACAGACAAAATATTTTTACTGTTTTATTATATATAGACATAGAGATAATTGTTAGGTTGCAATGTTAATAAGTGGCCTGCTTTAAATACCTATGAAAGAGGAAATGCGAATCTTATTTGATACACAATAAATTACTTATATAAAATAAATTAAATATAAGTACTAAAATTAAGTTAGATCAATTAGCATAAATAAATTAAATAAATTAAGTTTTGTAAAGATAATTAATTTACAAAAAAAACACGAATACTTACAAATTTGAACATTTTGTTTGTTTTGATTGTTCGTTGAACACTGACTGTGATGATGAGTCCCACCGATATATAAGGGACATTGTCAGACCTATGTTGGCATCGTTTCGGCGTCCGCGCACCTCACAAGGACATCGCGATCAGGACTTGCACGCGACATGAATTTTCTTATGCTACGCATACTTGATACAGGCTGTTAAAAATATATATTATTTAATTAAAGAGAGAATGCTATTATTTTTTTTTATATGTTTTCTAAATAAGTATTTTCCTTTCCTAAGTGTAGAATAAAACTTTAAAAAATGTTAAAAATATTTAATAAAAAGCATTTTCTCTTGTGAGACGATAATTCTTAGTAATTATCTTTGGGTAGCGGAAATTTACAAAAATCTCCCTACAGAGATGCTAACCACATAAATAAGTTGTAACAATCGTATAAAAATTTTGACGTAGCTTGATGAGAACGTATGGCTTAGTGGTCAGAGCACCTGGTCGGTTTCCAGGAGGGGCAGGTTCGAGTCCCGCTACTTTAAAATTTTTATAAGTTTTCTAAATCTCTATAATATCATACATTTAAGCCTATGATCTCTTAAACGATACGAGCAATTATGCCTTCCTATCGTCGTTGAGCACTAAATCTTACAATCAATTTATTTCAGTGTCACGTGAAGAATGATTAACATCTAACAGTGACGGAAATGTTCTATACATTAATAGTACAAATGTAATTGGCTTTGGAGGCCAGTGGTGGCGCAGTGGCACGAGGTGCAACTGTAAAACCGACTGGTTGTGGGTTCGATCCCTACTCGAGGAGATGAAATATTTACTTAAATTTATATTTCCATTTCTTCGCTCTGGTGTCGAGGTTAAGCGCGGCGTTGAGTTCTACCACTCAACACGCAATGCCTCCAGAAATCGGCAGAAAGTGGGGAACGGAGTGTCTTAACACTAGGTTCCCTCTGCCTACCCTGCTGTGTGCGGGATACAGCGTGAAGCTGATTTAATTTATTTTTATTTTTAATTGGCTTTGATCTGACCTACACTAAGAGGCGATGTTTCGTCTTATTTACGATAATTTTGCCAATCCAAGCCTTTTAAAAATTGTCTGCAGATCTCGTTATCCCAGAGTGATATAAAAAAGAAATTTGCACACAAAAGAAAATATTTTTAATATATGAAAGTTTCATGAACAATTTTTTTTCAATTTTACATTGACATAAAAAATCCACCTGTATACACTATACAATTGAAATGTAAGGATCTAATGCTGTGTAGAACATTCTATGATACAATCACATTTAAATTATTTTTACATCCTTGACCGATGGACAGTAAAGGACGCTAATTTATAGTAGTAACCTTGAACTTGTATTTTATGTTATGTGTAAGTAAGAACTTGTATTTTATGTTATGTATAAGTTACTTTTATATAGTAATATTTTTTGTTGTTGTTTTGTGTAGTTTTTTTTTGTTAAAATTGTTTAATGCCTAAAGAGAAACATTTAAATTAAAAATATTTTTTTTTTATCGTGAAAAGGGTTAGCCTTTTACAGGTACGCCGCCCGAATGGAGACTCGAGCAAGTTATGTGGGACTCATGGATCTGCAGATATACATCGTGTACCCAATAAAACCTTACGGTACTCCCGCTAATGCCGAGACTACGGGAGCCCAGGATTCTTCCATAATCTCGGCGGCGGGAGGCATGTGGTGGATCATACTCAACGGTCTGCTCAGAGGAGCGCGCGGGAGCAACCTGCGCGCGCCTCGGGCCAGATGGGTAGGCAATCAGCTTCCCTAAGCTGACCACCCCCTAGCCTAAAATTAAAAAAGTCTGACTTAAGGTAACTAAATGGAAATCATTACATTTCGTGATCATCAAAATAGATTAGTAACTTTCCATATGATTTAACCAAAACTGACCCAGTAACCATAAGGCTACAACATTAACGTAATATAGGATTTCGTAAATTAATTTATCCAATTTAAATCTTTATATTACTACAATAAATTTCTTAAACATCAGCATTCCAACGAGTGGAGATGGAAACAAAAACCAATATAATCAGATACTAGTACTGTCTAATTGCAGAAAAATTACATTATGAAATGTGTTACTTATTCAAATTTATATTATTAGAAATAAGATAAATGTATTGTGATTAAATGAATAAACTAGATTTCTTCGTAGTTTATGTATATTTCTAGTACATACAAAAGTTTTGTGATCGGGATTTTCAATAACTCAAACGGAAAAAATAGAACATACTATATACAATATACTACATAGGATCACTTTGTTTATCCATCCGTCTGTATTCCAAGATCACGTGGAGGTTGCAATCTGAAATTAATATCAAATATTCGGTCTACAGCCTCTTGAACTTTGTCCCTTGAGCACAGCAAAAGTCAAATTTCTATGTCAACGCAATTAAACGATACGAGCAGTTAAGTATTGTTTTTGCTGTATTTTGCATGAAGTTCGCGGTGTAATCAAAAACCTATAGAAATTCAAAATGGGACATTTTGGATTAAATACTATCAATTACCTAACTGATGGGTAAATAGGTATTCTAAAATTTTCTATTGAGTACCTATATATAAGGTGTGATGACGATAGTTTTGATATTTGACAAATAGGTATTTATAATGAATGAGAGGCCGAAAGTCTGCTGTGGGTTTGACTCGAGGAAATGAAATATTTATTTAAATGTATATTTTCATTTCCTCGCTCTGGTGTCGAGGTTAATCACGGCGTTGAGTTCCGCCACTCAACACGCAATGCCTCCGGAATTCGGCAAGGCGAGGAACGAAATCTTAACACCCTCAGGGGGTTCACCCTTAAGTTCCCGCTGCCTAAACTGCTGAGTGCGGGATACAGCGTGAAGCTAATTTAATTCGATTTTTTATAATGGATGCTAATTCGGCGGAAAGTAGAGAACGGAATCTTAACACTAGGTTCCCTCTGCCTAAACTGTTGTGTACAGGATACAGCGTTAAGTTAATTTAATTTGTTTTTTTATAATAGTATAGAAATAAGTATACTCTAAAATGTGGAAAAATCACATACAATTTTCTACAGATTGTAGATAACATGGTATCAGTATTCGTTTATTATTAAAAAAAAGATTTTATGGTACACTCCTTGTATGTTTAAAAAACTAGACTCTATTTAATTCCTATAGAATGATGTGTCATATGTATGTAATATATTCTTCCATTGTCATTCGCTTAAAATAGCACCTGCCAAATAGATACTATTACCGCGGTTATAATATAACAATATACGTAGGTACAAATGGTGTACATTTGTATATATTCAAAGCAATGATGTCAAACCCACATACAGACTGCATCTATTTGCAGCTTGTTATGACACATTTTAAAAATAAACGGCTTAATAATCATTTTGTGGATGAATTGTTTTAGTTTGTACAGAATCTGAGGTAACAATCAGCTTCACGCTGTATCCCGCACACAGCAGGATAGGCAGAGGGAACCTAGTGTTAAGACACTCTGTTCCCCATTTTCTGCCGAATTCTGGAGGCCTTGCGTGTTGAGTGGCAGGGCTCAACGCCGCGCTTTGATCTGAGGTTGAAGTTGAAGTGTAATAAAATATTTTAGATACATACTATAATTATGATCATGCTTTAAGTGAAGTAAAAATGGGTATTAATATATAAATGAAAATACTTATGAATTTTTAAATAAAAATAAACACATTTTAAAGCATTACAGTCGTTTAATTAAATGTTCATATCACAAAGACATATTTCACACCTTCTCACTTAAGGAAAACTGGAGCTTTGTAGGCTGCAGCAACTATTGGAGAAGAGTACGCAACAGGAGAGTACGCAGAGTAAGCAGCAGCGACCGGTGCAGAATAAGCTGCAGCTAGTGGTGCACTGTATGCTGCGCTATAAGCAGCTACAGGTGCAGCGTATGCAGCAACAGCGGGAGCACTGTATGCAGCTACGGCAGGTGCAGCAACAATAGGTGAAGAGTATGCAATGGAATGGATGCCAGGTTTAGCGGCCACGACGGCGAGGAGGGCAGCGAAGATTACCTTTGAAATAAATCAATATTTAAATTTATATGTGATTTAGATTAAACATGTACATAAATAAGAATTATTCGTATATATCTTTGTATATCTTTATCTAAGTTTGAAGATAAGATGTGACCATATTGAAACTCACTACCGAACTTTATTTAATTTAAAGTTAAAAACTTGTTAGTCCTTAACATAAATATTACTAGAGAATTAGAAGCTACAAAAATACCTTGTAAAATAAAACACTTTTAATCCTTTCCTACGAA
Source organism: Heliconius himera (assembly GCA_021202915.1). Lineage (NCBI taxonomy): Eukaryota > Metazoa > Arthropoda > Insecta > Lepidoptera > Nymphalidae > Heliconius > Heliconius himera. Next base: position 340,419 of record JAJHJA010000285.1, read on the forward strand.
AGCGTTACCCTAATTTAATTAATCTGTACTGTACTCTTTTAATTGTAATAAATATTTACCTGTCTGAACATTTTTAAGGGTTGTTTGGTTTGTTTGCTTTGACAAAGGCAGAAAGTGAATGATGCTAGTGACAGAATGTATTTGGTTTAAATACTAGAAGGACTTTATTCTCGACATGATTTTGATTGTTTCCTAACTTACGCAGAGAGACTTTGCTGCCCCGAATTCAAGACAAATGTTTGAGATCGCGTTATGCTATAAGTATTCATCAAATTTTTTTTTTTTTTCAAGTTCGTAATTTTTCACTCTAATTCGAGATATTGTGTGTTGAGTGGTGTTGCTTAACGCAGCGAATTGTATCACAAGAGCAGGGAAACGAAAAGTAATTATTGCACAACAAATAGTAAACTATAAAAATTGAATATTTTTCACTTTTGTGCTCTTGTGAGACAAATCGCTGTGTTAAGCGACACCACTAAGCGACTAAGCGACATCAACACGCAGAAAATTCTAATTTTTTTCTAAATTAAAAAAAATAGATGTATCGGCGTCGATGTGCATACTGTATTAGTAGTACTTATGAAAAAAAATAAATCCTGTACTTTCTGTATTGATTTCTCTATTATTTTTTTTTATACTCAATGTCGATCTATAATGAATCAAAATACAAAGAAATACATGAAGATATAGAAACATAAATTTTAAAATCACAGTTTTACTTACATTTATTAATTAATGCCTCCAATAATCGTTTTTTGTAACAAAATGTACAATGAGATACGAAGATTGAAGGTATTAGCTTAATTTGTCACAAAATTATCCTTCGTAGGTAGCGATTTATAAAAGACACTATAATGATGTACCGAAATAATATTTATTTATAAAAAAAATAAACATCAGTTTCATTAAACTTCTTTTCATTAGAATAATATCTGTAGCTTTAATTTCATTAATTACATATATAAATAAATAAATAAATCAGCTTCACGCTATATCTCGCACACAGCAGGGTAGGCAGAGTCCCCAATTTCCGCCGAATTCAGGAGGCATTGCGTGTTGAGTGGAGGAACTTAACGTAGCGCATTGTCATAGTCGCGTTTACAGTCACACACCTGCCCCTGCGCCACGACTGACTTCATAAAATATTTTTTATATAAAATATTTATTAATAAACAAGCTTGTCACTTTATTGCATTAACCGTCCTTCTCACTATGCGATGCTCGTTCATACATTGCGTCAGAGGTCAGCGTGCGCGTGTCTGGGCTAAGCTGCTACACTTCGTTGCAACAGCTGGAGGTCAATGTAACTATTTAATTTAGATCTTTACGGATCATTCATGATTTTCCTGATTTAGTGTCATGATATACCTATTCGTCACGACGCTTTATTTTATGTTATGATAAATTTACTGATATGATTATGATTTCGAAAATTTTATAAACGACTACTGCCTTTTGACATTTGTTGTGTATTTTTTTTGTTGTATCATATTATTTTGGATATATTATTCTAAAATAATTATACTGTGAATTGTTTCGCAAAATAGAGCACATAAAAAAAATGCCATCACAGGGGTCTTAAATTATGTCCCTAGAATGTCTCTCATAAAATATTAATAAATAATTTTTCATTTCCCCGAGTAGGAATCGAACCCACAACCGTCGCGTTTACAGTCACACGCTTGTGCCACTGCGTCACGGCCACACGGGGAATAACAGATTTTTTTCTTAAAATGTTATACATTCTTATATTTCTATTGAGTATTTTTGTTTTTGTTTAATTATTACAGTTTGTTTTTAAAATACATAGTGGTCCCTGGTAGCAAGAATGGTATAAAAGTGATCCTTGAGCAGGAGAAGGTTGGGAGCCCCTGCCCTAGATGAATTCTAACAATACCATAAATTGAAATGCCGGAATAGATACATGTAACACAAACTTATTAATATATTTAGATGCTAAATGTAGGTAGTATCTATTTCTAATGAGTATTATTCAAATAAATTGCATGGATGTGCCAAGTGTCATATTTTAAAAGGCATTGTCTTTAACCGTCTATTATACTTGAAGGTATGCTGAGAATTAAACAGCAAAGTCAGTTCTACATTTTTGTTTTTGTAATACCAGAGGCCAGTCGTGGCCAGGGGCACAAAATGTGACTGTAAATCGACTGGTTGTGAGTTCGATCCCCACTCGAGGAGATGAAATATTTACTTAAATGAATATTTCCATTTCTTCGTTCTGGTGTCGAGGCAAAGCGCGGCGTTGAGTGCTGCCACTCAACACGCAATGCCTCTAGTCTTCGGCAGAAAGTGGGGAGTGGAGAGGGGAGTATCTTAACACTAAGTTCCCTCTGCCTACCCTGTTTTGTGCGGGATACAGCGTGAAGCTGAATAATTTTACCAGACATTGGGATATTCTATCTCATTAATATTGTGTTACTTAAATATTATGATTGGTTTTGTTATTTTTTACACTTCTCATACTTAAATACGTCTAATAATATCTATTCTCGACATTTTCCACATTTCACTCATGTGTACATATTTGTGCTCACTGAATCCATAAAAATAAAAATGTGAAAATGGCAAACAATGGCATGGTAAAAATTTTGTATACAAAGGCAAATGTTAAAAATATATGTTTTATTTTTTTTTATGGCTGTTCTATAAAAAAATATTTTGTCTTGATAGGATCTTACGTTGGAGTATATATTTTTATTGTTGACTAGCGCTTTAATAAGTGTATTACCGCTGAGGTTACAGCTCTGCGTGCGTCTTACCTCAGTCAGTCAGCACAAGTCCTTTTATATATATAGATAAAGAAAATACTGTATTTTTTTCACTTTCCCTTATGCAAAGTTCCAATAAAATCCATTTTATGCATATTTTTTGTATTGAGCATAAATTAAAATATCACAAATTGTATAAAAGATATACCACTATGGAGAATGTGACGAATGTTATACATAATGTTACAAAAATACAGAATACACTGTGATTAGATTAATATTTATAAATAAATAAATAAATCAGCCTCACGGTGTATCCCGGACACAGCAGAGTAGGCAGAGGGAACCTAGTGCATAGGTTTACATGCATGTCCAAGGCGCAAGCGACAAATAGTTGATATAATGCTCCGATCAGTAAATCTATGAGAAAAAAAACCAAGAACGCCTGGGGATATAAGGTCGAATAGGAGCATATGTGACACAAGTATAGTGTCATAAAATTAAAAGACTCTATTTGTCTTTTTCTGTAACTTATCAATTTCATTTTTTTTTTCATTTTCATTTCTTAAAGTTTTTTGAACTTTAACTTATCTAGCTAGGGATTAATTAGACCAAATAATTATATATACATATATGGAATGTATGGGCCCAAACTCTCATTGACTTTGTAAACGTTGTTAATAATAAATAAACTTTTTTTTATTTGTTGTTATTATGGTTGCGTAAGTCAATTTAATTACATATATATACCTACTATTTAAAAAAAAAGTATTGGGTATGTATGTTATTTAAATAATAAAAAGGTTTTAAATGAAATGACCATGTAACAATACGCTTTAACATTTTATTTCAATATTATATAAGTGTTTTTGTCATTTCTGTCAGTAATGCAGTCCAATTTAAATTTCTCAACGGAAATAATACGCAGAGTAAGGAGAAGAGTATGAGTATGCTGAATATGCAGCAAAGGGTGCGCTGTATGCTGAATAAGCAACAGGTGCTGCATAAGCTGCAGCAACAGGAGCTGTGTACGCTGCGGCTACAGGAGCAGTGTAAGCCACGGAGACCAGGGGTTTTGCTGCGGCCAAAGCCAAAAAGCAAGCAAATACGATCTGTAATAAAATATATTGGAGATATTATTTTAAAATAAACATAATGGTTTACCTAATTATATTCAAAGCATTATTTTATAAATAGCGGAATTTAACGCTGCACTTTATCTACTAGAGCGAAATAATGATAATAATTCTAAAATATAATGATTCCCCCAAATGGAAATTGAACCCACAATCATTGCTTACATGCACTTGCCACGTTTTCTGTCATTGATAATCTATTATTTGAATGAACACCAGGACTGCAGTATGTCGTTATATATGATAAAGACAAAAAATAACAACGAAGAAATGCTCTAACAAATTATAAAAATATTTTTAAATAGTATTTTCTTTAAAACATACTATTTTCAAACACTTTTGCTAACCGTAGACCTTAGTTTTGGAGCATTATTTTAATTAAAATCTCTCTAAATATATAATTATATTAAATACAACTTACAAATTTGAACATTTTGGTAGTTTATCAAGTGCTTTTGTTGAGCTGAATGATGCTATCCTGAGAGTAGTAGCCAATTTTATACTATAGTAATGAAGGCCGCATACGAATCGTACGCAACGTATCTTGACGTTAGTATACTTTTAATAGGGATTAGCCTCGATGTATGTAAGGAAATTATATTTATGTTTATCTAAGGTCTTCTATTTGAAGGATGTCTTAGGATAACCTTGAATGTATTAATTATTTTAATACATTGATGCCATTTAAAATTATGAATTTATGATCATTTTTACTATCTTTATATATATTTTACATTTATTAATCTCTGCTCTTCACTTTTTAAACTTTTGACAATTTGTCCTGGGCGATAGAATATGAGGCTATGTTAGGCTGAGTTAAAAAATAAAGTTAATAGTGCTAATAAGCACTTATAAATTTGCCACCTGACACCTGACAAAAAAAATTTTTCTTTGTTTTTATCGATTTTTTCCGCCGAATTCTCTAGACATTGCGTACTGAGTGGCGGATCTCAACGCCGCGCCTTGCCTTGTTATAAGAGCGAGGAAATTAAAATATTAAATATTTGATGCTAACAGAGGCACAAGTGTTTGATTGTAAACGCGACAGTTTTAGATTGCACTCCCACTCAGTGAATGCCACATTTAATATTTTTATTTCCTCCGTAAAATAAAATAATTTTCTTGTAAAACTTCTTCTTCTTCTTTTATAAATTTCTGTCTGGCTTTGCTTTGCTTGAGTGGTGTTCTCGTGTCACGCAAAGATTACTGGCCTACTTTGATAGTCTTTTGCGCGATATAGTTCCTGCTATAAATATAGGCTATAATTTATTTCACAAGACTAAATATCTGATATGAAACTGCAGCAGCCTGTCTTATCTTTGAGTATACTTTTAGCACCTTAGCAAATACATAGCATTTTTTGTTGAAAACGTTTTGTGGAACCTTTAACCTTAAGATATGAACATGATGCCTCAAGAAAAGTTTCTGATGACCTCATAAAATTAAAGGCCTTGAACAACTGATGTGAAGCCCCAGAACCTTGACGGAAACTTGAGTAGTAAGCATTTATAAAAATCCTGTTAAAAAAATACAGATCATGTTTTATATATAGAGGATGATGGATGAGTGGTGAATAAATATTATTCCTCTTAATATTTTTTTTTGATTTTGGCCTAATTTTAATGATTTCAATTAAACTTTATAATTTATAAAGCATTGTTAGATCAATAATGAGGCGCAAGTATGAGAAGATAATGTCACTAAGCACTTATGTGCTCAAAGAATTAATCGATGTATTTCAAAGTCTTTTATAATAATTTAGATTATAATATTTTTAAAAGTATGGTAGAGTTGGTAGAACCATAGATGTGCCTTATATCTCTGAAAAAAATGTTATATCGTTGGTTTTTTTTCAATGAATATTGTACATAGCATATTTTGTAGAAGGAGGCTAGTGCTATCACACTGTTTTACCTACTTCCCTCTTGATTTCGAGACATTTTGTGTTAATTGGCGAAAAATGACCGAAAGAATATGAATACGGTTTAAATATAACAGTTCCCCCAATTTGACGACTGCGTCATAATGGTGTCATAATTATATTATTTTGCTAATTATATTATAAATCATTTTAGACTATATTGTACATTATTTGTCTATATCATCTCATTCCCTGAGAAATAATCTTAGACGTGTATGACGTATTTATTTGGATATCTCTTTATGGCCACCTTTTCATATAATTAAATTTAAAATCACAAAGATTTTAAAGTTTCAGCTTTAAAGTTTGAAATGTTTCCAAAAATTGGTTTATACATTATCGTGGCATTTCAATATTGTCAAAGTATATGTTAATATTAAATACTAGATTGACAGTGCAATACTAGATTGACAAATAATCTTATGGGACTTTAAAAGCCAATAATAAATATATGACCAGTCGTGGCCCAGGGGCATAAAGTGTGACTGTAAAATCGATTGGTTGTGGGTTCGATCCCCACTCGAGGAAATTAAATATTTATTTACATACGTATATTTTCATTTCTTTGTTCTGTTGTCGAGGTAAAGCGCGGTGTTAAGTTTCGCCACTCGTGGAGAACAGAGTGTCTTAACACTAGGTTCCCTCTGCCTACCCTGCTGTGTGCCTGCTGTACCCCAGCGTGAAGCTGATCAATAATAAATTCATAAATGCCTATGCTCTAAACTATTCTCGTTATTCTGGTCTTTCTGGCAAGCAACTTTCTGCTTATGCTAAAATATAGTATTGTCATTGGGCTGCAAAATTTCAAGAATTTACAGCAAGAAGATTTTTTTATAAACCAAATAACGTGATTTAAAAAATATCTTTGTAGACTAAGATTTTGTATTATATTATACATATATTATACATAATTTATGAAGGCGCTAGAGGAACACGAACTGAAATGGCAGGCGTTAGTGCGCATTCTAAAGAATCCTCTTAAACCTCCACTTATGATGCAAGTCCCTGGCACTGCGCTGTAACAAGATGGACCTGTCACTCACACGGTGAAACCTTAACCTGAATCGAATATTTTTTAGTTTGTTTTTTGTATAATTTTTTTTTCGTTTTTTTTTGTAAAACTAAACAGATGAACTATATATTATTAGTTAGAATATGTGTCAAATATACGTCATTAGTATAATAAAACAATGTAACTCTTTATATTCGTTTATTCGATTTTGTTAAATAAATATAATTTATATTCATTTTAATGTTTGGACTAGACAAGGATATTTCTTTGGATTTGTTCAACGACGAAGATAGTATGCGGGGTAAGCGGATGCATAAGGGTAGGCAGAATAGGCAGCCAGGGGAGCGCTGTAGGCGGGGTAGGCCGAGTATGCTAAAGGTGCGGAGTAAGCTGCAGCAACTGGTGCAGAGTATGCCGCCGCGACTGGTGATGATACTAGCACCTGAGGCTTTGCCGCGGCGATGGCCAGGAAGCAGATGAGGAAGAACTGTTGAATAGCAAAAAATATAGTATTTTTATTCAGAACTATTATTTTTAAAATCTCTTGAAGTCGTCGTGACGCAGGTGCACAGGGTTATGGGTTCAATTCACACTCGGGGGAATGAATTATTATTTATTAACATTTTTATTTCTTCACTCTGGTGCCAAGGCCAAGGCGGCGCTAGGTTGGGCCACTCAACACGCAAGGCCTCAAAAATTCGGCGGAAAGTGGGAAACGGAATATCTTAACACTTTCTCTTAATATCTTAACAGGTCCCTTTTGCCTACCCTGTATATACGGGATACGGCGTTAAAAGCAGAATAAAACCTATTATAAAATTTTAATATAATTTTAAATAAATCATAGCTTACCAGTTTGAACATTTTGGTGATTGGTTTTAAAATGGATTAAAGTAAGCAAGTGAGCACAAGAAATGCGTTTGATAGCCAGTACTGAGGTGAAGTCAATTTATACTTGTATATCTTTTACCTCCTCCTCCTCTAAATGACCTTGCGCGTCATGATCAGAATACTCAAATCGCATTTAGCTAATTGTATTTTTTATCTTCACGCAGTTGTCATTATGCATAGTACGTAGGAGACTCCAATGATAAGTTTACTTTTAATCCATAGTTTATAGATCGACAACACGTTTATTATAAGAAACGACGACTATTTTGATGAACACTTTCAAATTAAAAGACGTGTATGTTTCAAACAAACAAAAAATACTGCTTTGTAGCATTTGTTGACATACAAAAGGGATCGAATGAATATATGCGTATTTTTTAAATCTGCAGAACTGACATTTCCTTTTATAAAATATACATATAGAATTTAAATTGCTATTAGATAACTTTTATATATTAAACCACTATAAGATGTAAAGAAAAATGTTTATAACGCAATGACTTTTCACACATTTGTTGCATTTTGAAAAGTTAATGATGTTAATAATAGAAATGAATGATTTCATAATTTCAGTTTAGTTAGAGCTTCAGGTACCTACTGAATTTCTGGAATTTGAAGAATTAAAAATTGCATGCAATTTAAGTCTATAGAACTGCCTTAAAAAGAGAAAATAACTTGAGATTATTTTATAATTTTCATAAATTCAGCATAAAGTGTAAGTTTGCTAACAGCGAATTACTAAATTATCACGAGAGACAAACAATAAATATATTATGTATATATTTATTAACAAAAGGCTTTTACAATTTCAAAAATCGATTTGTGTAAAATAAATGTAAATTTTGTATTTTTTTACACATTTGAATGGTATAAAATGTATATAAGGAAAAAAAACAAAAAAACGGATTTAATAGGCTTACACTCTAAGCCAAGGATAATACAAAATCCGTGTCGACAGCCTGGCGCTATAGACGTCCACTTTCCAAAAGAGACAGAAATTTGAGAATGGAGAGCAAATTCGCTAATCGATTGAACTAGATAGCTCTTTTCCCAGTAAAGCTCCAGTTTGTCCAGTATCCAGTAATGATGATATATTAAACGTTCTTTTTTTATAAATAAAGAACGTTTCATATAAAATATATATATTTTGTGTTATGTTTAGAAACAAACTAATTATATTTATTTTATAATTTATTTCATTGTTTCTTAATTTCACCAATATATTATATTATATATTTCATATTAGAGACCAGTCGTGGCGCAGCGGCACAAAGTGTGACTGTAAACCGACTGGTTGTGGGTTCGATCCCCACTCGAGGAGATGAAATATTTATTTAAATTATTTAATATTTCCATTTCTTCGCTCTGGTGTCGAGGACAAGCGCGGCGTTGAGTTTTGCCACTCAACACGCAATGCCTCCAGAATTCGGCAGAAAGTGGGGAACGGAGTGTCTTAACAACGGAGGTTTCCTCTGCCTACCCTGCTGTGTGCGGGATACAGCGTGAAGCTGATTTTTTATTATATTTCATATTACGTTTGTTGTTTAGTCAATTCAATGACACAATACGTCAAAAAACCTACTGCAGAAAATTGGATTTTTACTAACTTTACTAAGAGTTGACCTTATTACATACTAAAGTCAAATAGTATAGTTTATATTTGCAAATTAATTTATTTCCAGAGTTCTTTGTACTGACGAGTTTCAATTGAAATTCACCTTGTGCTGGAACTTTTGATGAGAGAAAACCTAATATGTTAATATTAATTAGATAAAGGACGTTTCTAAATTATTGGTCTTTTATTATTATTTTAATTTTGGATTTGAAATTGATAATTAAAAATATATTATTATTTTTAAATAATCGAGGCCATCGTGGCGGAGCGATACAGCGTCTAACTGTAAACACTCGGGTTGTGGATTTGATACCCACTCGGGTTAAAGATATATTTTTATTTCTTCGTTTGGTAACAAGACAAAGTACGAAAGGTGGGAAACGCAACAGTAGGTTCACTGTTCACTCTGTTTTCCCTGCTATATGCAGGACACAGCGTGAAAATAAAATAAATAAATAAAAATAAAATGTTTTATTATTAAATATATTAAATGTTTAATGAAGACCAATAGTTAGTATGATATGCATTCTTTGAACGTACCAACTGACTTGTAACTAAATTCAAGAATGTCCCCAAATTTCACAATGCTGTTGGCTAACGGTACTATTAAATTATTCATTTATTTTATTGATTTATATGGTTTATTCATTTAAGTTGGTAAGATCTTTGATTTTCACGATTGTTATACATTTAAAGAAAATTATTTAACCGGATTTCTGGGTAGGTAGGGAACCTGGGAAAATAGTGTTAAGACAGTACGTTCTCCATTAAGACACTTCCTTGTTCTATTCCATTCCATTGTTGAAGCACAGCGTGATGGGAGACGGATCTCAATACCGCGTTTAGCCTCGTTACCAGAGCGGAGAAATGAAAATATTAAATATTTCAATACCCCCGAGTAGGAAGCAAATCCACAACCGTCACGTTTACAGTTGCCTGACTACGAGGACACGACGGTCTTGTAAATGAAATACAAACATAATATTTTTTAATTTTGATTGAGCGCGCTAATCAGAGGAACTACTGGTCCGAATCGAAAACTTATTTTGTGTCGTCTATTTATCATGGAGACCTATGTCATACACAACGAGTAGCTATTTCTGTTTGACCACACAGGCGAAGCCTCAAGAGCTAGTTACTCTATAAAGAAAGTAACTGGACTATCATTATGGTTTTTATTTATTTTTAATTGCATAAGAGAAGCGAAATATATCATAAGCAGTAATAAGTTCATGTTACTGAATATCTAATGGCAGATATTTGTATACTTACTTTTTTGAAAACGTATATAGATTTTAACCTAAAGGGATTTCAACCCGCGCCTCTTGTACGGTCTATGTTGATACTTTTTTATGTTGTCTAAAAAAGTATATTCTTCCATTAATCTAGAATTACACTTTAAAAGTGTTCAAAATAAGTCAGATACATTATTTTGACGTAGGTTTAACTAGATTTTAATCTGTGGCATGGTGTGTGTGTGGTGGAATACAATAGCGGAACATTTTAAATCATCTAAAATACTTTCATAAAATAAAATAAAATTTATAAATATAATTATATAAATTTCATAACAATAATTTAACTAATGTGAAATTTTATGATTATAATATAATTAAACAAATGTAACTTTAATTATATAATACGGGTATACAATTAAAAAGTAAATGTATTATTCAATTCATTTATTGATTGTTGTTATTACAGAAAGATTTCTGATTTCAATTTAGATTCCTGTAGTGCATTTAAATTCAATGTATCAACGGCGAAGGTAGTACGCTGGATAGGCTGACGCATAAGGGTAGGCAGAATAGGCGGCGTACGGTGCGCTGTAAGCTGAGTAGGCGGAGTACGCTACAGGTGCTGAGTACGCTGCAGCGATAGGCGCCGAATATGCAGCAGCTACAGGGGCAGACACCAGCACTTGGGGCTTGGCAGCGGCGAAAGCCAGGAAGCAGGCGAGGATCAACTGTAGAAATATATTTAATATTAAAAATAATTTTGTAAAATTAAATAATCATAGTTAAAGTATATTTTATGATTTTGCTAGACAAAAGACATTTTAATATTATAATTACTTACCAGCTTGAACATATTGTTGGTTTGTTTTTTTTAAATTTGTTGTAAACAAGGTGAGCACAAGAAATGCGTTTGATGTTCAGTGTCGAACTTCAAGTGGTTTTATAGTTGCTTTGGTTTACCTTCTGTTATAAAACAGCCTTGTGGGACGTGTGCGGAATTTTAAAACCACGTAATTGAAACTATCACTGACAAAAATGTCATTAATATAGCCTAGTAGCATTTTTATTCAGGCTAAAAACTATAAATACTAATATATACAAAATAAATAGATACTTACATAATATATTTTCAATTTATAATTATTTATGATATTTTACCCGTTATCAGTATTATTCTAACATAATTTGTTTACAACAACAGATCTAGTTATATTCTAAGCTTCGAATAACAATTATTAAGTAATTTATTAATAATTCATAATTAACTAAAGTCAGGATTGTCTAAACGTGACTTTGAACATATATATATATATTTAATTTGTCTATTATTAGGTCACCTGGTTAAATTATGTTTTAAGCTATACGTCAATCATCAATGATTTTGTTTTTTTTATTAATTTGAATTCTAGTTAAATTAATGGAATTTAAAAAGTAATGTCAGTTTATTTTATATATTAAAGAAATGTTGAGTTATTATCTTTTTAAAAATAGATTAAGCCTAATGCAATAGTTTAACGCAAAATTGCTGCGACACGACTTGAATATGGGCTGGACATACCTGCAAATTAATTTTAATATATTGTTAAGTAAAAATTTTTCCAATTTGGCTATACATTTACCTAAGTATGAATAAATAAATACTACCAATTTTTATATTGAAACCAATTTACAAAATATATATGTACATAGGTATGTATGTATTTTATCATCTCTATAAATAGATAAAAATCTATAAATTAGAGAACATGGCATTTTATGATTATAATATAATTAAACAAATGTAACTTTTAATATAATTAAACAAATGTAACTTTTAATATAATTAAACAAATGTAACTTTTAATTGCATATTTTTAGAAGACGTATAAAAATTTTAAAATAGGGAGAAATTAGAAACATATTTAGTTTTTATGTATAGAAGAGGGAAAGTTCTATAATATCTTAAACGGACAATTATCAATACAAATAATATTTTAGAAATTGTTATTTACTTATTCCTCTAAGGAAAGAAAAAAATATTCTATTTAGAGATTTGAGTTCATTGATACATTTGAAATGTGGTGTGATTCTATATCACACCACAATTCAACTTTAAGCCTTCAAAAGATTTGTATATATATATAAGATTATAATATGGTTAGGTATGTAAAATTTCAATTCCCGCAATGGAATGTTAAAATTAAAATATTAAAAATAGCTTTGTTTTTATATTACTTTTCAGAGCACAGATTAGCACAGTTAGCTAACTCTAAATGTATATATCATAATATATTGAATAAAACCATTAACAAAATAGTATTTTTACACATAATTGATTTAAAAAAAATAATTACATTATTTTGTTAGCTTCACGCTTTCCGTAAATAGCAGGCAGATGTAGTCTTGAGTTAGTTAGAGTTATAGTTTTAAATATTCTATGTTTACAAAGGAAAGTTTTAAAAAATACTAAAATTTCTGAAAAACTAGACGTTTAGAATTATTTTTGTCATTTGTAAATACAGAGTGTTTTTTATCTTCTCCACTTTAAATGAAAGCACAGTTTTAACTTCTCTATAACAGCTTTTACAATTAAAAAAAAAGGAATTCGCAAAAGTTTTAAAAGTGTTTTTTTAAACAAAACAAATATTAAAATTATCGTTTGTAAAATAAAATGACATTTGTTAAGAATTACGCACCCAGACATCTATCAAACCGGCAACATACTCGTAGCACACGCCTCATTCCCGAAATCGAGTGGTATGCATTGGCGGTGAAGTTGAACTTTGTTATATTATAGAAAATAGATAATTGAGTTAAATTGAACGAGAAATGTCCCTTTCTTGTCCTTCGTTCGTATCTTTTCTTTCGTTTCATATCTTTCGTTCTGCGGTTTTGAGTTCTGCCACTTAACACGCAATGCTTCCGGAATTCAGCAGAAAGTGGGGAACGGAATGTCTTTCAACGCCGCGCTTTGCCTCGACACCAGAGCGAAGAAATAGATATATAGATTGAAAAAATATTTCATCTCCTCAAGTGGGGATCGAACCCATAACCAGTCGGTTTTACAGTCACACTTTGTGCTCCTGTGCCACGACTGGCCTCTGACTCTATGGGCCAAAATAAAAGAAAGACAAAAAGTATAAATCATATTATTATTTGTGACTTTAAAATGATACAGATAAAGTGCTGGTCTAACTGTATATTATACTAAGGAAAAGAAAAAATATATATTTGTCAATAAAACAATTTCGAGAAATGAAACATGTTTTGTACTACCTCTAGATACGAACTCGTATATGTTGTTTATGAAGATAATGTTAAAAATTAAATTGACCTCATAGATCAGCCAACACGAACAGAACAAAATGCCGACGGGCAAAATGACTATAGGACTACGAGATGTTCCGCTGTTAGCTATCAAGTGACGCTATTTGTATTATATTAAAGAATACTGGTGGCATTGGGTGCAAAGAAAGAGTAAATATTATATCAATCATTTATTTTTTTCACTTTAAAATATATATTAATAACATTTTTAGTCAGTAGTTAAGCTTTTCGGTTCCTTAGTTAAATCAACGACGAAGGTAGTACGCGGGATAAGCAGATGCGTAAGGGTACGCGGAGTAGGCGGCATAGGGAGCGCTGTAAGCTGAGTAGGCGGAGTACTCTACGGGTGCTGAGTACGCTGCAGCTATAGGCGCAGAGTACGCTGCGGCTACAGGAGCTGACACTAGAACTTGAGGCTTGGCAGCGGCGAGAGCCAGGAAACAGGCGAGGATCAACTGTAAAAATATATTTAATATTATAAACAATTTAGTAAAATTGTATAATATACTTAAAGTATATTTCATGATGTTGCTAGACAAAAGACATTTTATTATTGTAATTACTTACCAGCTTGAACATTTTATTGTTTTGTTTTTGATTAATTTGTTGTTAACAAGTGAGCACAAGAAATGCGTTTGATGTTCAGTGTTGGGCTTCAAGTCGTTTTATAGTTTTGCTTTGGTTTACCTTCTGTTATAAAACAGCCTTGCGGGACGTGTGCGGAATATTTAAGCAACGTAATTGAAACTATCATTAACAAAAATTTTATAAACATTGTTGCTATGGTTGTTATATTTTATCAGTTTATGTGATAAAATGTATGTAACTGTACATGTGCATGAGGCCAGTCGTGGGGCACAGAGTCGCAGGTGCACAGAGTCTGACTGTAAAATCGACTGGTTGTGGGTTCGATCCCCACTCGAGGAGATAAAATATTTACTTACATTCATATTTTCATTTCTTCGCTCTGGTGTCAAGGCAAAAGCGCGGCGTTGAGTACGGCCACTTATTACGCAATGCCTCCGGAACTCGGTGGAAAGTGGGTAATGTTGTGTCTTAACACTAGGTTCCCTCTGCCTACCCTGCTGTGTGCGGGATACAGCGTGAAGCTGATTTAATTTTAATTTTTAATTTCAATTTATACAAATATATACAAAATAAATATATAATAATATAAATAATATTTCTTTATTCAATTGTGTAGTTATATTGTCCCTGTCACACTTTGTGCCATGACCTATTGTGTGTTTGATGTGGGTTTAATCCCCACTCCCACTGTCTCCAGAACTCGCCGGAATGTGGGGAATGGAGTGCCTTATCACTAGGTTGCCTCTGCCTACCCTGCTGTGTGCGAGATACAGCGAGGAGCTGACTTATTTAGAAAACGCATAAAAAATTGAACGTAGATGGAAATGAGAAACATATTTAGTTTTTACGTATCGAAGAAGGAAAGTTCTATAATATCGTAAACTGTTAGACAGGCAAGCAAATACTATAGGAATTGTTGTGTAGAAATCTAAGAGGAAAGTAAAAAAGATTCTATTTAGAGATTTGAGTTTATAAATTTTTCGACTTTTGAGCCTTCAAAAGATGTGTGTTATCTAAAATTCCTATTCTCGCAGGAGAATGTATAAATTAAAATATTAATAATAGTTTTGTTTTTGTACTACTTTTTAAAGCACATAACTACAGTTACCTATTTGTTTATCTATTTCTATATGTATATATTATAATAAATTGGATAAAAACGGTAACAAAGTAAAGATATGTGTAGAGTGCTATCCATAACTGTATTATCCTGTATAATTATTTGATTATAAAAAAAAAGATAATTACTAAGAATTATCGTCTGGCAAGTGAGAATGCTGTTTATTAAATATTTTTAAACATTTTTAAAGTGTTATTCCACACTTAGTAAAGAAAAATACTTATTTAGAAAACGTATAAAAATTGAGGCCAGTCGTGGCGCAGCGGTACGAGGTGTGCCTGTAAAACCGACTGGTTGTGGGTTCGATCCCCACTCGAGGAGATGAATTATGTACTTAAATTTATATTTCCATTTCTTCGCTCTGGTGTCGAGGTTAAATGCGGCGTTGAGTTCTGCCACTCAATACGCAATGCCTCCAGAACTCGACGGAAAGTGGGGAACGTTGTGTCTTAACTCCAGGTTCCCTCTGCCTACCCTGCTGTGTGCGGGATACAGCGTGAAGCTGATTTATTTGATTTATTTATTTATAAAAATTTAAACGTAGCGGGACTCGAACCCACGCCTCCTGGAAACTGACCAGGCGCTCTGACCACTAAGCCATATGTTCTCATCGAGCTACGTCGAAATTTTTATACGCTTGTTACCACTTATTTATGTTGTTAGCATCTCTGTAGGGAGATTTTTACAAATTTCCGCTATTTTTAGTAAACAGCATTCTCTCTTGACAGACGATAATTCTTAGTAATTATCTTTGGTTTTCCATACAACGAGACATTGGCGAAGTTATTGGTGTTCTACTGGCATACTCGAAACGTCATTAAGAATTGAACTGAATGATTATATAATTTTATCCAGAATTCATTGGGATGCCGACATTATAAAAATATGCAAATTTGGTCCGAAAAAAATATTTTGGCACCATTTTTTTTAAACTGGATATAAAAAAATATAAAATTTTTCGGGAAGATTATTGTATATTGGAAATGCTTATCAAAAATTCCTTTTATGAAAATGTTTTTTGTTACTCACAATATATAAGACAGATACTATTTTTTCTCTTGTGCACTTAAAAAAAAAGTATTATTTATTTATTACTTGTTGTATATTTATTTGCTGATGTTATTTTTTTGTCATTGTAATTTCTATGTGTTTGTAAATTCAATTTTACAATGGATCATCTATACCTCTAGGTATACGATTTTTGTGACGATAATGTTGTGTGTGTGTGAAGATAAAAAGCCAACACGAACAGGATATATAGCCAACAGGAAAATGCTTATAGGATAGCAGATGTTTCGCTGTAAGTATCAAGTGACACAAATTTTATTATATTACAAAATACTGGTCGCATTGAGTGCAAAGAAAGAGTAAATATTTTATCAATCATTTATTTATTTCAGTTTAAAATATTTATATATTAATACCATTTTCAGTCAGTAGTTAAGCTTTTCGGTTCCTTAGTTAAATCAACGACGAAGGTAGTACGCGGGATAGGCAGACGCGTAAGGGTAGGCGGAGTAGGCGGCATAGGGAGCGCTGTAAGCTGAGTAGGCGGAGTACGCTACAGGTGCTGAGTACGCTGCAGCTATAGGCGCAGAGTACGCGGCGGCTACAGGAGCTGACACTAGCACTTGAGGTTTGGCAGCGGCGAAAGCCAGGAAACAGGCGAGGATCAACTGTAAAAATATATTTAATATTATAAGCAATTCAGTAAAATTATATAATATACTTATAGTTAATGCATATTTCATGATGTTGCTAGACAAAAGACATTTTAATATTATAATTACTTACAAGCTTGAACATTTTGTTGTTTTGTTTTTGATTTATTTGTTGTTAGCAAGTGAGCACAAGAAATGCGTTTGATGTTCAGTGTTGGGCTTCAAGTCGTTTTATAGTTTTGCTTTGGTTTACCTTCTGTTAGGAAACAGCCTTGCGACGCGTGTGTAGAATTTAAATCGTAGTAGAACGTATAAAAATATTACAAGCGTATTTAAAACGTATACGTAGCACATTTAGTTGTGTTCTTAATATTTGAAATATTTTTTAATATTATGACCTTTTTATATAAGAGGCCGGTCGTGGCGCAGCGGCACGAGGTGTGACTGCAAAACCGACTGGTTCTGGGTTCGATTCCCACTCGAGGAGATGAAATATTTACTTAAATTTATATTTCCATTTCTTCGCTCTGGTGTCGAGGTTAAGCGCGGCGTTGAGTTCTGCCCCTCAACACGCAATGCCTCCAGAATTCGGCAGAAAGTGGGGAACGGAGTGTCTTAACACTAGGTTCCCTCTGCCTACCCTGCTGTGTGCGGGATACAGCGTGAAGCTAATTTAATTTAATTTTTTAATTTTTATATAACTCAATTTAAACAAGATTTTTTGTGTTGCTGCCCAGAAAACACAGATTTAATACTAATATATTGGTACACCCGCTAGTACTACCAGTGAAGACACGGTGCTTAAAGAATTTGGGCGTGATCCGATTATATCTACAAAGATTGCCTTTCTTTTGAATTTTAAAATTAAGCGTAACGATACCCTGTCGTATTCCTTCTTGCTTGATATGATAATATCTATGAAAGTTTCGGGCTGGGGTTAGAAGGCAGTTCTGCTTGAAATAGCCGGGATCGACAGTTAATATTTTGCTTTTTAGAAAACACATAAATTATTGTACGCACACGGATACGCTTATTACTACTTATTAATTGCTAACATATGTGTATGTTCGATTTTACAAATTTCGGCTGGCTAAAGTAGCTTAAAATTATCATTTTTCAAAGGAGAATGCATTTATTAAATATTTTTTTGATATTTTAAAGTGTTATTCCACACTTAGTAAAAAATACAATTTTGCAAAACGTATAAAAAAATTAAAAAAAATATTGTTATTAATTTCCAAGTAATTAATCTTTACATAATATACAAGTTAATATGGGCACAAAGACGTAACTAAAATGTAAGAATCAGCCTACTACCGAAAAACTTGATAAAACTAGTTTTCTATAAGTTTCTATAATACTCGTATTTAAAAGATTGTCCCGTACTCCTAATCGTTGAGGAATTGGATCTTCTATCATCAGCTCAGTAATGTTATCAGATAACTACGAGAAGCAAATATATGATTATTATAAGAAATTATATGAAACACATAGTACGTGAGGCCATTCGTGGCGTAGGGGCACAAAGTGTGACTGTAAACGCAGTGTCCAGTCGAGGAAATGGAATATTTAATATTTGTATTTCTTCGCTCTTGTGTCGAGGCAAAGTGCGGCGTTAAGTTCCGCCATTCAACATGCAATGCCTCGAGAATTCAGCGAAAAATGGGGAATGGAATGTTTGAATGAAAAAATAAACAAAAATACAGAGATGTCATCATTATTTTATATGAAAGCACCGTTTTAACTACTCTATAAAAGCCTAGTACAATTAAAAGAAAAGAGATTTTGTCAAAAATGAAAAAGTGACTAATTCAAAAAAAAAATAAAAAATAAAACTATCGTAAAATAAAACGCCATTTGTTAAGACAAACACAGACACAAACCTATTTATTATTAATTTTTACAGTTATGGCTTGTAAATATTTTAACCTATATGCTGCTCCCGTCAAAGGAGCACAGACGCTTCCACCCTGTATGTGAATAACTAGAATCCGCCACATGCACGGCGGATGTACCAGAGCGAAGCTAAATTGTGCAAAATTTTGTGATTTTTTTGCGAAGTAAGCGCTGAGCGAAGCGAATCACAAGAAAAACTTCTTCTTTTAGAAAAAAGAAGTTAGCTAAAAAGAACAATTTTTGCTTTTAAGAATTTTCTTTACCATTTATTTACATACATAGATATGTACGTAATTAAAATAATTAAGTATTTGATTTTGAATTTTAAAACAAAAACGTATTTAAAAAAAATAGTTTCGCAAGCGCTTTTCTAGCCTTGTCATGCAAGAACCAGATCAAGTAGTATATAGTATAGTAGCAAAGTGACTATTATACTTTCAAGTGACAAAAATCTCGTACATAATCCTTATTTGGGTTTTACTTATCCTTGACCTTATATTGTTCTCACTGTGGTCCAGCGAGGTTGTGCGTGACAATATTTACAAATTAGTTCCATAAGGATACCCATCTATTTATCCGGTAAGTCATACATCATAGTTTCTATATAAATAGAGAAAAAAATCAATAGATGTTATCATTGTGTTTTGATTTCTTCAACGCCTACGTTCCTTATCACATCATCACCAAAATGTTCAAATTCGTGAGTATTGTTGATAAAAAATATATATAAATCAGCTCCACGCTGTATCCCGGACACAGCACGTTAAGACACTCCGTTCTTCATTTTCCACCGAATTCTGAAGGCATTGCGTGTTGTTTGGCGGAACTCAACGCCGCGTTTTGCCTCGACACCAGAGCGAAAAAATGAAAATATAAATTTAAATAAATATTTAATTTCTTTGAGTTGGAATTGAACCCACAACCAGTCGCATTTACAGTCACACACTTATGCCTTTGCACCACGACTAGTCTCACTATCTGGCCTCATCTTGTTGATAATTTCTATAATAATTTGATTTTGGAAAATTGTTATCTAATAAGATTCACGTTGTGTCCCGCATATCAAAAGTTAGGCAGAAGGGAAGTTAGTGTTAAGACACTCCGTCCAATTACTTAAAAAAAAGTAATCTCTATAATCATATCTTTAAATATCTAATAGCTGTTACTTGGTATTTGTCTAACTATAAATATTATTTTCAGGTATTGTTCTTCGCTCTTTTGGCTTTTGCTGCAGCTAAGCCTTTAGTAGTGGAATATCCAGTATCATCGATAGCATCGGTGGCCTACTCATCTCCCGTGGCTGTAGACTACGCATCCCCATACTATTACCCCGGTTACGCCACCGCCTACGATTACGCTGCGTACTCTTACCCCTACAGCTACTTTGTGCGTTAAGATTTTTATAATGTAATAATACATACCAAATATATTTATTCCCACCTATGCCGTGTTTTTAATGCTTTTTTTTCATTGAATTTCAAAAAACATAATAACGATATAGATCGGATATATAAGTTGAAAAATTATTTCTATTTTACTTTTCTGAATATAAACTTTAAATAATTAAACCTAAGTTCTGGGTATTAATATATGTAAAATGTATACCAATAGCCAAGGTAGTTTTTGCAATTTTTTTATATATTCTAATAAAAATCTTACAATGGGTACCAGAGTTCATAAAGCCAGAGTAAAATTATGTATCTAAGTACTATAATAAATAAGTTTGATTTATTATATCTGGTTACTGTACTCATTCATATATTTTAGCAATAAAAATAAATATTTTAGTAGACAGACTCGCCCATCAAGGGTTCCATACCATTTTCAAGATTGTAGCTCAACGGGAAGTAGTACTTAAAAATATATATTAAAAAAATAATAAATTTAAATTTGCGAGCACATTCATTTTGTATGAAATATACTTTACTATACTATATACTTTACCATAATATATATTGATAGACCATAATTGAAATTTAGTATTATAATATTTTTAGTCTGTACTGTAAATATCAATGTGCGTTGTCGTATCGACCAGGGAACACTGCCGCAGGTACACAGGTTCACAGTTGCGTGGCTTGTGGTATGAAGTTCCTACGAAACCGCACAGTAGTGAAATGCCACGTATTCTGGTGGTGTGACGTGACGTACTGTGCGGTTAGAAAATTCAGCTGCAGGTAACAACAAAAATTCATCATTTCAGAACACTCTCTAAGATAAATGCGATAGAGAACGCACAGCGAGCTGACGTCTACGGAAGGCCAAAGTTACAAGCTTTTCAATGGCTTTTCGTAGTATGCATTTAAATGGTTCAACTGATGCTGGGGTACACCAGCCCAGAGATGATAACAGTACTCCTTATGAGGTCGAACCTGGGCTCTGTATACGGCCAATCGGTGTTTTGACGTGAAGTATCGTCTAGCTCTGCTGTCTTCGAGTTCTATTTGGTTTTTTTTCCAAACGATGGCGATACTGGCAGTCACTTGAAACGTTAAGGTCCAATATGTTGATACTAGGCGCGATAATAAGGGGAGTGTTCAGAAAGAAAAAAAATGATAAATGAGGTTCTTTGAATGGTTATCGTTATCGCGCATACTTGTGTATTTAGGAGATTGAATTGAATCAAATTCTTTTCACCCCATGAAAAGACATTAACGAGGGTTGCCTCAACAGAAGACACAAGCTTATTTTGTCACTGGTCGACCTTTTCCCGAAAAAGACTAGAAGAGTAAACAGCGTCCACTGTGCTGTCAACTGCATAGCAATGAATACTAGAATCCTCTTACATGTCATTGATATGCACAAGAAACAGCGTAGAGGACAGCACAGATGTGTTCTGTCTGTTTTGGGGGACGCCAGCGTTCACGGGCACGCATTCCGAGTAAATACCGTCAACAGCTACTTTGATTCCTGATCTGCCTTTTTGACCTTGAGATTTTTGATTACGCGGCGAACAAAATTGACCAAATTTTTGTAAGCAACTTTTGTATGCACTCATTTTGTATGAAATGAACTATAAATATAAGTTTATAATAATTATTTTCTATGAAATACCTATAAATTATCACTTTTCGGATTTTTCTTTCATTAGCATTGTAAGTTCTTCATCATGCCAAATTTCATAACGGAAACGGAAAGTAATTTATCAGTTTTGATTACGCAATTATTGTTAAATGTTATAGAAAATGCTTGCTTCATTTACTAGTGCTGAACTTGACTTGACTAAGAAGATTGATTTTTCTATGCTTCAAGGAACAGTAGACTTAATTCAGCAGATGCTTTCACGTGATCACGAGATAAATAGTCTTTCTAGACGAACAACAAATTTATCCTATAAGGGTTCCGTTATTTCCTTTTAAAGTACGAAACACTAAAAATAAGCCCAATTGCTTTTGAAAACATTGTAATACAAATGAGTGTAGTGTTTATTTAACACATTTTCATGTAATACCTGCCCAAGGTACCGTACCGTAACTTATAAGGGTTCTGTTATTTCGTTCGGTTATTATGTTTGTATTAAGTAAGTTACAGTACACAAAATTCATAATAGAATAGAAACCGCTTAATGTCTAACAAATAAGCGTCCAAAACATGTAAATCGTTAACGTAATTTAAATTATAATCTATATCCACGTATTTACTCGAGGAATATCGTGGCGCAGGGGCACAAAGTGTGACTGTAAAAGCGACTGGTTATGAGTTCGATCCCCACTCGAGGAAATGAAATATGTATTTTAAATGTATATTTTCCTTGTTTCGCTCTGGTATCAAAGCGAAGCTCGGCGTTATGTTCCGCTACTCAACACGCAGTGCCTCCAGAATTCGGCGGAAAATGAGGAAAGGAGTGTATTAACACTAAGTTCCCTCTGCCTACGCTGCTGTGTGCAGGATACAGCGTGAAGCTGATTTATTTTTTATTTATTTTATTCTAGAGCCCTATTCTTAAATTAAGTTAGTCTATTTACTCGAGAACCCTACTCATAAATTAAGTTAGTCTAGTTAGTTAGTCTATAAAAGGCGATGCTACATTCAATTAAGGTTTTTAAAAATATTTTACGTTACAAAATCTTGTTGTTGAGATTATGTTAATTTTAAAGAACCTACAATATACGTTATATTTGTACCGTTAATACGTGTAGGTAGAAAACATTTATGTTGTAAATTATTACATTCTTTGCAGCTTCTAGCTGTATCCCACATGTAGCACAGTAGGCAGAGTGTTAAGACTTCCGCCTCCCACTTTCCGCCAAATTCTGGAGCCACGGTGGCGGAACTCAACGCCGCGCTTTGCCTCGACACTAGAGCAAAGAAATGAAAATATAAAATTTTAATTATTATTTCATACCCACAACAAGTCGCGTTTACAGTCACTACTGGCCTCAAGATTAATATGTGTACAATTATTAATAATATGCAGATTATTAAATAACTTTATTTTAATTTTTACTGAGCCGATCACAAACATTTCTCAAGAAATATATTATATTTCTTAGATTTCTTTTTTGTTAATAGTGTCCTAGACGTGCTGAGTCGTGTCACACGAATCACGTGCCATTTGTCACGTGAAATCTATCACCTTCATTTATTTCAACATAGGGTTGATTTGTGTAAGTGTGGAAATGTTCACAAATTGGATATTTATTTGTATGTCTACTTTGTGTTATTGAATCATTTTCTAATTTATGAAAAAGCCTTTTTTTAAATTATATATAGTTACATATAATATAACAGGGTGACTAAAGCCCGGCGTTGAGTTCTATCACTAGGAAAGGCGTGTCTTAACTCTTGGTTCCCTCTGCCTACACTGATATGTGCGGGATACAGCGTGACACTGTAGTTATATAAAATATATAATTTTCGAGGCTTTGCGTGTTGTAAAGTGGAAATTGACACCGCTATTTGCCTTGTTACTAGAGCAAAGAAATATAAAAATTTATGTATAATAATCAATTTCCTCGAGTGCGAATTGAATCCGGAACCATCGCGTTTACATCCTCAATATTTAGCTATAAATATTCTTATTCCCAGTGAAATGTTGGACTGTCTCAATGAGTAGTAAAATATATTTATAATAACTATACAAAAGAAAAGATAAGAAAAATTCTATTTAATTTTCACAATTCTTGAAGAACTAGTAAAGCTGATATTGCAAAGTACTTTCATAGAAGTTTATATGCGTCCCATTCAAACTAGTTGCGTCAGTGTTATGTTTGTGCTTTGTATTGATCGACTAATAGAACATATTGTACATAATTATATAAAGAGAAAATTAACTTATATAAAGTATAAAAACTGGTCAAGTGCGAGTTGGCAAGAGCGAAGCCGATTGGTACCGGTTCCGTACCAATATCAAGATTTGTCATCAGGAAGTATAACTTATAAAACTTAATTTTGCGGGCGCATACACTATATCTGTATGAAATGAACCATAATTATTAGTTAATAATCGTTATTATCTGTAATATAAATATAAATTTCCATTTTATGGATATTCCATTTATTTATATTGTGAACTTCTAACTTCCTACCAAATTCTATAATTTATAGTTAAAAAAGCTTTGCGGAAAAATCCGGCATGAGTGCCTTTATAACGCGTATATTTTTCCTGTTCATATGAGCGCTTTTAAATTACTTTTTTGCCGTCTTTACCTACAGTAAGACCTGGAAATGGTTAATGCTAAATTACAAATAAGAGTGATTTCTTAATCGATTAATTACAATTTTAATCTTATAAATCCTAAGTTTTTGTATCTTACGACTATACTATATTTATAATGTCAGTGTTTTATTGATAATCTATGTTAATTGTTAATTTATTGTAATTACAATTTTATTTTAGAAATATAGATGGATTTTTTCTTTATTTGTTAAATTCTCTGTCCAACCCAAATTTCATAACCATGGTCCATAGGAGTATCCTATAGGTTTAGATTACGCGGCGAATTTCATATAAAATACATCAAAACAAAGCACATTTATGCTTTGTTTTTGCTGCTCGTATCTTTCGATCGCATTGACTTAGAAGCTTGATTCTTCTTTGCTCCAGGAGAACGTAGACATTTGATATTTTGATATTAATTTCAGCTTGTTTCTAGATGGGTTCTCGAGATAAATGGTCTTGACAGACGGACAGATGGATGGTGGTAGACACAGAGATCCTATAAGATTCTGTCTTTTTTTCTTATGAGGTACGGAATCCTAAATAAACACAAACATGATCTTCGTATCAATTTTGTAAAAATAGAGATTTAGTTATAGCAAAAATAAATATGTAATGTGAATTACAAAACATTTCAGCAAAAGGTCTTTAGACAAACGTTATGTGAAATCATATCAGTTGAAATTTGATTTTAGATGTATGTTTTTAAGTATTATATAATACTTATACTACTTATTCATGAATTTAAATTGGTTAAAACAAATAATCCTAAACAAAGTAAAGTCAAATTACGCACATACATTTTGGTAAAAACAAGTCGTCAAACCACGTGTAGACTGTAGATTCCATTTCTCATACAAAAGATTAGCCTTGAAACAATTTCTTTGTCTCGATTTACATACAAAAGATGTGAAATACGCGTTATATATATGCGATTTAAACATACCTTTAAGGTTTTGATTATATGATTAATTACGAAAACTACTCTAAAATGTATACAGTTATATATTAAAGAAAATCTTTCACGAAAACATTATATTAGTAGTAGGTACCTAAAAGTAGAATGAAGAATTTTAAATTATTGAACTAAATGAGTGTAGAGTGTACTGGATGTTCTTACGTGGTTGTTTTCTTATGAAGTAAATAAAATAATTTTTACCCTTAATAGATACCCTTAATAGATACCCTTTTAAACCTGTTATAAAATTTTCGCCAATTTTAAACACATTCGGTGTTGGTTGAAAGAATCCAATACTGCACTTTATTAAATGCATTGCATCAAATGAAAATGTAAAAAGTATAGAACGAAATAAACGAATGAAAGTAAAAAATAACGTAACTTTGATTTAAAGAGCATATTTGAATGTATTATATAATAGAATTTGGGCGTTACAGTCGCAGGTGACATGTATGTTGTCCGGTGCAGACGTTGACGACACCTCCTGCCCTTAGTTGTTACGTAAACACCTGCTAGTGATATGAAATGTATTTGTGAATGATATTGATTTTGTGATTTCGTTTTTAAATATATTGTTAGAAATCGGAAGCGGTTAACGTTTAAAAAAAACACTATAAACACACATATCGTCTATATGTTTCTAAACTATTTGGAAAGAAATACTATGTAATTGCAATAAGTGATATGTATCTTCTAATAACAATACACGAGTTTCCTTCTAATAGGGGCCATTGCCTACAAGCAACTACCCCCGATTGACATAATTCCACTGCTTTTATGATCTTTTCACCAACATCTACCCTCTTTTTCACCAACATCTACCCTCTTTTACACGAGTTTGCTAACAATATATATTTTTGGAGTCTGTCTGGTTACATTTTCGTTAATTGATTGATCAAGGAGCAAAACTTATGAATTAAGGTATTATTATTAAATGCTAGGATAAACAATAATGTACCCAGATAATATTTTGTATAAATTACTATGCGTTTCTTATTATCTTTATTTAATACTAGCGGCCCTCGTGCGGCTACGTCCGCTTGAATTATTCGAATGTGTATTTAAGGCCAAGCGCGAGTCAGACTCGCCCACCGAGGGTTCTGTACCAACTTCAGTTTTGTAATTGGGAAATATATTACAGGTTTTGATTTTGCGACGAAAAAAAAGTTAACAAACTTAAATTTGCGCACATATACACTTATTTTGTATGAAATGAACTACAAATATAAGTTTGTAATATTTTTTCTGTGAAATATCTTTTATTTTTTACTTTATTTTAAAAATCCTATTTTTTCCTTTATTTGTATTTTAAAATCTTACTTCGCCCTAAATTTTGTAACTGTAGGTTCACGAGAAGTACACTATAGGTTCTGATTATGCGGCGAATTGATCAAAGTGATGCAAAAACGATACATAAAAGCTCATCATATCTTTTGAATGCGTTGTATTAGAAGCTTAATTTCTGAGCTCCATGGAAAGGTATACCTGAATATGTGAAATACCTTCATACCTCAATGCGATTTCAATTATAAATATACCCTATATATTAACGGATGCTCCCTAGAATCTATTAGTGAAAACTGTATGTAATTGGGTTAAGCCGATTCTGAGATTAGCGAAAACAAACGCACAGACAAGCAGACAAAACACCAAATATATTGATACATTTTTTTTCAGTTTCACGCTGTATACCGCATGTAGCAGGGTAGGCAGTTTTTATTTATGAACGATTAAAATGAAACAATTATAAATGTAAGGAGAAGCTTGCCTAAATACAATATTAAAAACAGTAAGGCCGTTTCTGATATAAGCGTGAATAAATGCAATTAACAGACAAAAAAATTAAAAATCCTGGGTTCTATTACATTTATACCTCAAATTATTTAAGGTATTTAAAATCTATTACAATTTTATTATATGTTCAGATTTGTTATTTAGCACAAGTATTTATTTTCAAAAAGTGTTCGGTAAAGAACGAAGCTACTATAGTAGAGGTCACTTTTGATTATTGCGCAAATTTAATAACTTTTCTTATTTTTATTTATTTAAATACACTAGACTGTTTTGTTAGTTTTATACGGTACGTCTCTATAATAAAATAAATAAATAAAATCAGCTTTCCCTGCATCCCGCATATTACAGGATAGGCAGAGGGAACCTCGTGTTAAGACACTCCGTTCTCCATTTTCTGCCGAATTCTGGAGGCATTGCGTGTTGAGTGGCAGTACTCCACGCGAAGAAATGGAAATATAAATTTAAATAAATATTTCATCTCCTCGAGTGAGGATCGAACCCACAACTAGTCGGTTTTACAGTCACACTTTGTGCCCCTGCGCCACGACTGGCCTCAATGGCCTTTATAATGTTTATTCTAAATTAGTTAATAGATCGATAAGGAAAAGTGCACAAAATTAATCTTGAAAGTGGTGAAATAAGATTTGACTCGATTCAAATCACGCGTACTTCAATGCCAGAGACGTCTCCTCGTACGGCGCGTGTTACGACACTATACTCCTGCGTACTATAAAATGTACACATCAGTCGATAGGGTACATCACTCACAGACTTGCAGTAGTATCACTAACATACAAACCAACCAATCAATCAAAATGATGAAAATCGTAAGTACAGTGCATATTTGTATCCATACCTATATTATAAATTCGAAAGTAACTCTGTCTGTCTGTCTGTCTGTCTGTCTGTGCCGCAATCAGGGCCAAACCGCTAATTCAATTATGATAAAATACTCATATAGAGATACTTTAGGGTTTCCGGATGAACATAGGCTACTTTTTTTTCTCATATTTGTAATATTGTCGATATATACTAATATATTAAAATATTTTTCAATTTGACAGGCAATTTATTCCGCCATGTTAATAACAACCGACCGTTGCTAAGCAACGGATTGCAAAGTTTATTTGTTGTTATAAGCAAACGTCACCCAAAATGAGCTTGCTTAACGGATACATGGCGTGCGCCGACTCAACCTTATGAGATACATAAAAATAATGTTTTACAAAAATATTGTCCTTTAAATAATGTTTAAAAAAGTCCACGATACACATACCATATTTATCTCTGAAGCTTGAGCAAAGTAACACAGTAACAACAAGTAACCATTTTAATTAATTTACTTTATATTTATCGGGTTTTTGTTGTATGTATTTTCTATAACTTGATATTGATCCTTATGAAAATGAATATAATAGTCACTTTTAGCATTTCATCTAGATTGAAATTATAGTTCACTGTATAACATTCTAATAAATAATTAAGGAGATGTCACTGATTCGAAATAACCTAGCATACGACCGGCATAGTATGACCGACGCGAACGGACCATCTGCAACTTTGACGGTTTTGTAAATTTTCATACATTTTCGAACTACTGTTAATTTTTATGTAATTATTTGCTGTTTATAATTAATTTATACTTTTCTTTGGTTCTTCGCTTATTCGAGGAGCAGATTAGTTAGATTTTCATAAATTTCTTGGTATGGTGTAAGTTGCGGCCCTGCGCGGTATCGCTGTAATATTATTTAAGTATTAAGGAGAGAATTGTTGGTTATTTCATCTTGGTTGGATGGTTATCTATACCGTTGTTATACACTTAATAAATTGTGGTTTTAGTTTTCTGGGATTTTATTTGATATTGCTCGCAAAATTTATCATATTTAATGTAGAAAGGAGTTTTAGTTATTTCATATAGTATCTATGTACGCGCGCAAGGAAAACGAGTAAAAAGATTTTTCCCGGGTAAATCAGTAAAATCGATCACTGAAAGTCCAATAAAAATTAGTTCAGTTATTCTGGATATTAGCTCGGGGAAATAGAAAGACAGAAAGAGATAAAATTATTAATAATGTAGTTTTGTTTTTAGTTTTTTTATTAATATTTTACTATGGTTACGTTTACTTATATTTTTTTTATTTAAATTAGTTACATATTTTCACAAACAATTTCCTAAATATATCTATAAGCATTCGTAAAGTTTAAGCGGGCGAAGCCGCGTCCGGGTCCGCTAGTATTTAATAATTTAATATTTTTAAATGTTAGTACCATTTTAAAAAATGTGGCGAAAATCAGTCAGAAATTACATTATATTCTTGTTTAGAGTAAATTTTTACTTATAATTGTCATGTTTATTATAATTGAAATCAAATATAAAAAATATGAATTCTTTTCACAGATCCTTGTTGTATCTGCTCTGGTCGCCATCAGCGCTGCCAAGCCATACGTAGTCAGTGCTCCACTTATCGCCGCCCCAGCACCCGTTGTTACCGCTAGCAGTTCCCAATACTACCACCGTATTAACAACGGCTACGCTGCTTACGTCGCCCCGGCGGCTGCTTACGTCGCCCCTGCAGCTTCTTACGTCGCCCCTGCAGCTTCTTACGTCGCCCCTGCAGCTTCTTACGTAGCCAGCCCCTATGTAGCGGCTGCTGCGCCTTACGTATCTGCCCCTGCTGTTATTGCCGTTTAAATATTCCTAATTATGCGACTTACTCAATATGTGATATTATGAAGTAAATGTTTTATTGCAATAATACGTCTTTTATTATATGACTTTACCAGAAATTTTGATTAAAATACTTTAAAGAGTATTTAACAAATAATAACAATATTAATGTAAAATTATAGATCACAACGTGATCATGATTGTTCAAAATTATTTATTTTAATTTTTCGCTTTGATTCACTCATTGCTCAGTTATAGCTTATGATTTAAAATAGCAGTAAAAGTTTAAAAAATCAAGAGTAGTAGAAGAATTTATTTCATGAACTTGTTGCGGAGGATGCGTGACAGAAAAAAGAGATATTTTTGAATTCTTATGATGACTTTTGTAAATGAAACATTCTATGGGTATAATTGTGATATTCATTGTTTTTGTTAACTTAAAATGCAAAAATTAAACTTAAATATAATAGAATTAACTTATAATCATAAATTTTTATTATATATATGACTATAAAATTCATTTCTTTGTAAATATAAAAAAATCCAATTAATAAAGGCAAAGAAGCAAATAATGTATAAAATAATAAATATATCCCCGCTTGAATTCCACCGCCGCCACCACTACAGTATGACATGTATATAGTCATATTAATGACTCTACCTACTCTACCATTAGATAGAGTTCTCTTAATCGTATCATTTTCTCTTGTATTAGAGCTGTCTAATGATTATAACATGTATCTCTTCACTCAATAAACTATTATTCTATTTTAACTGAGTAAAAATATATATACATACAGTAGAAACTCGATTAACCGGACTAATTGTTGTTGGTAGGCATTCGGATAATCGAAAATCCGGATAATCCAAAGTGTGGAAAATTGGATAATCGGGTATTTAGAATATGTAAAAATGCACATACATAGTGATATAAATTTAATTAAAACAACTAATACATAAAGTGAAAATCAATGTTTACTAAGATATCTTAAGATGTACGACGATGGGACGCGGCGCGGGCGGGGTGATGCCAGATTCGACACGTTCATGCTTGCATTGATACGACTTGTAGGTACATTTAATGCAGTTGGTCTGTAGTCCGGATAATCGCGAATCCGTATAACTGAGGGCCGGATAATAGAGTTTCTACTGTATATTGGTTTTATCAAAATCAGGATTGTTCTGGAATTTATTTTTACTTGTCAGCAAAATGTGATATTTAAAATATAAATCTAACAGACAATTTGTTGACAGTTGACTTCAAACCTCTATTACCTGGAGATGTATGTAAATCTATACACGTAAAGTGCACTCAAAACGAAACTTGAAACAATCAATATAATCAATAAATGCGAGGAAATTGTAATTAAACTAAATATAATCATTGCTTTAAGAACAATTTATTAAAATATAATCAATTTAGAATATTTTTATCAATAAGATAACTATAAAAATGTCAACTTTAATAATTTATGAAAGTTGCAGAGAAACAGTGAAATTGAAGTACTAAAAATTTGTAAATATTGTGGAAAAATGATTTTAATGATTATGCCAATATTTAAATTTTTCAAACAAATAGTCAATGACATTCCAGGTCATTCCAGAAAGTCCTCTGCGTTCTCTTCAAAATATTATTTCGTTATCCTCGCAGTATTCTTCATATCGTTGTATTGTTGGAACTTGAAAGTCCGACCTAACCTTTTTTCAGCAGATTGATTTATATTGTAATCAATCAGCTTCACCACGCTGTATCCGGCACACAGCAGGGTACGCAGAGGGAACCTAGTGTTAAGATACTCCGTTTCCCACTTTCTGCCGAATTTTGGACGCATTGCGTGTTGAGTGGCAGAACTCAACGCCGCGCTTGGCCTCGACACCAGAGTTAGAAATGGGAATATAAATTTAAATAAATTTTTCATCTCCTCGAGTGGGGATCGAACCCACAACCAGTCGGTTTTACAGTCACACTTTGTGCCCCTGCGCCACGACTGGCCTCTAATTCCAACTAGTTTGAACTTTGATTGAAACATAAAAAAACTTTCAATATTTACATAAAAAGTTAACAATTGATTTATTGAAAATGTGTATTTTGGTAATTATCTGACATACGAGTACGTAATTGATAATGTATATAAATTTGAACTTACTTTTGGAGGGCACCGTTATAAAAATGTAACTCATATGGAAGATATATGAGAAAAACTATTATTAATCGCATTTGTAAAAGTAGAACAGAAGACAGTCATTTTTAGTGCTTACGTTTTCATACATATTGATTATGTTACAGTCCCAGGAAGGCAGACTAAAGTTGCAGTTTTTTTAATTAAAAAACATATTATAAAATAAACGACTGCATAAAAGTAAAAAAAACACAGGCCAAAAAGTTAATTTAAGTAATACCTTAGTAAACTTTAATAAACATATTTATTTGTATATTCTCTAAGAGAGATGATTTTTGATTTGAAGAAATATAGAGCTTTGAGACAAGAGCTGTGGAAAAAAGATTTTCTCTCGAGTTTAGACATTGCCCTGTATTCAAGTAGAAATAACTATAATGGCCTATGCAAAAAAAAAACAATTCAAACTAGTTTATCAATTATCAGGCGGTCGTGGCGCAGAGACACAAGTTTGCATAAAACTATAAACATGATAGGTCGTGGGTTGGATTCCCACTCGAGCTGAAATGAAATGAAAATGAAATACTTAATTGGTGTGAGTTCCGTCACGCACCATTACTCCAGAATTCGGTGGGAATCGAGGAATGGAGACATTTCGTCTAATGGGAACGTAGTGTCTTAACATTGCGTTCCCAGGTTCTCTCTGCCTACCCTGCTATGTGCGGGATACAGCATGAAGTTAAAAAAAAATTGTAAACACTCACCGCGGCAATTGAAACCGTGGGCTTGTCGATAAATGGCCTATGCAACACCAAAAATAATTCAAATCAAACTTGTTTCTGGGACTACCGCTAGTGACCGCTATAGTATTAGTATAAATAAAAATAAGTCAATGTTCTATGAAAAGACGCCTTGCATTTATCAAGCAGCAAAGTCACTAATCGTCATGTTATATTTATATTTTATATTCGATTAACTATGTTTATAATAGACAGCGTGAAGTTGATTTTTTATGATAATTGCAAGTAAACAGTTTGAAAACAATTAGTTATTCACTATGTATCAATTTATTATATTATGTAGGTACAAAATATGTACATTATATATTATAATAACATGATATAATAAGTATTGTTCATAACTTAATATAAGTACCTGTTATAAAAAAAGGAAAGGAATTAGACAATTATTTTTAAAACTTTTTATATTTATCGCTGTTTATTTCTTAATAAATTTTTATAATACCTATTTAATACTGAGAACAATGCATATTATATATTTATCACACGTATTAACAGTTTATCAATTCATAAGCAAAAGAAAAAAATTAAATACATCAGCTTCACGCTGTATCCCGCACACAGTAGGATAGGTTAAGACACTTAGTGTTAAGGCACTCCGTTCCCTATTTCCCGTCCAATTCTGGAGGCATTGCGTGTTTAGTGGCGGAACTCAACACCACGCTTTGCCTCGACACCAGAGCGAAGAAACGAAAACATATATTTAAATAAATATTTCATTTCCTCAAGTGGGGTTCGAACCCATAACTAGTCGCATTTACCGTCACACGCTTGCACCCCTGTGCCTCAATTTACATTACTTTAAACAAAATTAATAATAAATTCTGATACTGATATTATGGTTTCAATAATAATCACTAGAAAAGTATTATGGCAACGCCTGTTGCGTTTGAATGGCAGGCTCCACGTTGTAGAAGAAACGTCATTAAAAGTTCAAGGCGTTCATTCTCTTGCCACGTGCCTCGTGATGGAAACGAGATGTTATCACACTTTTTTAACGACTTTCAAGTTTTATACGATCAAGCAATTTATATTAATTATTATATTGTTCTATTCTAAATATATATTATAATTTTACTAGAAATATATTATAGCTTTGAATTACATGTAAGTTTGTGTTTTAAATATTTTTAATTGATGCTACGAATAATATCTGTTTTTAATGATCAATTTACTAATAATATTTCTGTACTCTTTTTTTTCAGCTTCAGACTGTATCCTGCATGTAGCGAGATGAGCAGAGAGAGTAGGCTCCCTTTGCTAGTGGAGTGTTTCAACACTAGGGTGTTAAACCACTCCGCTTCCCATTTTCCACCGAATTATGGACGGCATTGTGTGTTGAGTTGCGGAACTCAACGCCGCTCTTTAACTCGACATCAGAGCAAAGAAATAAAGATATAAATATATGAAATTATAAAATATTTTGACAGTATGCTGTGTGCGGGATACAGCGTGAAGCTGATGTAATTTATTTTTTTTACTAATTCTAATAATCAAGCCTTTTTTGACTAAAGGTTCACGCTAAAGTTAACGTTCTGCGAAATAATAAAAAATCGCGGGATAAAAGAAAAATAATTGTACATTAATTGAGGCAAAAATAATCCTAAAGTAATAAAAAAATGCTTTTCTATCTTTTTAACAAATTTTTTAGAGTTCGTAGTGAAGATGCATCTAAAAATTCTAAATGCTAATTTCTATTCACGACGCGTTCACAAAGAAGGAAAACAGTGTTGAATGAAATTCGCAGCAGTTTTGCCTCATTTAGCTACAAATAGTCACGCAGTAAAGAACAGATAAATAATTGCTTCGTAATTCATAGATATTATAAAAAAAAAATAATAATAAAAATGACAAATATTTATTGCAACAGATCCTTTTACCAATGTCCACGTCTAGTTATTATTATTCCTACGTCGTAATTTCCATACGAATTTTGTATCAAGGTTCATGTCGTTGCCCATTGAACCATTAGGTATTCCGATACACGGGCCACATTGCCACACTACGATGCAAAATTTGTTACACCTATATAAAAGCGTCCACCCCATTTCCTATGGTTCGCATTTCACTTCAAAGGCAGTGTCGCGGGGGACGTTCAGCCATGCTTGCGACGGTATGGTTTAAATTATTGAAAAAATTATTCTATATACTTTTGGTACTCGATTTTTACGAAACAACGTGAATAAACTAGTTTTGTTCTTTGCAGGTCATATTATTATCACTAACATGCGGATATGTTCGAGGTTCTGGATTTCACCCAGTGGCCGTACCTGGTACCGCTCCTGTCGTTACTGCCGCGAGTTCACAATACTTCGAACGAACATTTAATCGTTTAGTTGCAGCTCCTTTGAATCCAGTGATTCCTGTAGCACCAGCCTTTCCTGTCATACCAGCTCCACCAGTTGTTCAGAATATACCAGTGGTTCCACCGCCACCAGTAGTAGTAGACGCCAAGAGGACAACAATTATACCTGTGACTCCCACAATACAACCACAGAGTTCTGATGTTAATCCTAATATCGCCATTGCAATTGCAACAGCTCATGCAGCTCCAGTGGCTACAATACTTCTTCCACCTTATCCATTTGGTTTGCCACCTACATTTGGGTTTGTACCGCAAACACAACAACCTTTACCAACAACATCAGAAAATTCCAATAATAACAGGGAATCAACTACCTCTAGAACAACAATTCCATTAAAAACAACAACAGAACGTGAACCACAAGATTCACCAACACCATTACCTTCAAACATAGATAACAGCTTCGCTCAAGCATTACCGTCAAATCAAAATGTGAATTTCAGACAGTATTTGGCACCTTCTGCACCAACGAGACCACAACCTCTACCTGCTATTTCACGACCCCAAAAAGTTAAAACGAATGTAGAAGTAGTACCTGTACCATTAGCTTATATCGCACCACCACCTCTCAGTGCGCTTCTTCACCATCACCACCATCAACATCACCACCATCATCATCATCAGCATCAAGCGTTAAAAATCGTTCCTCACATTCATAGATTTATACCAAAGACAAGAATATTCATAAGACCAGTGACTTCTTATAGAATAAAAACCATTAAAACTCCTGCGGGTTTTACGAAGTACGGCCCACCCAATGTAAAAAAACTTGTGAAAAGATATCCTCGAAAGATTCAATCGAAATCTCGTGACATCGAACTTACTACATATCACCCTATACATAGATACCCAAGCGGGGTACCTAAGGTATAAATAAGATAATGTAAGGTGAATTAATAGTCAAATACACTTGTTAAATGTTACACTTTTAGTTAAGGTTGAATGTATTGTAAATAAATATTATATTTATATTTTTTAAAATTCTTTTGTTTATTTCAATTGAGTATTTCATTATTTTATTTCTATAGAGCATTTAATCACGAATTCTATAAAGTAATAATATACATATTGGATAGTAACAATAGTACTGTAAGACATAAAAAGTCAATATCAATCTTATATAATAATATAACATTGATATTGACTCTATTTATTTTTTCTTTCGTTATGAAATATTTAAAACGCACACCTATATTAATTTATTTACTATGCCTGAATATGTATTATATTATATAATAGGTTTTAATTTATATTTTTTTAAAAATTAAAAAAAAAGAAAGAAAAGCTTGACGCTGTAACCCGCACACAGCAGGGTAAGTAGAACCGAATAGTGTTAAGAGACTCCGTTCCCCATTTTCCGCCGAATTCTGGAGGCATGGTGTTTTGAGTAAATTAATTTTATTTCTTTATATTTTTTTAAAAGGCCTGTGTTTTTTTAATATATAAGTACATTTTAATTTTAATTAATCTCTAGTAGTGACACACTCGTGGTTTGTAATATTTAGCTAATCACGCTATTACATAATTTTTTTATACTTAAAAGTAAATTTCAACGTATTTTTTAAGAGAATACGAAATATTTCTCCTGCTCAAAGTATGCAAAAGCTAAAAGTATTTATGATTTATATAAGGCCAGTAGGTACAAAACTGAAATGATCAAATTAAATTCAAGTTCTGCAATTCCTCTCGAATTCTACACGTTAGATGTTAAGGCCAGTCGTGGCGCAGGGGCACAAGCGTGCGACTGCAAGCTCGGCACGTTGTAGGTTCGATACCCACTCAAGGAAATAGAATATTTAATATTTTCATTTCCTCGTTCTGGTAACGAGGCAAAGCGCGGCGTTGACTTCCGCCTCACAACACGCAATACCTCCAGAATTTGGCGGAAAATAAGAAACGGGAACGGAGTGTTTTAACACTAGACTCCCAGGTTTCCTCTGCCTACCTTGCTATGTGCGGAATACAGTGTGAAGATAAAAAAAATCTACGAATAATCAATCAATAAAAAAAATATTGCAGAGCGAGGCAATAAAATAATTTAAGTATTTTATTTCCTTCAAACGACGGCTCTATAAGCAAAATGTACGTGTTGTGGATAAGAACCGTCGTAGTGCAGTGGCACAGCGTTTCACTGTAAACACGATGAAGGTTCCACAGAACGAACGGTTCCAGGTTCCACAGAGAGAACCCTCTCTGCTGTGGATGTAAAAGTGAGACGTTTTATAAAAAAAAATTGGTCTCAATTCGATTGGTATATACTCGTAGAAAAAGCGAACGTCCTCTTTATTGAGGTCAGGTTAGTGATACAGTATGCTCAATATAATTTTTTTGTCTTTTTTTTCAATATATTTTTACATGTACCTATCTTAATGTAAAAAAAAATAAAAAAAGTTTCTTGTGTGCAAGCACGCTAAGCACATTAAGAAAAAAAAATATTTCATACATTTCGTCAACTACATTACTGAATATTAAATACATATTACATTAATTAATTTAGTAAGTTGTTTTAAATAAATAAAAAAAACAGCTTCACGCTATATCCCACACGTACACTGCAGGGTAGGCTGAGGGAACCTAGTGTTAAGACACTCCGTTCCCCACTTTCTGCCGAATTCTGGAGGCATTGCATGTTGAGTGGCAGAATTCAACGCCGCGCTTGTCCTCGACACCAGAGCGAAGAAATGGAAATATAAATTTAAGTAAATATTTCATCTCCTCGAGTGGGGATCGAACCCACAACCAGTCGGTTTTACAGTCACACTTTGTACCCCTGCGCCATCCATGAGGCCTCTAAATTATTAAATTGTTTTAAATAATAATAATAATCGATTCAGGCAGAAAGTGCAGAACGAAGTGTTTTGACTAGCTCTATTCTTTCTAGCTTGTTTTAGTATTTTTTTATAATGAAATCAAATTTACAAATTGTTTAAGCATTTTAATGACAAAAATGACAGTTGTAATGACAGCATAAGTGTCGTGACAGCATTTTAACAGTTCTATCAAAGATTTTTTTTTAATTTCACTTTTTATGCCACACATACCTGCTATATACGGTAAAAAATGTCTTTTCTATATCGTCCATGTGCTGACATTCAAATTATGTTGTCCAATTATGCGTTATCAGTCAGATTCGGCTTGTTGTCGTAATCGACGACGTCGAGCACGCGTCCCGAATGCGATCGTAGCTAACTAGTCGAGCCCGCAATATAGTGATGAAACCTACAAGGTGACTCTTACTCCTTTCGTATAAAAGGTACATATTGTCGCCAAGATTTATACATTACTTTGACATCTGTAGATCAGCACAACATTTTTTTTAAAACATTCAACATGTTCGGAAAGGTAAAGAAATTAAATTGTAATATTATTTATAATTGTATTGTTTTTGCTAGTAAAATATAATAATGTATGTTATGTTTACAGATCGTATTCCTAGCCGCCATCGCCGTAGCCGTCGCTAAACCCGGTATACCTGTAGCTGCGCCACTGGTAGCCGCCGCCCCTGTGGTAGCTCCAGCTCCTTTTGTTACAGCATCCAGCTCTCAATACATCTCAAGGAACTATAATGGCGTAGTAGCAGCACCTCTGGTGGCGGCACCCGTTTATGCTCCAGCAGCTAAGATTGTAGCACCCGCTGCTTCGTATGTCGCTGCTCCTGCTTCTTACTTGGCTGCTTCTCCCTACGTGGCGGCTGCTTCCCCATACGTTGCTGCGGCTTCTCCATATGTTGCAGCTCCTTACTACGCTTCGGCCCCTATTGTTGCCCTTAAATGATAAGACTGCTACTTCCTAACAAATAAACAAAATTATACCTTGTATCTTGTTTTATTTTAATTTACTTAAATTTATTTAACATGTAGGTATTCTTATTTTGCAAATATGTAGTTTATTTGTAAATTCTTACTATAATTTGATGAGCTTCTACTTAATATACACATTTTTATAAATAATTCTAAAGAATATTCTAACGTGAATTACGTGATCCTTTTATAAAAGAACGTAGAGTCCGCAAGGCATAAGCTGAGCTGAAGCTTGAATTTTGTAAGTCATCAATAGTAAAGTCCGAAAAAAAGCTTTCAAAAATAAAATGTATTATTAGTCATAAAAAAAATTAAACTTAAAAAAACATCAATTCTTATACGCCGGATTTGCATCCCTCTTCATTTCCACTCTCATCTGTTGTATAGTGTGCTAATTATGAATTGCTACGTTATTCCATCGACACAGGGTATAACTACAAATTTTTTTCTTCTATTACTGCTTGACCACATATATTTTTTATTCTTGTAAAGCGATGGTGCCAACTTCTAATAAATTTTAAAACTTTTATTAAATCAAACATAACATAATATTGAAATTTGCCTTTACTTTTTTGATTATTTTATATGCTGCCAGTACAATTGGAGTTACTGTACCTATAGGATGCGCCGCGCCTCCAGTTTACTCTTCGGCTTCTACGTCATAGCTGAAGCAAATTTATTTTTTGATTTATTCATGTGTGCGTTGTTTTTAGTAAACAACTAGTTTCTTTGTTCTCGTTTTACTTGTCAATCTCCGCTCATCATGCATGCACAGCAACGGCGCGGCGCTGTGATGATAAAAGCAAAAAATTTGGAGAACACGGATGTAAATTTCTTTTTACACTTGTCTTAAATAGTACTTTTTCTTATTTTCTCATCAAATTGTAATTCATAATAATTTGTATAAAATAATAGAAATCTTTCTATTATGAAGCTTTACCTTTTTAACACAAGAAAGATGTCACACTAGCGGCGGCGGCACACCTTCATTACCCTTTCATTTACAAGGGAAAGAGATCAATTAGCTTCACGCTGTATCCCGCACACAGCAGGGTAGGCAGAGGGAAACTAGTTTTAAGACACTCGGTTCCCCACTTTCTGCCGAATTCTGGAGGCATTGCGTGTCGAGTGGCAGAACTCAACGCCGCGCTTAACCTCGACACCAGAGCGAAGAAATAGAAATATAAATTTAAGTAAATATTTCTTCTCCTCGAGTGGGGATCGAACCCACAACCAGTCGGTTTTACAGTCACACCTCGTGCCGCTGCGCCACGACTGGCCTCACGGGAAAGAGATAATGTTCAGGATTGACTCAGTTATGTAGCACATGATTAACCAAAGACTTTGCTGAGACTGTACTATTACTGAGTTTCAACATGGATTTCAGCCTAAGTTCCCTCTGCCTACCCTGCTGTGTGCAGGATACAGCGTGAAGCTGATTTAATTTTTTTTTTATTTTATTTAAATATTATGTACAATATAAAAAAATATTAAAAAAAAAAAAAATAATTTATGAACAATATAAATATTAAAAAACAAAGAGATGATAAATCGCCAACAAAATGAAATATAAAATATACTGTGTAATAATTCTTTGTGATAATAATTTTTATATATTCCCGTATGGTAATACGTGTGGAGTTACGTAAACTTGTTTACAATAGCTCCCATTATTTCTCCAGTCTAGAGTTTCAAGGAAATCAACAAGTCCTTGGCAAAACTAAGTGTGGCTTTGTACTTTGTTACGTATAGAAGCCATTAAACAAAGAGAACAATTCAATTTATTTATGCCTTCGATAGTATTATAAATGTGTTTCTAAATATTTGCGCGTTTGATATGTAACGTGGGATTTAATTTTCTTTTCATGTTTTGTTACCCTTTAAGTTCTATAGAATATGTTACTGTATTAAACTAAACAAGTAAATATATGAAAAACAAGCTATTATTTGTGAAAATGCTTAGACAAGTTAAAATAAAAAGGATATTATTTTCGCAAAATTTCATTAAAAAAATATTTTCTTTATGTTATAGCTCTGTGTGTGCAACTCGTCCTGGTCAATAAATTCGTCAACTAACAGAAAGCGCAGTCGAAATTTTTGGAGATTTTTTTTAGATATTTTAAAACATTTTTTATTATTATTGTGATGTCTCTTATAATCAAATCAAATTAAAAAAATAAAAGAAAACGACAATAAAAAATTTAAAAGGTAAATTTCGACTATGAAAAATATAGGATACCAAGATACAATGTTATTGGTGTACCTATCTTTTGTAGACTTATGGAGCTCTAGAGATAAAAGGCTTGGGCTGATTTTGATGAAGTTACATAAATCTTTGTTTTAATACTAAAAGTCCTAAGGAATAAAGAATGGATTTCATATCAATAGATATAATAGATATCAATAAATATCAATAGATTTTTGAATATTATAGATATTTTATTTTAATTATTTCATTTTGAAGTAATATTTACAAAGGATACGCCCACGCCCCTTGGATCCAGTGCAAACCTATTAAGCTGTGGTATATATAACTTCATATTACCGAGATACAGTGAAATTCCTATACACTTATTACTACTTATTTTAACGTCACTGTAGGGAGAGATGTCATTCCTAAGACTCATTTTTTATTAAGAGATACTTCTCTTTAGAAATATGTTGATATTTTGTTGAAACATCTGGTACCAAAATGTTCGAGATTAAAATAATTACTTAATTTAAATATAGATAATAATCGTGAGAATCATAGATCATACTTTATTTTACAATTAAATTTCATTTTACATAGAGCATCACAAACTTACAGTTAACTATCTTGTAATTTAATAATCCTAGATATTAAATAACGATTTTAATATATTTTTACAAAATATAATTTTTAATACATAAAATTCTTTCATACACATAATTTCAAATAATGAAGTCGAGTATAACAATCGTAGGGTAATTTAGTAATTTTTATATTGCTCATACCATCTCTCTTACGCGTCCTGAATGCGTTCACAAATAATGAGTATCGCCCGTGTACCAAAAGTGATGAAACATACAAGGTGAATCTTACTCTGTTTGTATAAAAGGTACGTATTGTCATCACATTTTATACAGTACTTTCAGATCTTCAGATCAAAGCAACAACGTTAAAACAATCAACATGTTTGGAAAGGTGCTTAACTTAACTTATAAATAGCATTTTTTAAATCGTATCTTAATTGTGAAATATAATATTATATATATTTTTCGTATTGCAGATCATCTTCTTTGCCGCTATCGCCGTAGCTGTCGCTAAGCCTGGCATACCTGTAGCTGCGCCACTGGTAGCCGCCGCCCCTGTGGTAGCTACAGCTCCTTTTGTTACAGCATCCAGCTCTCAATATATCTCAAGGAATTATAATGGAGTGGTATCTGCACCACTAGTGGCTGCACCTGTCTATGCTCCAGCAGCAAAAATCGTAGCACCCGCTGCTCCATACGTAGCCGCTGCAGCTCCTTACGTGGCCGCTTCACCATATGTGGCTGCTGCTTCCCCATACGTTGCAGCCGCTTCCCCATATGTTGCAGCTGCCTCCCCATATGTTGCAGCTCCTTACTATGCCTCTGCCCCAATTGTTGCCCTTAAGTGAAAAGACTGTTTATACTATCTGAACGAAATAAATGAATTGATATATTATGACATTTGTTATTTTTGCAAGCTTGATTATAAAATAGGAAAAGATTTTGGAAGGTATACTTCCATATATAATATCAAATATAAATTATTTGAATATAAAATAATATAAAATAGTATTTATAATATTTAAATAAATTATATTGAAGTATTAATATACATGTACTAGTTTAGTACAATTTAACTAAAATAAAAATGGTCCAGGTAAAAGCATATCTTTCCTATTTTTAAATACTGTCTGAGAAACCATTATTTTTTTATTTCTATCTTACCTTTAATAAAAGGCAATTTTATCGATGTATATAGACAAAATAGTTTATCCACTCGTTAGCGTTCTTAGAATTGCTTATAGCATCTTCTTTTGAATACAAATTCTTAACCTACTCACGCGGTGCTTCATTATGAATTCAATATGAACATGGTAATTCTGCGAACGTTGCTCGATTTACAGTCTATGTTCGTGAACTACTTAAGTATGATGATAAAATTTATTTTTAAATATTATGAAACAGAGCCGCCGTTTTTGACTATTCTTATCAAATGTGTTTTATTTTTTTTTTCTTGTAGTATACTGATTTATGTTAGTAAGTACTCGTTTTATATTAAGAATATTTATAGATAGTTTATATAAAATATTAAGTAACTTTAG
The DNA here is from genome assembly GCA_021202915.1 of Heliconius himera. Classification (NCBI taxonomy): domain Eukaryota; kingdom Metazoa; phylum Arthropoda; class Insecta; order Lepidoptera; family Nymphalidae; genus Heliconius; species Heliconius himera. Next base: position 384,009 of record JAJHJA010000285.1, read on the forward strand.
AATTTGATAAAACTTTTAAAAAATCTAGATTTACTCATTAAGCCTAACCACGCCTAGCCTAGCCTAACCACGATAAGGCATCTTGTATATTTGTTGTCTGCCACTCAACACCCATTCCAGTCCACTCCAGAATTCGGCAGAAAGTGGTTAAAGGAGTGTCTTAACACTAGATTCCCTCTGCCTACCCTGCTGTGTGCGGGATACAGCGTGAAGCTGATTTAATTTTTTTTTTTTATTTTTAGTATTTTTTCATACAGTACGGTAAGGTACGATACATTAAGAAATATTTATTTACATACATTTTATATATAAAATGCGCCATAGAATAGTCAACCACGGAATGATATATGACTAGATTGATTGCCTATTCCGCAAAATGATGAAGAGTATCTTGAAGATAACTAAATATATGCATGTACATAGGTCTTCTACTACTTCTACTTTCATTTATAGACATTGAATTTTAAATGAATAATCAAATTTCGATTATTTTTATTATAATGAACAATTTTAGATATTCTACTAAAACTTGTCAAATACGTAGAGTATTTGAGCAAGCGTGATTACTAAATTTATTTAGTATTTTTTATTTATATTTTTCGAGTGGTTTTTTTAAAAACCACTCGAAAAATATAATAATATCAAAAAATAAAACTTATTTAAAAATTTGTGATCCTTAAGATCCACAACATAATTAATATTTCAAATATAAAAAAAATATTTATTAAATAGTACAATTAAAAAAGAATTTTCAGCAGTGTTTTTTGTTTGGGAACTTTTGTCTTTTTTAACAATTATCCTTTACAGCTTTTTATGAATACTTTGCATTGTATCCCGCAAACAGCGGGTTAAATACAGGAACCTACCATCCTACTATCGAGACGTCTAAGTATCAGAATTGACCACGCAACATTACAAAATATTATATTACATAAAGCGTCCTTTGATGGTCAAGTGTGCGGCACATTCGGTAATCCATAATGTCCGCGTCGACACCTAATTGAGCATGCGCATGTCCTGGCGATGGAAAGTGAAAACAATGATGACCAATATAGACGCAACGCTTGCAACAGTATGAAGTATATAACGTCCTGTGACACGTTGAATTAATATACTCCTTCATTTTCATTCGACTGACCAAGTCGCGACACTCAAAAATATGTCTTTAATAAGATTAGTAAGTGTTAATGACCTTGTATTTGAGGCGTATTTATAACATTTTTTTTAGGAATATTATTAAACTATAATATTTTAACACATTCTATTTTTTTTCAGGTCATTTCTATCGCCGCCCTCATAGCCAGCGGCCATGCTAGTGGAATTGGTCATATAGTACCGGCAATAAAATCACTATCTGTAGTTAGATATGCGCCTTTCTACAGTTTCCCTAATGGAGTACGTTCCATTCACGCTATAGCACCTACAGTTCGTGCTGTTGCTCCGTTAGCACCAGCAGTACCTGCAGTACCAGCTCCAGTGTTTCCTGCTCCAGCGCCCGTTTTCCCTGCTCCAGCGCCCGTTTTCGCTGCTTCAGCTCCAGTATTGCCAGCTCCAGCTGTTTTCTCCGCACCATCTCCTGTGTTCCCTGCACCAGCGCCTGTGTTTCCTGCTCAAGCTCCAGTATTCTCAGCCCCAGTTTACCCAGCAGCGCCAGCTCCAGTTTACCCAGTGGCTCCGGCACCAATATTTAGAGCTTTGCCAGCTCCTGTCCCCGCACCAGTGCTACCAGCTCCTGCATACCCTCAAGCAGCATTTTTACCTAGAGTAGCACCTGTTCCTGCAGTACTGCCATCAGCACCAGTGTACACTAGAGCCATACACGCACCTTTCTCACCTGTTGTAAGACCTGTTGCCCCAGCATTTTTTCCTGCTCCAACCCCCGTATTTGCTAAAGCATACTCATTCGGAGCTCCGTTGTTACCGGCACCAGTGATAAAACATGCGGCGTGGAAATGATTCTAGTCCTGAATTAGGTTAAGATGTTATTATGTTAAATGTAGAAACTTGTTATAATTGTTATAGTTTGTAAAGCCATTTTTATACGTGAAATATAAAAACAATGAAACTATTAAATATTTGTATATTTTGTTTTAATCTGTACACGATGAGAGATGAGATGGAGGCAATATTTGAATTTGATGTCAAATTCAAACATTAATTACATTGGAAAAACTAAATTAAATCTGTAATATACTACACTAGTTGCATATTTGATATATTTATAATTTTTAGAGGCAGCTTCACACTTTTTCGTGTTCAATGAAAAAAAATTAAAAATATACACAAACATATTTAATTTTGTTTTACATAATTTTTATATTCAAATATTAGTAAAAGTATTAGTATTAGGAAGAGACCAGGTCGTGGCGCAGAGGCACAAGTGTGTGACTGTTAAATTTGACAGGTTATGGATTCGATTCCCACTTGAGGAAATAAAATATTTAATATTTTTATTTTCTTCGGTCTGGTGTCGAGGCAAAAGCGTGGCGTTAAGTTTCGCCCCTCAACTAAATATAGCGTGAAGCTGAAGCTGAATAGTATATATTTATATTTTTTATGTATATTATATATGTATATAGTAATCTTTATTTTTTTCATGTTATTGTTTGACCAGTCCACTGCCTGTTTAGGATGATAATCATGATAATTGTCAAAAAACTCAGTATAATTTTTGTCTCTCTGTCTGTCTGTTCGTTTGTTCGCGATACGCAAAAACTACCAATGTACTATGTATTTAATTTAAAGTACCAAAATTTTACCAGTGAAAAGATGCTCCTAGGCTGTTACAGCCTAGGGTCATCTTTTTCAGATTTCATCTCGGTTTTTTATTATAGTTTCCTTAAAAAAAATTAACCGAATGAACCGAAAAATACAAATCATTTAAAATACCGCTAACTACTCGATGGAAGTGAATGAATTTTGTCATGGTAGTAGTTTAAGACCTAAAGCATCTTATAGGATGTTTTTCATCATGTTCAGTTTAATTTTAGTAGCAAAAATAAAAATGTGACACAGTCAAATTACCTCGATTACATGCATATGAAGAAACATTATGTAATTTTAATTTATCCTTTTTTACTTATTTACCCATTAGTAAAAGGAAAAAAGGTTCAATTAAACGTTTTTTTTAATCTACCGTAAATATTATTCTAAACGACATTGGTGACAATAAAAAAACAAAATAGTGGGTATCATCGGTACTAAGTATCATTTAAATATTTAAAATTTAATTCTACAGTTTCATTAATATGTATTTTCTCCTTTTAAATATTGGTTAAGGTTTAATTTTTCATGCGTTAATTTTTGTTTTGCAATTACTTCCAAGATATTAAATAAAAATGTCTAGTGTAATAAACTATCATATAGAGCATGTAAAATATTAGCGAATTTGATTGATAACAATTGATTGCGATCCTTCTTTAAAAACTAGGTTCCTAAATATATATGCGTATATCGCAATTTTTATAGACCTGTGTAAGAGAAAAGTTCCTCTAATATTATTATTTAGACAACCCAAAAATATATAGTTAATATACATCTTATCCTTTATCTTATCATTCTTTGTTGTTGCAAACTGTACAAAAAATAATTTAGTTTTTTTTAGTTTATCGCGAACAAACAGACAGACGTGACGGGATGTTTAATTTACAAGATCTTTAAGTTATTATTACTAATTACGAAGACAGGAAAAAGCATTACACTCGTATATATATTTTTTTAAGTATATTCTGGGCTATGCTGTAAATCAAACAATCATATTATTTATATAAAAAATATTTATTTCTTCGTAAATAAAAAATACAAAATGTATAAAAATATACTATTAATAAGTCTTTTATGAAGGAAGGTCAACTAGTTTATCTTTAAGTCTATCGAACAAAAGCTGGAGCAACGCCGATGGGAGCACGGAAGAAGGGAGAAGCTGCAGCATATGGATAAGCTGCAGAAATAGGTGCAGGAAGTGCGTAAGAAGCCGCAGCGTAAGGTGCTGGAACTATAGGTGACGCTGCATATGCTGCTCGCACCGCAGGTGCAGCAAGGTATGGAGCTGCACCAAGAGGAGCTGCAAAAGCGGATGCGTATCTAGCCGCTATCGGTGCTCCCAATGGTGCGGCTAGTGGTGCAGCCAATGGCGCAGCTAGTGGTGCACCCAATGGCGCGGCTAGTGGTGCAGCCAATGGTGCGGCGAAAGGTGCAGCAAACGGCGCAGCCAATGGTGCAGATATGGGGGCAGCATAAGCAGCTACTGCAGGTGCAGCAACTAGAGCACTTCGGCTCTCAATATTCACTTGAGATGCGTACGGTGGAATATTTTGTGGTACAGCATGAGCGTAACCAACTTGCGCTGGTGCAACTAAAGCCGCTGCCTGCACACTGCATTCTGCTCCAATAGCAAAAGCTGCAGCAATTAGGACGATCTGCAAATATATAAGAAATATAAATTGAAATACATATTATTTATAAAATCTCAAGTATTTTACTAAGAAAAAATAGATTCTTACAGATTTAAAGGCAAACATTTTGTTTATTTAGAATAAGACCTTCCTTATTGAAAAAAAGATGCGAACTGTGTCTGTCAACCAAAAGTTAAAGCCTTTTATACGTTGTTTATTGTAATTCAGAATACGTATGGCTAAATAAACATTTGGTGGATTGCGGTCGATCAATTGGGATTCGTAGTGGCTCGCGTAGAGAAATGGATCACATTAGGAAACTTTTTTCACTGTCAATTCTGCGTGAATGCATTTTTTATTTGCAATGTCGCAAGCATATTTATGTTTCTCGAATACTTTATTCAATTCTATTTTTGCCTTATAGGTATTATAGTTATACCTGGATATGTTTTCTTTTTATATTAAGTCACAAAATAATAACTTTTAAAAATGTATTTGTTTTAATTTTGGATTAAAAAAAACAATTATAAACCGCTTTAACCACAATTCAAAGTAAAAAGTAAACAACTCGTTATGTTAGGTATTTCTGGGAAGGATATCCGCGTAAATTTTCAAATGGTAAGAAGTGGGTTAAAATAGCATTGAAATATTTAAACAAAAACTGGTGAAATTCATTAAAGCATGTCAACACCTATTATTCAATGTGAGATATGTCTATCTGTCTATAGAAAAAATTTAGACATCATTTTAATTTTTCTAAAACCATAACTACATATTTTCATTTTTTCGTTAACATTTAATATTTTTACAATAATCACTGAATCAAAAATTTTAAGATTTATAATTCAAATTTCCGAAGGTAATTAAAAAAATATATTCCAAAATAAATATATTTGGGCCTGCTTGTTCATAAAACACTTTTCCTCTTCGGCTGCCTGCCTCGTTATATAACATACGGTGAAATTGATGTGCACAAAGTCTAAATTAGAATGCATTGCTCGTCAACCGAGTCTGGGTCAAAAATCGTGGTGCCAACTGCGATATCCTACGCATTAACCGACTACGTATGCTTTGGACGTGCCATTGCCCAACGAAATGAGCACTTGGTATATAACGGGATGGTAACCAACAGACAGTACATTCTATCGAATTCTTTCGTATAATCACCTGTGAGAAGTCACCGAATCAAGCAAAATGATCGCCAAATTCACCGTAAGTAAATAAAATTTAATAAAATAAAAAAAAAGAAAATAAAAAAGCGACATAAACATAATATTGTAAATTTACTATCTTTTTACAGGTTATCTTTGCCCTCACAATAGCTGCTGTCCACTCTGGCGTAGTACCCTTAGCTGCAGCGCCAGCAGCTCTGGTGGCTCCTGGTGTAGTTCCTGCAGCCTATGCCGTGGCTCCTTACGCTAGCTCCTATTCCGCTCACGCTGTCAACCATGCAGTAGCTGCACCCGTCGTAGCCTCTGCCCCAGTTGTAGCTGCCGCTTCCTATGTTGCACCATCTCCTTATGTTGCCGCTGCATCACCATACGTTGCAGCACCATCCCCCTACGTCGCCGCAGCTTCCCCTTACGTAGCTGCTAAATACATTTCCTCTCCTTACCTCCTATAAGAATTTTCGGCGATATCATTGCCTGGTGACTTGCTCAAAAATGCTGTGTTATATTAATATGTATATGTATGTATATGTAATATCCTTATAAATAGAGAATAAATATGTTTTGTTCCATATATTTTATTATTATTTTAAAAATCCGAATATTTAAAAAATGTTTACTACATTAAAATTAAATCAGCTTCACGCTGTATCGACTTTTTGAGGCATTGCTGCACAGTGGCCACTCAACACCGGGATTTTGCCTTGGTATCAGAGCGAAAAAATTAAAATATTAATAAATAGTAATTCATTTCTCCGATTGAGGGCCGAACCAACCACCGTCGCGTTATAGTCACAACCCAACGACGGCCTCATAAAAGTAAAAAAAAAACATTAAAATATAGTTATTGCAATAAATGGATTATGATAGTATAAATTGAGTATTTGTATAGAATTTTATATAAAACAATGTTATTTTTCAAGTAAGTTCATTAATACATGACTATGTAGTGATAAGAAAATATACCAAGTCAGCTGACCGTTAGATTAGTGTCATTGAAACGCCCTGCCCTCGTTTAACACATGCTTATTTTCTGTTACAGACTACAATTACAAATACATTACTACACAAACATTATAAATTATTTATTTTTATATTTATTTAAATAAATAGCGATATTTAAAAATAATTGTATTTTGTCCATTTAATATGATCGAAAAAAATATAGAATAAAAAAAAAATCGGATATTCAACGAACTTAATATAAGTTAAAATTTAAAAACATATTGACATCTCTCAATAAAACAGCGAGCCTATATAATCTATGGTCGCCGACGTTTGTGACGTCACAGTACCGTAATGGAGATCGACACAAAGGGAATTTTTCAGTGTCCTTCATTGCGTAATACACTAAATACTGCTCAAGACGGGTGATGTTACGTCACACCTATGTTACTTTTATACATTTAAAGTAAATAATTTCAAAGTTCTATAACTATTTTATTTATTGAGCTTTCTAAGATTTTTTTGACAGTGTATTTAATTTTAATATGACAAGACCTATCAAAATGTACCGATATTTTTGGCTTATTTTATAAAACTTTATTATTTTAGTTATACTAACTTGCAAGGTATAGGTTGCAAAACAGACACCGAGACAGGTGAAAATAAATGATAGATTAGAAAAAACAGAATATGTAATAAAAAGAATATGAAATTCGATTTCTACTAGAGTAAAGGTATACTCTGCCATACTTTCCCACTCTCATAAGACAAGGCGCGACGTGAAGTTCGGTCACTCAACACTAAACGTCTCGAAGGGGAAAATAGTGTCTTAACACTAGGCCCTTTACTATTCAGTTATCCGGGAAACGTTGTTAAGGTAAAAATAAAAGTAAATAACACGATATTTTAAGCTTAGCTCTGCACAAAAGTGTTCTATAGTATTCATTTAATATTGATGTAGATCTATATGTATCATACATTATAAGTAAGCAATTTCCATGACGGTAAAGAGAAATAAATTTTAATTCGTTCACTCATACACCTAAGATATTACGTACTTGGACCAAGCATTTTTGAGCGTTTCGTGAATATAATTATATAAAATATTATTCAGAATACGTATGATATTGAAGGATATTAAATAGTGTTTTCTACATACATTTGTGATAGTAGTAGTCAACTATTATTTTAGATTCTTATATACAAATATCTCAGTAATGCTGTTCAGGCTTTCTAGATTCAACTTCATATCTTCTTAGTATACCTCTGCCTTTTCATTGAAATCAAATTTCAAAACTGTTTATTTTCGGTAGTTTTGATCACAAAGAAAAATAAAATATTTTGTTTGTACTGTTCCTATACAAATTTTGAAAAACTTTTACTTAGCCGTAACTTAGCGTCATCACAATGATAGACATTGTATTGTGTAAGATTCTTAAGCTAAATAACGGTCTTTACCAAAATAACTATGATATATAGTAATTCTCCAATTTTTGAAGGAAACTGATGAAATTGTATCGACTTTTAATTATTTTCAATTAAATTAGAAACTATCTTCGTCACTTACAATTAGATTAGGTAAGATAAAATTGAGGTATGTATTGAACTTTAAATTAGGTAATAAGGTTTCATAGTACCTTAGTACTAGTAGATGTTTAGTCATTGGTATTTAATCATGACTGCCTCACGCTAACCACTAAATAAATAAATAGATAGTGGAGAACGAAAGTGTCTTAGTGGGAACGTATTTACACAATTTTTTCCGGGTTCTCAGTAGTAACTAAACAAAAATACGTTAGACCCGTAAAAACAGCGTAAACGCAACCACCCAGTTTGAAAAAAACTAATTTTGATAATAGAACATATTATCAAAATTACTCGGTCGTAATAGTTATGGACAGAGAATGACTGGAATTAAAAATAAGTTCACTAACAACCAAGTGTTTTAAGTACTGTTGGCGACAAAATTAACTATATTTTTAATGAAAAATAAAACTTTTGAAAGACCAACAAGAGTTTAATTAATGAAAATCATCATGATAGATTTAAATAAAAATGACCACACTCAGTTTACCAAGTTTTATAATGACTTGTCATTATAAAGTAGTCGCAATTTCTAAAATCTTAAACTTTTTTTTTCTTCGTATTAAAACTATAGATATTAGAGTATTAGTTAAAAAAACAGAAACATATATATTTTATTACATCATAAAATAATGCAAATATCATCAAAAACATAAATGTGAAATAAGAGTCAAGTTCAATATTGAATAATGCGTCGTTCTCGATTTTACTGACAAACAAATCAAAATCTGTATGGGCGTCACATTGTCATACTAGATTACAATCCAGGCTAATAACTTAACTTTTTTTACGTACAGGTTTATATATATTTGCAAGTTACTATATTTTTACTTATTATAAGATTTATACTTTACGTTAATACTACGTTTATTGGTAATTAAAAAGCCAAATTTTGGGCTCGAAATACTTTTCTAATGAATATGCTCGTACTCATATTGGTCTCAATTCTTTTGTATTTGAGTGAAGTCGATTACGACGATTAATATTTTTAATTATATATCACTACTTTTTATAAATAAGTTATTGCTATGAATCATTAAAATTATTTCATTTTCCTACGCCCTATGAGCTTTAAATTTTTATTACAACTTGTTTATTACAACAAATTCATTTAGTTTTCTTAATATTTTCTGTGAACTAACTCGTATAACGAATAGGCAACATGTATAGATAATATTTTTTGTCGTTGTGAGATTTTTAAAGAACTAATTATTACTAATCTGAGCTTGGATTATGTGGTCCAAAGTTTTTGGTTATAGATAAAATAGTCACAGAATGACAATGAAAATAAATTTTTAATTTACTCTCAACAGAGCAGCAGAGAGCAGAGAATATATAAAAACATAAAGTTAACTTTTAGCGTCTGGGCAACTGTTGGTATATACCGAAGTAGGAACAAACTGTCCGAATTAAATAGTATGAGGCAATGGAATCAGGGCCCGGCATTCTTGTTAAAAGTTAGAAATTAATCAAAAATATTTAAAAAGGTACGTCCAGGGTAAGTCTATGTATATAGGTAAAATTTTTTGAAATCTAGTAGTAACATTAAAGCTACATGGTATGCTATACAATGTTAGTAAACCTATTAAATTAAAAGTTAACAGTGTAATTTTACATTCAGATGTAGAGGTGGTAAATACTTTTCAATTTTTGTTCCGAAATACCTATTGAAGTAACACGTTCACTGCCATCATCTTCTTTGGAAACAATAATAATATTAAAAAACCATGTAAATAGACAAAATTTTGTGTTTAAGCTATTTTCGTTTTGTATTTTATCTTATTGAATGCTGCTATGAGGCAGTGCTGCAGATACAAATTCAATTCAATTGATTCTCCAAAAAAGAGATATGTATGACCTAAGAGCTCAAGATTCTCTGCGAGATGTTTTAAACGATGCAGGTATTAATACAGTCACTTCACAATTTGTATACTATAAAATTGTTATGTTGTCGGATTAATACGAACATAATATATTATACAATGTCATAGTAAAGTTAGTGACAGACGACGAAAAAATGATAAGTATGTTACGCTGAGTTTTCACCTCGAAAATAAATCTTTCATGGCTTTGATGGGAGTATACGTATATATAATGTAATTCCGCAATGTATTCTAAGTTTTACGCTACAACAATTTAAAGTATCTTTAAAACTATTCCTAACAAAAGCTTATTACATTGTTCAAGAATATTTACAGGATATAGATGTACGGAATTAAAGTCTATTTAATTCATGCAGGATAGCGGCCAGTTCATGTAATAATTAAATTTTAACATTGACATTGAAAAGAGCAGCTGTTAGGTTTCTTGCCGGCTCTTCTCAGCAGAACTTCCAAACCGATGGTACCTATTTTACATGTTTATTCGACGATTCAAAAGTTTTTACAATAGTCTATTTGATTAAAGAATATTTTCAGTTGAAGTAGAAAATAATTTTCATTTGTATATTATTTATAAATGTCATTTTGGTACCAAAAATTAAGTTTCTAAAAGTGAGTTATCTTTTTTTATGATTTTGTCAGTCACATAAATATCTAGCTAGCCTTATGTGCTAAATGAATGAAAGTTTAAATTCTTTTCAATTTATATGTAAATTAAATAGTTAACGATTCGTAACAGCAGCAATATAGCAAACGCTGCGTTGTCAGTTTTTTTGAACTTGGCTGAACGTTCTACCGCGTGCTTTGATCACAAAGCGTAAATATGTGTTTTGAGGTGCTCTAATTTGAAATTAGAGTTATTTTAACATAGATAGATCATATAGATAGATTTTGAAAAAAATGTTATAAAATAAATACTTATCAATTATTTTAGTACCTTGAATTATAATATAATAAACACATTCAAATGACAATGATGAAATCGGTATATACTATTACATATATTTTATCGTAAATTTTGTTTATGTTTGGAAACCGACAACTGTTTTAATTTACTGTCTAAATTGTAATTTTGAAAGGCGTGGTAGAGTACTGAACATTACGAAATTAAATCTGTGCCAATATTTACTAGTTCCTTAACAGTTTATATATAATTTACATTATAAACAATACAAAGTATACATCGAACTGAGATTTTAATGATAATTATGTTACATTAACATCACATAAAGTTATATACCAAATTATATTACGACCTTTTTTTTGCTAGTAGATTAGTATTCCTCTCATGTGATTCTTTGATATGTTATAAAACGGACATTCAAATGGTCCACATATATTCATTAAATACTTACAATTTTCGGAACAAAAAAAAATATCTTCTATACCAAAAGCATTATTTCGTAAAACAAAATATAGGTTAAAGAAACGAAATATTTAATATTTTCATTTCCTTTGGTGTCGTCGAGGCGCGGCGTAGAGTTATGCCACTCACCACGCAATGCCTCCAGAATTGTATAGAAAGTGGGGAACGCTTCCCTCTGCCTACCGCGTTATGTGCATGAAGTTAAGAAAAAAAATGTACAAAATATTTGTCACTAACTGTACTTACAACAGATTGTATCTGATATAGATGACCTAAACTCAGCCTGCGTTAGGATTGGACAGATTTGGCCAAGCTATGTCTTAAAGTACTATAAAAGCTCTGTAGGGCTTGTCCCTAAGCACATTCGTTTCGATAACCTTTCTCGTTTCTAACAATCCTACGACCAACCCTCTATCAAAATGCATAAGCTGGTAAGTATTGTATAATTATGTGAAAATATTACGAATTTACTTTTATTTATTATTATTTTTTTTTTGAATAATTTTCTTATTATTAAAAGACAAGAAATACTTATTTAAGTTTATGGAAAAAAAAACAAAAAGTATTTAATCTTCTGATTCCTCGGTGAAAGTCATCATTTGTGTTTTTATATACTAGGTCCGACTTTTTATCGACGTGAACTTGACATTCTTAATACGGCAACGACCTATCGAGGCCGCACCGCGCTTTACAAAAACTGATTAATTTTTTGTTCAATTATTATAGATACTTCAATTCAATTTAAAATTGTCGACTTTACTTAAAACTTTGAAACTAAAGCAAAGTAAAATATATTTACAAATATATATTTAAAAAAATAATTTAATACAAAATAGTTTGTATAAAAATTAAAATAATTATTTTCATATATTACGAGAGTCCATAATTTCTTAATTATATATATATACATATATAGAGATTTTATTTTTTTGTTTGTTTGTGTGACCACATTTAGATAGCTAGTTCAATTTATGTAACTCTCAGTATGTCTATTTATTCATCGTGTTGAACTTTTCAATTATTAATAGAATACTTTTTATTCATCCACTCAAATTAAAATGTTTTCTTTTTTAATTGTAGTAAATGACACTCCATCTTAACCTACTCTCAGTAGATATTAATTAAATTTTAAACATATATTATTTTTTTAAGAATTCCACCGGTCTTAATAAATTTATTACATGTTATTTAGCTATATAATCGAAGTATAAGTAAACTAAAATGAAAGCTGTGACTTACAATTTTATGTACTTGTTTACCTTAATAAAACTTATTGCCTTTTTCTTTATAATATAGTAACTGTAATTAATTGTGGCTCTTAAAAGACATATTGTTTTTATCGTCACGCATACAGCAGGGCGGACAGAGGGAACGTAGAGTTAAGACACTCCACTCCCGATTTTTCGCCGAGTTCTAGAGACAATGCGTGGCGTAACTCATCGCCGCGTTTGCCTCAACACCAGAGCGTAGAAAGTGGAAATGAAATGCTTAATCTTTTTAAGCATTTCATTTCTTTGGGTGGGGAATCGAACCCACAACCTGTCGTGTCGTTTGTAACCCTGCGCCATGAATGGTCTCACTCAATATTATATATTATTTGGAAGCTTTAATTCTAAGCTCAAGTAAAGTGAAGCTCTTTCTAATAATAATAAGCTGCACACGCGCCAGCGTCGTGATTGTCCGAGACGGCCTTGTTAGAAAGGAAATAATATCTGTTATATTTAGATCGTTAAACCTACCCACCGCCTACCTTCACACGAGAAGGTACAAAAACAATGTTTAATTTCCTTGGAATTATTTATGATAAATGACGTTACCAATTTAGATCAATAAATCATAAATCAAATAAATAAATCAGCTTCACGCTGTATCCCGTACACAGCAGGGTAGGCAGAGGGAACCTAGTGTGAAGACACTCCGTTCCCCACATTCTGCCCCTGCAACAAGTCAACAACAATAAATATCTTTTTCTTTTTTTTGTTATAATTTTTATACTCTGTAGTAGGTAAAATATATACTAATATATGTAAGCTTGTAATTACAATGATGTATTATATTTATAGATAAATACTTATAGCGCGTATTATTATAATTTTAAAAAATATAAACATTCAGTTATAAGTCCAAAGCGAAAGTATTTTAGTATTTTTTTTATAATCTATTCTTGCTAATTTTATAAATGTGAATAATTAAATAAATGTCGAGTTGATCTAGTTACGTATTATAATTTAAATGCATTCACTTTAAAGGACAGACAATGATAAGTTCTAGTAAATGCTATTATATTTAATTTATTAATCCCAAGTTACTTTCAAATATATATTGCAGCGTGACAATAGAATATTAAAAAATAATACCTACTTATATGTATGTGCTATTTTTAATAATAAAATAATTTATTTTGAAATATTTAGCAAAGCGCGGCGTTGAGTTACGTCACTCAACTTGCATTGTTTCCTCGCTTGCCTGCTATGTGCGGGATATAGCGTGAAGCTGATTCGATTTTTATTTTTAATAAAAATATATTCCAATGTAGTTCTAGGCTATAATATATTTTAAGCTTCATATTGCAACTTAAAACACATATAATATAAATATTTTTAAATTCGAATTACTTATGTACATTACAAGGCTTTATCCATAAAAATGAGTGTCGCTAGTTTAAACATTTTTCTTCCAACAGATTGTATTCGCCACCCTCCTGGCTGTTGCTGCCGCAGCCCCCGGTTTGGCACCTCTCGTTTCCTCATGGGGCCATGGCGGACTCGTTGGCGCACCAGCTTTGGTCGGCGCACCCATCGTCAGCGCTCCCATCATAAAACAAGCCATCCCCGTAGCTACTTCATATGCCAATGTTAACGCTGTCAGGGTAAATATTTTATTAATAAAATAATTCCAATTTTTTTAAAATTAAATACTAAAAATAAATTAAACATAGTAAAAATCACCGAATAAATATAGTATCTATAAAATCAAAATTCGAATCTGCCAGTATGCTCTCTTACAAAAAGTTATTGACTACGTTATCTTTTTATATGGTTATTATTTCACATTATATTAAGTACTTAATTAAATTATGTTTTTATGTATTGACTTCGAGTTCCGCTTCTCGGTTTGGTTGTGTAGGTTGCCTCTGTCACTGCTACATGAAATAAAACGCGATACAAACAAATTAAACACATTAATCTTTATAATATTTTCGAGAAATATTAAACTTAAAATATAACGAAACTTTTACATCTTTTTCAGATTTCCTCTCCTGCTCTTGTCGCAGCTCATGCTCCTGTTATTGCTGCTCACGGTCCCGTCCTTGGTGCTTCTTTAGGTCTCGGTCACGGTCTCGCCCACGGCTGGTAACACGCCTAACGAAGACCGAGCCCTGGTTTCAGTCAAGATACGCAACAGTCAATTTTATTTAAATTATAGTCGGATAAGCTATGAATGAAATTCTATTTGGTCATTACTATTAAAAATTTAATTTATATATATAAATATTATTTTATTTTACCTTTCAGCACATGATATTTTGAGCGAATAAATTTAGGCTTCTAGAGGTCGATATATGTATATGAGAACAAAACATAATATAAGACCAATTGATCATCATTTTTTGTTTTAGCTACTGGGTTTTAATGACATAGTAAACAATGGATAAAGCTATATTCATACAAGGCTCGTGTATTCATCATACTATAAGATATAATGTCGGTTCATTGTCTGTACGTGCTACTAAGAGCTGTAGCAATATAAACTTAAAATATATATTTTTTCGAAACTGTTAAAAAAATATTAATATACAAAATTATGACCGTTTTTTATCTTTGCGACAGTAAATATTAAGTATAATTAGTATTTAAAAATATTATCAGTACTTGTAATGTTATTTTTCTATAAAAACTAGTTCGTGATGTAGAAATTGAGTGATGATTTTTTTAGCTTCACGCTTTAGTTTAGTGGGGTAATGAGAAAGAAAGAAGCTCCAGCCGTGACAGTCTCTGCATACCTCTTTTACCTCATCCACTATTATCAACATCTTCATACATATCCTCAGGAGGACTCTCATGTTTTTTGCATGATTTTCTCCCAGTATTACTGTGTTCTCGTAAGCTCTCGTTCATTATAAATCTCTTTCATCATTTTTTATTCACTCATTCTCTTGACGTGTCCAATACATCTGTGTACGTACTTCTTCATTATTACTGTGATATCCTCGCTAGTACCCGCCCATCTGTATATCTCTTCTTTGCGTATTCGGTCATCTAAGCCGGGTGTGCTGTCCTACGATTTCATTTCCAACGCTTTCAACTTGCACTGTATTGTGTATAGCTAAACATGCAGTTCATTAATGCAGCCAAAGCACTCATTTACCGCAGCAATACGCCTTTCCACATCCATTTAGATATTTTGTCTCTACTATTTATACTTCCCGGATATAATATTAATATTAAAAAAAATAAAAGAATATCTAAAAATTGTTGTATCTACTCAATGTTTGTATTTGTACATGTAAAGTTGAAACAGAAACTCGGCAAGTTGTCCGGTGGCAAGGAACGAAAGCTTGTTCAAGGCCGCATAATTCAAGCCTTAACATTTCGCTTTATAGAGCACTACAAAAAGAAATAATCTTGTTTAAATATATGTATGTGCGACATGCGAGAATGGGCGAAACGACTTGACAACCTTAATTACTAACTCGGTCTGTTCGACATTTTCTTTTATATTTATTAAGATCCTTTAAAACTTGGCTTTAAAAGTGAAGGTAAAATATTCATATAAGAAATATAATATTTAAGAGATGATTCATTATTTTGGAAGTATGGTTTCTTTGGTTTATTTTGATACATAGTAATATTAAGGATCGATTAATATGAATGTGCCAAATACTTAACAGATTTCAGTATTGCTTAGCTTTCTTTAAACATTAGATACTTTGTCAATATCTTAACAACGCTTTTGTTTATATTAATTGCAAATAAGAAAAAAATAAAAAATATTAGGTACTTAGGCCTTTATATTTAAGAATATATGTTGAATGAGGATATCGTACGATATCTCTGATATAGATAGAAGGAAAATAAGTGAACTGTGTGATAAATTTAATAATATTAGTTGAGTTTTTTTGTCCATTCTAAAAAATCTTGGAAAGGAAAAAAATCGATCAAGTGCATGTCGCTCGCCCACCATGGGTTCCATACCAATTTCAGAATTGTAGGTAAATGGGAAGTACAATTTATAAAAGTTGACAAAGTTAAATGCAATTTGCAGCATAATCAAAACACTTAGGGTTCATTAGGGAACCTACCGTGGACCTACAGTCCGACTCGCACTTGACTGGTTCTTTTTTATATTGTAACATGTTAAATATAATATTTTACACGAACGAAAATAAAATAAATCGTCTAATAATATATTTATTATAAGATACTAAGGACATACCTTAGTATTCCAGCATTTCTTAGATATAGACATGTCTCTAAAATATGTCTTGAGGCTATGCAAAACTTCATACGATGAGTAACGCACACGTTGAACTTGACTTTTGATATATTTGGAGCTTGGCTATAAATACATGAGTCGCCTGGAAGAGTGCATCAGTGTACATTTCTTTATCGTTCCCATCTGAACTAACACAGACCACGATGAACTCGCTGGTGGTGTTGCTTTCCGTGATGGCGCTTGCCACAGCTAAGCCCAGCCTTTTCAACGCTGGCGTTATCAGCTATTCTGCCCCGGCTATCGCAGTGGCTCCAGCTGCAGTATCTCATCAATCACGCGTTGACATTAAATCATCTCCAGCCATAGTCGCAGCTGAGGTTGTAGCTCCTGTCAGCCGTGCAATCGTGGCGGAACAAGCTGTAGTAGCTCCTGCAGCTTACTCATCACCTGCCGTGTACGCAGCTCCAATTATTGCCCCTGCTGCAGTTTCATCTCAGTCTCGTGTTGATATTAAATCATCTCCAGCTGTAGTTAGTAGTGTTTCTGTTGGCCCTGTAGCATACGATGCATCCATTGCTGCTCCTCTTGCATACGGTATATCTCTTGGTGCTCCTGTAGCGTATGGAGCATCTTTCGCTGCGCCCGTACCGTACGGTGCATCGATCGCTGCACCCGTAGCATATAGTGCATCAGTTGCAGCGCCTGTAGCGTACAGTGCTCCTTTGGCTGGCTTTTCATCCATCATCTCACCTGCCATCTCTGCAGTTTCTGAGGTCGCCAAACCTGAAGTTGCTGAATTACCAGTCGCCCCATCTGAAACACCTGAAGTTGCTGCCGCTCGTGCCGCCCATCTTGAAGCCAAAGCACTTGAAGAGTCACATAAAATTGAGAAACGATCTGTTGCTTTAGTATCAGCTGCTCCACAGGCATCCCTATACGTGGCATCCCCAGTTGCTAGCTACGCTGCACCTTCAATAGTGTATCCTTCACTATCTCATGTGGCCGCTATTTCTAAAGCTGCACCAATCTACTCCAATGCTGTCAGCATTCATCCATACTAAACGTTATCATTAAAGCAAGAAAATGGTTCAGATGTAACAAAATGACATACTTTAATGTACTTTATATGAAAATAAAAAAATATTATAATTTTTGTCTTTTTTTCTTTAGATATTTACCTAATTTTAACCACTAGTAGATACAACAACAACAGGAAAAAATAGAAATTGGGAAAACATATTTTAAATTTTAATAAATTTTAAAAGTTGCATAGTTATTATTTATATTTAATAGTGCGATTTAATTTTGACGGACCGGTTCGTTGACCTTGTCAAAGAGCATTAATGCGGAAAGAAGACATGGTTGGGTAGAAAGTGGAAAACATGGCAGGATTTTACTGGATTCAACTTTTAAAGATAATAAATAAATAAGAAGTTTAACTAGACGAAAAATCTGTTGTAATCCAATATTCAGTAGTAATTATTTCATTATTCATTAGGCTTAAAATGTTAAATGTATTTACATTTAAAATATATGCATATAAATAGTAAGTATGTGTAAAGATATGTTTGCGATCAGTGCGTAGCACTAACGATATGAATATATCATTTTCAATATTTTGTCCGGTTTATTGATTATCTGTTTATCTATTTACGCGCACATCATCCATTGATATATAAATACGTGGTTCCTCTCATCGCAAAGATGCAAGCAACTGTTATTTTTAATTTAAGTAAAATGCAGTTTATTTTATTCATTCAATTATTTGGTAATAAATAAAAAAAAAAAAAAAAATTAAATCAGCTTCACGCTGTATCCCACACACAGCAGGGTAGGCAGATGAAATTAAGTGTTAAGACACTCCGTTCTCCACTTTCCGCCGAATTCTGTAAGCATTGCGTGTTGAGTGGCGGAACTAGACGACGCACTTTACTCGCCACCAGAGCGAAGAAATGAAAATATAAATTTAATTAAATATGTCATTTCCGCGAGTGGGGATCGAACCCACAACTAGTCGCGTTTACAGTCACACTTTGTGCCCTTGCGCCACGACTGGCCTGAACTAAATATACTCTAATATACTTAATGTTATCATCCAGGAAGTCCGTAGCTTTTTGCAGAAACACGTAGTCTTTTTTTGCACAAATTTTATTGGTACAAAAAATATGTCAACTCATTGGTTTGGTCTTTCATAAAAAATAGATCGTTATTTAGTAACCTGATACTTGGCAGTATAATATATATGCATATATATATTTTTAGCTTCACGGGCTACTTCGTATGGAGCAAAGGGGAACCTAGTATTAAAACACTCC
Organism: Heliconius himera; assembly: GCA_021202915.1. Classification (NCBI taxonomy): domain Eukaryota; kingdom Metazoa; phylum Arthropoda; class Insecta; order Lepidoptera; family Nymphalidae; genus Heliconius; species Heliconius himera. The sequence goes on from JAJHJA010000285.1 coordinate 403,098, forward strand.
GTTCTAAGTGTTCCACCCGAATTCGAAACACAATATTTTAAGCAACGATAATAATAAATGCTGTCCTATGTCTAAAAAGAGTCAGATAATGAAAATAATTAATTTCCGTGAATGGGGATCGAACCTACAACGCTCGTGTTTACGGTCAGGTGCTGTTCCATTCACAATGGTACATCTTTCTATGTACCTATGTAAATAATTAAAATATTTTTTTAATTTCTCGCTGTACTCCGCGCATAGCAGGGTAGGCAAAGGCAACCTAGGAACCTAGCTAGCTGTCTTAAGACACTCGAACACACAACTCGACACAGCAGGGTTGGCAGAGGGAACCTAGTATTAAGACACTCCATTCCGCACTTTCCGCCGAATTCTGAAGGCATTGCATGTTTGAGTAGCAGAACTCAACGTCGCGCTTTGCCTCGACACCAGAGCGAAGAAATTGAAATATAAATTTAAATACATTATTTATTTATTTTGATAATATATTAAACTATTCACACGATATACATAGATTACTAGTACTCTTTTGCATAGTACTATGATAAGGCATATACTTGACATATTAATTTACTTATCGAGAGAGCATGTAGGTACTATAACGAAGCACAAGTCTAATCTGAAAAATAGGAGCCAAGTTTAATACTAGACAAAATAATTTAATATACTCAAATAAATAAATTTAAGCTGAACATTAAAACCTAGATAGTTCCAGAATATATATATGTGATAGTAATAATCGAAACTCCTACTATATTATATGCAGTTTAATAACTCTAATAAATTCAATTCTTAAACAAAAAATAGGAGGCCAGTCGTGGCGCAGCGGCACGAAATGTGACTGTAAAACCGACTGGTTGTGGGTTCGATCCCCACTCGAGGAGATGAAATATTTACTTAAATTTATATTTCCATTTCTTCGCTCTGGTGTCGAGGATAAGCGCGGCGTTCAGTTCTGCCACTTAACACGCAATGCCTCCAGAATTCGGCAGAAAGTGGGGGACGGAGTGCCTTAACACTAGGTTCCCTCTGCCTACGTTGCTGTGTGCGGGATACAGCGTGAAGCTGATTTTTTTAAAACAAAAAAACAGAAAAAATTGTTAAAACATATGAACTTATATACTTTATAAAATGTATAAGTCTATAAGCTTCCTTTCAATGTCAGTGTGGACACATTGTACACGCGCCTGAGTCCTCCCTCATAGGTATTGTTCAGAGCACCACGTGTGACCTAGACTAGATGATAAACAAGAGAATTTACAAATATATACGTCTAGAAACTTTTCGACACAACTTCGTTGATGTAAAAAAGAAATTAAATAAAATTCTATTATTTTTTGTTTAGTTTTTGTTATAAATTAATGTTATTATTAGTTTTAAAATATTAAAAAGATTGCGTTTTTGTTGAATAAATGTATATTTAAAGTAATGGTACTTTTAGCTATCATATAACAACCACTTTAAAATATAAGACAAAAATTAAAAAACATAACCAAACAGTCCATTTAAAATGTAATACGATATTTTTATCACAATTAGGCAAAGGCCGGTCGTAGCGCAGAGGCATAAGTGTGACTGTAAAATCGATTGGTTGTGAGTTTAATCCCCACTCGAGGAGATGAAATATTTATTTACATTTATATTCATTTCTTTGCTCTGGTGTCGAGGCAAAGCGCGGCGTTGAGTTGCGCCATTGAATATGCAATACCTCCAGAACTGCCGGAAAGTGGGGAGTGTCTTAACACTAGGTTCACTCTGCCTACCCTGCTGTGTGCGGGATACAGCGTGAAGCTGTTTATTACAATTACTTTAACTACGATTTAGAGAAAAGGTTTAATTGTAGTGCTATAAGATTTAATGTAAGCCCAAGTTACATGTGTTAATATATATAGCAAAAACAAAAGAACCTTTTGATTTTATATTTTAAGCCTATAATGTATGAGTCAGTGATTTTCAGATTTTATATAGTAAGGGTAAATACAATATAGATCTGCCAATTATCTTCACCTTAATTGTGTTTATAAAACTCGGTTTCTTTTCTTTGAATTAATAGTTGTAGTACCCTATAGGGTAACGTTGGACAAAATGATTTTGATAATATATGTTAAAAGTAAATTTGTTATATAATATCTCCTCTTGTAATATATTTTCATATATTTCTTTTGTGTCAACTGTCAAAATATAATATGCCTAACTATAAGTATGTATACTATATTTATTTAATAGTACTTATAGGCCAGTCGTGGCGCAGTGGCACAAAGTGTGACTGTAAAACCGATTGGTTGTACGCACGCAATGCCTCCAGAATTCAGCAGAAAGTGGGGAACGGAGTGCCTTAACACTAGGTTCCCTCTGCCTACCTTGCTGTATGCGGGATACAGCGTGAAGCTAATTTAATTAATTTACTTTTTTATATTATCTTTATAAAGCATATAACATTTTATACACTATAATGAAAGCATTATCTATGAATTAGATATTCATGGATTAACATTTCATTTGTGCCTTGATATTTGCAAATGATCACAGACTTCCGCCAAAAAAAGCTGCGTATCTACCAAACGTAAAAAAGTACACTCGTTGACAACGACTAAATTCATTTGAAGGTGGTTTGGTATCATTTTTTGTGGGTTGTGAGTTTTGGATCTTACTATATAAGGATTAGGAACAGTGTGTGGAGCATCAGTCGATCTTATTTCATCGATCAACCTCAAGGAAAAATGTTCAAGTTTGTGTGCCTCCTCGCCGTGGTTGCTGTGGCTGCTGCCAAGCCCAGCGTAGTAAGCCCAATAGCTTACAGTGGAGTGCCTGTCGTGAGCTCTTTAGCTTACAACGGATTGCCTGCGGTCAGCTCGGTATCACAATACAGCAACAGCGTCCTCCACGGAGCCCACGTCGTGCCTTCTCTCTACAACGCTGCTTATTCACCAGTCGTACCTGCTTACTCTTCAATTCTTCCCAGCGTTGCCTTGGCTCAGGCTCCAAACTCCCCTGCTGTGGTGCTCGACGCTGTCAACGGAGTACCCTTGAACACTCCTGAGGTTGTAGCCGCTCGTGTTGCCCACTACCAAGCTAAGGCTCTCTCTGGTGTGCACCACCTTGCTAAACGTTCCGTTGCACCAGTCGCCTATACCTCAGTGGTCAACCCCATCTCTCCTTTATCCCCCTTGGTACGTAACGTCGTGTCTCCAGTCGTCTACCCATCTCAATACGTGTCAGCTGTCAGTGGCTTGGAACCAGCTTACGGTTACGGATACTCCTCCGTAGTCCCCAAAGTTTACTCTGTGAACGCCTGGTAAATCGTTCTTTATACGATTAATTATTTGATCGATGTACACTTACATATATTGTATATAATATGCCAATAAAATTATAAATGAATTAATGAAATAATCGTCTTATTCGCCCCCATTCTTTCACTTCGCTTACTTTTTTTTTAAATTATTATTGTTATTATTCTTTATTTGTACACTACTTTTATAAAAATACACAAAAAAAAATAGAAAGTAAAACAAATGTACAAAGAGCTCGTATGGCTAATTAGCCATCTCTTCCAGACAACCTTTAGGCCATAAAAAAGTGTTCTAATTTTGGGAAGGTAGGTGGTTGAAGTAGTTCAAAAAATATAAATGAACAAAAAATAATAAATGTATTTAAATATATACAAACCAATATATAGATAGTTATAATAAAATACAATAAATAGACTTATTAACATATAGAAAAAATGATATAACAAATACATATAAATATATGCATGATATACATGATGATTTTTTTTATGATAGCATAGGATTTGGAGATACATTTTTTTTTGATTTCATTCCGGTTTTCAATATAGTTTCCTAAAAAAATAGAAACCGAAAATGACAAATTACGTCGATTACTCACAAGTAAACCTAAATTATACAATTTTAATTAAAAATATTAAGGCGAATAAATCACTTATCTTCCCATTATATTTAACCATAATTTAAAAGAAAAAAAATCAGCTTACGCTATTACGTTGTATCCCGCACACAGCAGGGTAGGCAGAGGGAACCTAGTGTTAAGACACTCCGTTTCCTACTTTCTGCCAAATTCTGGAGGCATTGCGTGTTGAGTGGCAGAACTCAACGCCGCGCTTTGCATCGACACCAGAGCGAAGAAGTGGAAATATAAATTTAAGTGAATATTTCATCTCCTCGAGTGGGGATCAAATCCACAACCAGTCGGTTTTACAGTCACACTTTTTGCCGCTGCGCCACGACTGGCCTCAAATTTAAAAGAAGAAAGTACAATTAATAGTTTTTTAGTCTATTATAAAGATGATTTTAAACGACAACATTGGAGACATTAAAAAATACTATAGTCTATCTATATTTGTCAGGACTAGCTAAAATGGCGATGCATGCAATAAAACCTTCACTTAAAATTGATTCTCGAAAATAAACAGTGTACAAAAAAGTGGTCATATTTCTATGAAGATATAAAAAATAGATACTTAGCAAGGTCGGTTATTTAATCATTACATATGTTTACGTAGTAGTAAGTTAATTAATTTAAATTAACGAATGTTGTGAAATCAACGTTAAATAAAAGCAACTAAGTAGATTTTAGATACCAAAACTTAATGCTACATCATTTATTTCAACACTAGCGACCAGCTCCCGTCTTCGCTCGCTTCAAAAACACAATTATTTATTTACTAAACTGGATTAATTACGTGTTTTACTAACATTATCATTTTAAGACGATATCTATACAGGCCGTCGCGGCGCAGGGGCACAAGAGTGTGACTGTAACGTGGCGGTTGTATGTTTGATGACTGATTCTCGACTATTTATTAATATCTTCATCTTTTCGTTATGGCACTAAGGTAAAAATCTTATTTATATTTCAGGTAAGTAGCCGCAGTAGGAGTAAATATCACATACTACAAGAAGGCAAAAAGGCGTAAATTTCGACGACTACGTATAGAGGGAGCCACTTGAGCTTAGAGCGATACATTAGAATTTAAATTTCAGAGCTTACGTAAGGAGCTGGCAAGTGTTTCATCTTTATCGGCTTAATAGGAGCGTGCACATTATAAAGCTGCTCTAGCAGTGTATTAAGAATTTATGTTTTTGTGTATTTTTTTTTTTAATTTCTACCTTACATAATCTATTGTACCTGCAACAATAGCTGGACTCCAATCAATTTCATTTGCGTTATCACATAGACGATGTCTATCCATTCCACCAAAATTACGTAGCAGAAGAATTCTTGATTTTATTATAGTAGGATGAATTTTATAAGAGAGATAAATGAGATCAAGAAAGGAAAATGAAGAAGAGAGGGATCTCTTCTTGATCTAGTAATGGTATCATCTCCAGATTTTGTCTAAAAGCATGAACGATGTCCTGCTGACTGCGGAAATATGGATAGCAGAAAGGAAAAGTATGTGCAAATTACATGAATCTACAAAAGCGAAAATCGTCTTTTAATAAGCAAGTATTATAATCGTCCGTAAGGATGGAGTGGCTGTATAAAGGTAACATTTTTTCTAGTAAGTTTTCCAAAGATATTAAGTAATATTTAAAAGAGAAGGACTGCAAAAAAGCGAGTATATGTTTTTTTATGTATTTTTTTGTATTAGTTGATATCATTTTATATGAAAATTAAGTTTATTTCTATAACTTTGACTAAAATATTTCTATTTTTCTATAAGTAATTTTATTTAATTTCGATGATTTAGAAAATTTCTAATTTTATAACAATTTTCAATTATTTGACATTATGAAAGGTTTATTAATACAAACAAATATTGAAAAAATAATATAAAAAAATATTGATTGCAAATATTGGCAGATCAAAAACTAAGTAATATTTTCTAGTATAATATCAATGTATAACATATATAATACTTATATAACAGTCTTGTTAAATTGATCATTTTGAATTATTTCATACATAGGTAGTAAACCAGAAATTAAAATATTTTTATTTTCTCATTATATATTCAAAAATACACTTTTCGATATTTTTAACATAAGCTTGTTACGTAAACATGCTTATTATTAATAATGGCCAACATGTCCTGTTCCATAATATCCTACAGCAAGATGAGGTTTGGCGTGAACTGGGGCAAATAGTGGTCCATAAGCTTTAACAAGTGGTAAAACTGGTGCCACTACTGGTGCCGAATGTATATCAACTCGGGCTTGATGAGAGACAGCCACAGGTACAGGTACAGCTACATGGCTTCCATGCCCCTCGTGTCCAATTGCTCCAGCATGTCCAATGGAACCCACATGACCAGCAACTGGAACCAAATGCGGGGATCTCTTGAGAATATGATGTCCTAAATGTTTTCCGATTAATCCGTGTCCATATCCGATGCCAGCATAACCATGGCCATAAGGGCCTAGAATTGGCGCTGGCACTATATGGGCCGCAGGTACTATGACTGGCAGCACCGCTGTTCCCTTGCAGATGGCTACACAAGCTATGAGGCAGAGCACACGATACATTTTGACTGAATTCCTTAGCTTAGCTCTGCAGCAAGTGGTTAAAATAAGCGTCAATGGTCATTTTTATACAAAACAATCTGTTTAGAAGTGATAGGATTTTATTTTAACAATAGATTTGTCATACCGCTGAGAAACAGGATAACAAAAAATACAAAATTGTCATTCATTTACTTGTAAGATTTATTTTTATATTTTTTCTATAAATAACATGGTATTGATATTGTTATATTTTATAACCACGAAATATAAAATAGAAGAATGTAATCTTTCAGAAATAACGATAGCCACGTTATAAAACATTTTCTTTTTGAATAAAAAATGTTATTAAAAATATATAAAAATACAAACTTGCCGTCCATTGCGAGAAACGCACCTTAACACCGCCTCGTTGCCTCGTTACCAGAGCGAGGAAAAGAAAATATTTCAATATTTTATTATTTCGAGTGGGAATCGAGCACATAATCACCTGTCGCTAGTCGCACGCTTGTGCCCCTGCAACGAATGGCCTCTTGGGAAAATTTAATTGTTTCCATTAAGAGACTTTCGATCTCCGCTTTCTGCCGATTCTGCAGGCATTACGTGTTGAGTGGCAGAACTCAACGCCGCAAACGTTATAAAGGCGGAATAATTAAATATTATATAAAACGTGTTATAAACTAACTATAATTATAAAAAACAGCAAGAATAGAGGGTTTCATTTAAGTTACATTACTTTCATATCAATTTCATGGTTGTAAGTCAACGGGAAGTACAATTTATAAAACTTTGTTTGCAATATTTCTTATCTGTAATATAAATATAAATTTCCATTTTTCGGATTTTTTCCACTAATGTGCTAATACTAGTTCTCCCTTCTTGCTAAATGTCATAATTGTAAGTCCGTATCCTTGATTGATTTAAAAGCTTGATACGTTGATTGAGAAAAAAGGTTTTGACAGACAAACAGACAGACAAACGGACAGCAAAGAGATCCTATATTGATTCCTTCATTTTCTTTTGAGGTACGGAACCCTAAAAGGATGAATTATATTTATGATGAATTATAATTCGTCATTTTATGATAAAATATATTATTAAACATTATTTCTATCTATTTATTTATCAATGATATTGAAATGTGTGAGTCTAATAAGCACATTGTTCGTGGCTTCAAATTCTAGTCGGAGAAAATAATATATTTACAATATAAATAATATCTTCATATCTAAATCGACAGTGATAGATTGGAGTGATCGTTACGCTACCAACGTATCGTTTATTTATTTACATACAAATATTACAATAATCAGAACAACTACCAGCTTCCTCTTAAGACGGCCATTGCCTTGCAGTGATGTAATAACCTGTTTAAGCATCGGCCACGAACTTGAATTCGTTTTGGATGCAATCGACACTCAACTACCGTTATACGTCTATATAAACATCATTCATGACCTTATTCTATTAAAGATTTATTAGAACTCAAAATGTTGGGACATATATTGATTTTGTGTCTGTTTTACAAAGTGAATAGCCAAATATTACCAGTGATTTATGCAGCGCCTAGTTCTGTATCCCATCAGTCGCGAATAGACGTGAAACATACTCCTCAAATTATAGCAGCTCCGCTGGTGTACACTCCAGCTATATATGCTACATATCCAACTGAAGAGAAAAATAATAATATAGTGTTGACATCTGTGTTAAGTGATAAAGTGCCGATAGCCTTAACTTTCTTTTATAATCTTCCACTAGCAAGAGCACTGGAGCATCCCATAGTTATTGAAAGTCAAGATTCAAATGAAGCTGAAAAGCAAGTAGAAAATGTCAATAAAAATTTATAAATACTAATAACAAATAAGAAGAAAACGCTTCTTAATTAGTCGTGGGCTTATCTGGTTATTGGTAATGTGGTATATAGCTAACAACTTTATTCTTATACATTCTTTTTTAAGTATCTAAAATTCTATAAATGTCAACAGACTCGTATTTTGAATGTAAACAATGCCCGAGTTTGACTTCAATTCGAAAGTTTTAATATGTAGTCTTAAATTAAGTACTTTTTTATTTTCTTTTAGCTTTACGCTGTATCCCGCACATAGCATTGCATAGCAGAGTAGTCAGAGGGAATCTAGTGTCAAGTCCCTCCGTTTCCCATTTTCCACAGAAATTTAGAGGCATTGTGTGATGAGTGGCGGGACTCAATGCTTTGCTTCGACACCAGAGCGGAGAAATAAAAATTAAATATTTAATTTTCTGGAGTGGAAATCGAACACGCAATTTGTTGTACTAGCTGCACATTTTTAGCAAACGTAATTGATATAACCCTTTCTATTATAGCGATATAAAACTATATTACATAGTTGTGACCAAAAACGTTATTATTTTTTGGAATGTTAAAAATATTTTATAAATGTTAAGATATTTTATGAATAATTTATAATAAACAAATTTGAAATATTGTATGTCGTTTTATTTATATCTTAGTATATTTATCTGTAACAAAATATTTATGAAAAATATAATTTAATTATACTTATATATTTTATGCTGTACGTTTTTATTTACTTTACGATTTGTGAATATGGATTTTATTGCGGAAATTATCGAAAATATACACAACATAATATTTTCGCAAAGTTCTAAATGAAGAGTAAAAAAACCTTGTATTATTTTATATTTATTATTTAGTCTATTTATTTTTAAGAAAAAAAATTATAATATATAGAATGATATAATAAAAAAATAAATGTGATTTCGATTCAGTTTATTTAAAAATCCATTCTATCTTCTAGAAGACATGAGAAATTGGAAGTGGGCTTGCGTAAGAAACAGCAGCAGGGTAGGAGTAAGACGTAATAGTAGCAGGGGAGCTCTTAATGTCTACTCGGGACTGATGAGAAAACGAAGCGGGAGCGGTGTAATCTGATAAGAAACCGAAGAACGATGGAGCGGAGCGCTTCTTGATTAAATGCGTGTAAGTAAGGGGAGCACTGGTGATGTAAGGTGTTGAATAGATGGGTGCAGCGGCTGTGTACGTCGGCGTCAACAAAGGAGAAGAATAGTATGGAGCAACGTAGGTTGTGGGCAAAAGTGGAGCAGACCTCTTCTTGATTAAATGCGCAGCAGCAGGGTAGATTGGTGCACCATAAGTTGTAGCCAAGTGAGCTCCAGCGTAGGTTGTAGCAAGAGGAGCTGCAGCATAAGTAGTGGCCAGAGGTGCAGGAGCAATGTAAGTTGATGGTGCAATGAAAGGATTGAAAATTCCGAGGGATCGCTTCTTGATAAGATGTGCGACTGGTGAGTAAGGTAGGTCGTAGAATCGAGGGTAGAGCAGGGGTGAGGGGTGGATGACACTGCTGGCCTGGTTGGTGATAGTTGTTGCAGCCGGCGCGATAAAGCTGCTGGAGTACGCCAACGGCGAGATGAAGGTTCCGGGCTCCGCTACAGCCGCGGCGAGGAAAGCGCACAACACCACCAACTTGAACATCTTGGTCTGTGTTGTTCGGACGAGGATCAACTGATGCCATGCAATATTTTGCATTGTATTTATAGAAAGTAATCAACAATACTAAAAGCGATCTCGTTTTGAAAACCGGTGCAAGAAGGCCGTTCAGGAAGCTGATATTTACGCAGAGCAAGGACATCCAGAAATTAACACTAGTCGGTTCATCACTGTCGTGGTACCCTATTAAGGACAAAAATAAAAGCATCCAGTAAGACCCGATATTGTTAAACTGTTTTACCTTAAAGACCTACGAGATCTTTGTTTTCATATGAAATGTAATAATTATATATGTTTATATCAATTAGAGCCATATAAGCACTTTATCTAGAACCCACAACCGACGCATTGATTTACACACCGAGGTGTAGCTAGTGAATAAATTTCTTAATATTAATACGTAAATAAATAAATATAATAACTACATCATATTATATTTATTTTTTTATTGCGTAAAGTCACAAAATTATAAAGGGAACATTTTTGTATGAAGATAGATAAACATAATGTAATACAACATCAGAAATATAACATGTGCATACAACATCAGAATAACATCTTATGGATATGTACATCTCTATAACTTTATCTAATTACCGTGTGTGCCATAATGATGAACTGATGATAAAAATAATTAAAAAAATAATTTGATTTCAAACTTATACATACTTATATTCACAAACCTAAACAAAACGCCGAATTGTAGAAAATAATATTTAATTTTTATTGAAACTAAAGAAAAATAAAAAATATAACGTGAAATTCTTAATAATTTACCCATTTGCTATTTGAAAATTCATTATTTTTGGAGTCGGTGCCAAGCTGCCAACGTTGGTATTTTTTTATTATTTTTTTTGTTTTTGTATTTAAAAGTTACCTGTTAATGTTACTTATTTCTTGGCTTGTACCGACTTTGAATCTGACTTCTAATCGACATCAAACCAGTAATCAGCTTCACGCTGTATCCCGCACACTGCAGGGTAGCCAGAGGGAACCTAGTGTTACGTAACTCCGTTCCCCACTTTCTGCTGAATTCTGGAGGCATTGCGTGTTGAGTGGCAGAACTCAACGCCACGCTTTGCCTCGACACCAAAGCAAGGAAATGGAAATATAAATTTAAGTAAATATTTCATCTCCTCGACTGGGGATCGAACCCACTACCAATCGGTTTACTACTACCAGTACAGTCCCACTTTGTGCCGCTGCGCCACGATTAAGCTCACACCCAGTAATCGATGCCTAAAAATCGACAGAATATGGGCGCCGAATAACATTTATCTTGTACTAATATAACAAAGAAAAAAAGTATTTATTGTTGATTTAAAATGAAAAAAATATTTAGTGTTGAATCGATGTTTTATTAGAAGTCATTATATCAGTAGGCTGAGAATTTGTCATAAAGTTATTCGAGGAATTTCATATTTTTTTGCCGCTGTCGCAACCTTTTCGGAATTTCTTGAGGCTGTAAAAATTAAACAAACCTTGAACTTAATCTCTGAACAATTAGCTTAAGAAAGGCGGATATTTTCATTAACAACATTCGCTCTATATAACTTACAACAAATAATTTTAAATAATTATCTTAAAAGATATTAGAGTTTAGAAATGCAGGGACAGAGTAGCGCCGCTGAGAAAGAGAGATATAGAGTTTATCTCTAAGAAACGTTATATGTATATTATAATGTATATCTTCTTGTTGTACAAATAGATTGTATACTACAATCCATCCATCATGGGTATAATGTAGATACTGGTGTAAATCTTTTACGTCTTCGATATGAAAAGGAGAATTTAGTTTTTAGGGTTCCGTATCCAAATGACAAAAAATGAAACCCTTATAATTTTGTCATGTCCCTTTGTCTGGCTGTCCGTATGTCTGTAGTACTGTATGGTTGACATTTGGAAGGTGTATTATGTTTTGTATTTGTAATATCATATCAAGAATAATATAATTGTGATGTTGGTAATATATGTTTTTTGCTGCAACGGAACCATTCATAGGCGAGTCCTTCTCGTTCATGGCTGATTTTTTGTAATGACATATGTACGTTCTTATCAAGCTACGTCGTACGTAAATTATTACCTTATTATCCTGCTAGATGGACCGACGACATAAAGAGGGTGGCAGGAAGCGGATGGATCCGAAGAGCTGAGGATCGAGTGTGGTGGCGAGAATTGGGAAAGGCCTATGTCCAACAGTGGATGTTTGACGGCTGTCGATGATGATGATGATGATGATATAAGAATTTTTACGTAGCTTGATGAGAAAGTATGACTTAGGAGTCACAACGCTTGGACAGTTTTCATGAAGCGTTGGTTCAAAATTCGCTACTGTCAATTTTTTATGTTTTTAAGGTAAGTATTATTCTCACTATTGTAATTCAAAAAGTCCGGTAGAATATATGAAATTATTATATATTTATCTTACAATGAATTATAAATCGCTCTTTAGAACAAAACATGCCAAACATAACATTAGATGAGTGACAATAAATTAATGTTATAAAAATCATCAACAGTTTATTTTCACTTATCTAAAATATTTTTAAAAACAATTGCGAATAATACAAAACTACTGAAAATGTTAAATATTTAATTTCCTCGAGTGGAAATCGAATCCACAACCTGTCGCGTTTAGTCAGCAGTCATACGCTTGTGCCTCTACGCCACAACTAGTCTCCATTATATCTGCATATATATACTATTTTGATATAACACTGTTTGATTTTTTTTTGATAGCATTAGATCAGTTAAATGGGAGATCATTTATTATTCCCGGTACGAGGTAGACTGATGTGCGTTCGCCGTGAGCGTTGTTCGTCCTTTTTGTCTATAACTAGTTTTGAGAGTCATTATATAATAACATTAATCTTTGAAAGCCAGTAACCTATTTAAATACAGTTTTCACTATTGTATTTTGGTGAACTTTTCTTAACATTTGTTCTTCGTTCTATTTCGATCATAATAAAATATCTTCAATAAAAAAATAGTCAATATAAAGGATTTTTTCTCGACAAAATTACTACAAATAACTGTTTCATTTAACTTTTCAATGTATAGAAATAGTTTTTAAAATTATATATTATTAGAACATGAAAGTAATTCAGATAAGTAAATAAATAATTAAATCAGCTTCACGCTGTATCCCGCACACTGCATGGTAGGCAGAGGGAACCTATTGTTACGACACTCCGTTCCCCACTATCTGCCGAATTCTGGAGGCATTGCATGTTAAGTGGCAGAACTCAACGCCGCGCTTGTCCTCAACACCAGGGCGAAGAAATGGAAATATAAATTTAAGTAAATATTTCATCTCCTCGAGTGGGGATCGAACCCACAACCAGTCGGTTTTACAGTCACACTTTGTGCCACTGCGCCAGTTGTGGCGCACGGGCGCAGTGGCACAAAGTGTGACTGTAAAACTAAAGTGGGTATAATTGTGTAAAGTAATTATTTAATTATAAATGTAACATAATTGACAGCCCTAAAAAATTGTATGATATATTTCCAAGAAAATCTAGTTACTCAATAGGACAAATATTCATCCAGTCACATACAAATACTTGCTAATTTTTAACATATAAGTTGTAAGATCAAATCAAGTTGAAGTATATTTAATTATTTTTTTTTATAATAATATGTTAAATTTACGGCTTGCAACGGTGAATACTTAATTTAGGCTTCATGACTTTAATTTTATACAATTTATACAATATTTTGTTATAAATAAAAAAAATAATAAAATATTTTGAAATGATATCAATTCAGTTTATTTACATACAATAGTCAAATATCTAGAAGACATGTGAAAATGCAAGTGGGCTAGCATAAGAAACAGCAGCAGGGTAGGAGTAGGACGTAATAGTAGCAGGGGAGCTCTTAATGTCTACTCGGGACTGATGAGAAACCGCAGCGGGAGCGGTGTAACCTGCGTAGAACAATGGAGCGGAGCGCTTCTTGATTAAATGCGTGTAAGTAAGAGGAGCACTGGTGATGTAAGGTGTTGTATAGATAGGTGCAGCGGCTGTGTACGTCGGCGTCAACAAAGGAGAAGAATAGTATGGAGCAACGTAGGTTGTGGGCAGAAGTGGAGCAGACCTCTTCTTGATTAAATGCGCGGCAGCAGGGTAGATTGGTGCAGCATAAGTTGTAGCCAAGTGAGCTCCAGCGTAGGTAGTAGCAAGAGGAGCTGCAGCATAAGTAGTGGCCAGAGGTGCAGGAGCAATGTAAGTTGAAGGCGCAATGAAAGGATTGAAAATTCCGAGGGATCGCTTCTTGATAAGATGTGCGACTGGTGAGTAAGGTAGGTTGTAGAATCGAGGGTAGAGCAGGGGTGATGGGTGGATGACACTGCTGGCCTGGTTGGTGATAGTTGTTGTAGCCGGCGCGATAAAGCTGCTGGAGTACGCCAACGGCGAGAGGAAGGTTCCGGGCTCCGCTACAGCCGCGGCGAGGAAAGCGCACAACACCACCAACTTGAACATCTTGGTCTGTGTTGTTCGGACGAGGATCAACTGATGCCCTGCAATGTTTTGCATTGTATTTATAGAAAGTAATCAACAATATTAAGGGCTATTTTTTATTTATTTTTTCAAACCGGTGTTGTTCAGGAAGCTGGTATTTAAGAGAGCAAGGCCATCCAGAATTTAACACTAGACAGGTTATAGTTGTTTACATCTACATAATTTCTTCTTTAAAGTATGTTTATATTGACCAAATTATAAGGAAAATAATACATACAGTTATTTATAGACTAATAAATAACTGAAAAAAAAATGTTTGAATTTTTACCGTCTTAACTTTCACTGCCGTCCATGTGTACATGTATTAAATGAAAAATTAAATTAAATCAGCTTTACGCTTTGTCCCGCACACAGCAGGGTAGGCAGAGGGAACCTAGTGTCAAGATACTCTGTTCCTCATTATCATCCGCACTTTCGAGGTGTGTGTTGGCGGATCTCAACGCTGCGCTTTGCCTCGACGCGAGAGCAAAGAAATTAAAATATTACTTAATTTAAATAAATATTTCATTTTCTCGAGTGGGGATAGAACTCACAACCAGTCGCGTTTACACACACTTTATGGCTCTGCGCGACCACTGGCCTCAAATTCACTATAAAGTTATAATCTATATATGTATACATAACTTTATTGCAAATTATTTCATATACAACGTATTAGCAATGCATTTGCGTTATCATCTCTCTCTCTCTCTCTCTCTCTCTCTCTCTCTCTCTCTGACAACCCTGCTGGGAATAAAGCGTGAAGCAAGTTAGTTTAGTTTAGTTTTTTATCTCTTTCTCTCACCAATCTTAGATAAATAAATGTGTTAAGCTTACCACTAGTGACACGCCAAACATCTAAAACTCTATATGGAACGTGATCTTGATTATTTTTAGTTATTTCGTGACATACAAAAGCACGCTTTGTTGTGAAATAATTTGTAAACTAAATATCGTGTTAAATATCTAGATATTTTACATCACTATGTATTTTTCTATTTTTAAGTTTATACCTATAATTAATACTTAATAAAAGAAAAAAATCATCGATGAGTCCATTTGTATAACGAACTTATTTTGACATTCCCAATCTCACATTTTAAGTTTTTTTTTTGCATAGCAAGTAGGCGGAGAGAACAACATTAGTAAGATAGTATTAACGATATGATAACATTATATACTATTTTATTGGTTTAATGGGTTCCACTAGAATAAGCCACCGCGGTGCATAGTTAGATCATATAGCGACGACGATGTTCATTTGATGATTTAAAAGTGCTAAAAAAGTAGTAAAAGTGAAAAAAGCCCCCTTAATAAAAATATCTATAGATCAGTTCTATTTTATTATTGTATTTTTGTATACTTTTTATTTAATAATATATTCATAATCATACATAAGTTTTTGCACTTAGAGCAGTGTATAATTAAATACAAATATATATATAATTATATATACATTTGTATTTAATAAAAAGATGGAAAACTAAAAAATATTAAAGTCTTTATATATATTAACAAATTTTAATAACTTCTTAAACTAACGATGACGCGGCACGAACTCAAATTTCTTAAGTTTATATTAAGCTTAATAAATTTTGAGTCGGCGTCTTTACGCGTGGTAAGTGAAAAAACTCAAAGTTAAACGACTTAAAGTAAAGTAAGGGTATTCTAAAAACTCTACCTACCTAAAAATAATCATAATAGCTTTGTGAAAGCACTACACGAGTAAGAAAGAAGCACGTGCTCTTATCACGGATTTAGGTCAGCCAAGATTCACATCTACATGATGAAGTGTATCGGTGCGGCTATTGAATAATGTATTTATTTAAATAAAATTCTTGATAAGTTACAAAATACTCTGCAAATTTGTTTCTCGTTTAAAGTTAGTGTGTATTAGAAAGAAAATAGTTTAAAGATGTATTGTTATTGGTATTTGGAATCAATTGCAAGCTTTATCTGACCAGACCACTGACCAGGGAAGGGATATTTAATATAAATACCTATGGCCATGCGGTGGCTATGGATGCCAATTTTCCAAATTCCATAGATACGGATGCAATTTTTTAACGTTTACTTAAATCTATTAAATTAAATTAAATTAGCATCACGCTGTATCCCGCACACAGCAGGGTAGGCAGAGGGGACCTAGTGTTAAGACACTCCGTTCCCCCCTTTCTGTCGAATTCTGGAGGTATTACGTGTTAAGTGGCAAAACTCAACGCTGCGCTTAGCCTCGACACCAGAGCGAAGAAATAGAAATTATATTTCTATTTAAGTAAATATTTCATCTCCTCGAGTGGGGATTGAACCCACAATCAGTCGGTTTTACAGTCACACTTCGTGCCGCTGCGCCACGACTGGCCTCACATCTGCTGACTGACTGACTGGTTCTTACATCTGCGGATACAAATTCAGATTTTTTTTTCGTGATCCTTTTTTTTTCATTGTGCCAATATGGCGTAGATCTGCCGCCTTATTGAATTTATTATAGTCATTTTTCTGTGAGTGACACTCACAAAGTTAGGACGAATCGATTAATGTAAGAATAATAAAAATTAATTGACCCGTTTAATCCTTACAACGCTTCATAGGAACATTCTCGTCCCTTTACCTTTATATATTATACCTTTATACAAAGACTGATAAATATATTGCCTTCCTTAACGTCGCATTGTCGGGTAAAAATAAATATTTTCAATTTACATGTACACTCTTTGAAGCCGGTGCAGTGGCACAAACGTATGACGAGTCTACCACTCGACTGTTGTGGGTTCGCTTTCCACTCGGGGAATAAAATATTTAATATTTTTATTTCTTCACTCTGGTGACAAGGCAAAACGTGTCGTGGATCGAGTCGTCGAGTTCTGCCAATATGTAATGCCACGAGCGGCGGAAAAGGAGGAACGGGAATTTAACACTAGGTCTACCCCTACAATACTTTTTACGGGATACAGCGTGAAGCTAAAAAAACAAAAAAGTATTAACAACAGGTAAAACATAAAAAAAGATTATTTCATGAAAACAATAGCAATTCTATTAATATTAAAGTATTCAAAATCCCCAATTATAAAAATAACAGAAGCTTTCAATGTATATATTTTAATGGTAATACAAAAATGTTCCCATAACTAAAGTAGCATTTATCTTATAGCAGCATCTGCCTTTTCATAGTTAATGATGTTTTCCGGCGACGCCCATCAAGTTCATGGTATATTAATGGCATAAGAATGCAACTATAAAAGATATATACATTGAGGCCAGTCGTGGCACAGGGGCCACAGAGTGTGACTGTAAAATCGACTGGTTGTGGGTTCGATCCCCACTCGAGGAGATAAAATATTTACTTACATTTATATTTTCATTTCTTCGCTCTGGTGTCGAGGCAAAGTGCGACGTTGAGTTCCGCCACTCAACACGCAATGCCTCCAGAACTCGGCGGAAAGTGGGGAACGGTGTGCCTTAACACTAGGTTCCCTCTGCCTACCCTGCTGTGTGCGGGATACAGCGTGAAGCTGATTTAATTTTTTAATTTTTAAAAGATACATGAAACATTACAGCAACATCAGTGTTTCTGAGTTCAGAAACTACACAGTTTTTGTAATTGACAAAATGTTCAAGTTGATGGTGTTGTCTTGCGTCTTGACGGCGACGGCCGCTTCCAGCCTTCTTGGAGAATATGTGGCACCCATCACAACATTGGCATACGCTACTCCTCTATGGCAGCCTAACTACCGTGAACCACTAACATTTTAGGAGCTGATGGCAGACCTCTAGACACATTAGAAGTGAACTTATATAAGTCAGCCCACTTCGCTACCAAATTAATCAACAATGAAAAAAATGTTCTCAAGAAACGCTCTGCTGCATTAATTACTCCCTTGTTATATGCGTCATCCCTCATCCAACCCTACAATTACCGTGGTCCCCTGTCTCTAGGCCTATTACAACCAGCCAACATCCTCGGAGCTGACGGCAAGCCTCTTGATACACTGGACGTGAACTTGGACCGTGCTTCTCATTACGCAAAAAAAGCTGATCACTCCTGCCTATTCGTATATTGCACCCGTCGCTGCTACTCATCTCAATGCGATAACATACAATACCGCTCATATTACTCACGTCTTATAAATTAATATTAAAGAAAAAATGTAGAAATATAATAAATAACGATTTCATGATGTATTTGCGTATTTAATTTTGTCCAAGTCTTATAAGATATTTTTTGTTTTTATTTATATTTTTTAGATGATTGGCGCTCGACGACGGAAGCTTTCAGCATTGGAAGGCAACGGGCTGAGATATAAATGTTTATATTAATAGGAATCATTTATTTTAACGCTATAGAGTTGTTCATATTTCACCGATCTTATAAGACTAACTGTCAGACTGATTGTCAGCTATTTTCGGCAGCCAATCTTGGCTTATAATGATTCTTTGAAGAAAATCTACACTGTTGTGGAAGAATGAAGAAGAAGAAGCTTAAAAAATGTTAAAAATGATGGTGTAATAATTACTTATACACCGCAACGTTGGAAGCGAGAAGCAGAGCTTGGGACTTGCGACTCAAGTGCAGACTTGAGTCGTGACCTTGACTTGCTAGACATTGCTCTTGGGTCTCACTTAAACACTCAGTTATCTTCCTAGTGGACAGTTTACTGTCTTTATAGCGTTACCCGCCGAATTTTCGAGTAATTACGTATTGAATGGTGGAAATCAACGCCGCGCATTTACCTTGTTACCAAAGCGAAGAAATGAAAAGATTAATAATAATAATAATTCGTTTTCCGAGAGAATCCAACCCATAACCGTCGCGTTGACAGTCACACGGCTTTGCCACGGCGCCACGATAGCCTCATTCTCTTTATTCGTAAGACGAAATTAGTTGATATGTACTTTTTAGGCAATATATAAATAAATAAAACGCATCGGGAATTGAACCTACGTTTTTGGAGGCCATCCAAGCGTTCCGACTCTTCGCCATAGGTTCTTATCAAGCTACGCTGAAATACTTATACGTTTACGTTGTTAGCATCTTTATAGGGAGATTTAACAAGTTTTTGATACCCAATAATAAAATGATAATTGCTTAGAATTTTGTATTTGGTTTATTGAATATTTCTAAAGTCTTTAACAGTTATTCAACATTTTTCTTTATCTAAAAACTGACTACCACTGTTCACATTTTTCTTTTTATCAGCTTCACGCTGTATCCCACACACAGCAGGGTAGGCAGAAGGAACTTAGTGGCAAGACACTACGTTCCCCAGTGGGGATCGAACCCACAACCAGTCGATTTTACAGTCACACTTTGTGCCCCTGCGCTACGACTGGCCTCTAGGATATTAAATAAATGTCCATCGGTGACAGTTCGCCAACATCAGTATAATTAATATAAAATATATACACAGACTATTCGTCATAAAATCACTTGAACAATCATCACCAAAGACGACAGAAAATATAAAAAAATAAAACAGCGTAAAATGTAAATATTAAATTTTCATAACTAATTATGTTTATGTCTGTTTTTATTTTATTTTTCACACAGTACGTACGGTCAACGTAAATATGTGCATAAAAATAAAAAAAATACAAATATAAAGATCAAGAACGTTTGAGAAAAGTTTAAAAACTGCCAGAACAGTGAAAAATAAGGAAGAATTCTATTTTATACATTAAGATTGAGTGTCGATTGTTATTGTAAAATATAATAACGATTAAAAAACCCCTTTCATGTTATTTTATACAAAATAATGTATTGTTAAAAATAAATAAATAAATCAGCTTCACGCTGTATTCCGCACACAGCAGGGTAGACAGAGGGAACCTAGTGTTAAGATACTCCGTTTCCCATTTTCTGCCGAATTTTGGAGGCACCAGACCACCAGGCTCGATACCAGAGCGAAGAAATGGAAATATAAATTTAAGTAAATATTTCATCTCCTCGAGTACAGATCGAACCCACAATCAGTCGGTTATACAGTCACACTTTGTGCCACTGCGCCACGACTGGCCTCTTATATTGTTAAGCATGCAGCAATTTTCATAAAAACTGATGCAAAATTTTAGCTTTATGTACTAAGTCATGTAATAGATACTCTCTACCTATTAATAAAATAATATAATTTGATTATATAGATAAATTTAGATATAGTAAAAGATTTAGCGCAGTTGGAAAATGTACACATGCATGCTAATTAAAGCTTTTACCCTGCTACATGGCAAGGTAAGCACAAGACAGGAACCCGGAGAATCTGGTTTTAGGATACTCCGTTCCCATTATTACAATTCCGGTCCACACTGCGTGGCGAATTCTGGAGGAATTGCGTGTTGAATGGTGGAACTCAACACCGCGTTTTGCCTCGTTAGAATATTAAATATTTCATTTCCCGCGGGATACAGCGTGAAGCTGATTTTATGTAATTTGGTGTTTGGTATAACAATAAAAGCTTGTAAAAAGCATTTATAAAAGAAGTTTTAATGTGCAAATCTGAATTGTAAATTATTGATAACTATTAATAATATTGATATTGAATAAATTATTAAAAACAAATCAAAAAGAAATTTAATTATATTACTTTTTTATATTTGTAAAACGTAATAATAAGTATATGAAAAATTATCCCTTTCAAGTGAACTTTCATATGTTATCAAAAGTTGTCGTTTCATGGTCGACGATCGATTATATACGTCTTGTTGAGCGATGATGCTAGTATAAAAGACAGTTGCAATTCGGAGACAGTATCAGTGTTTCTGAATTCAGAAAGCAACACAGACCACTTACAAAATGTTCAAGCTGGTGGTGTTGTCTTGCGTCCTGGCGGCGACGTCCGCGTCCAGTCTTTTTGGAGGATATGTGGCACCCTTCAGCCCATTGGCATATGCTGCACCTTTGTGGGAACCTTCCAACTACCGTGGACCCCTCTCATTGGCCCCTGGTCAACCTGCTAACATTCTGGGCGCTGATGGCAGGCCTCTTGACACTTTGGACGTAAACTTGGACCGCTCCGCTCACTTCACAGCCAAAGCTCTCGACAATGGATTCCATATCCTCAAGAAGCGTTCAGTCGTCTCTCCTTTCATCGCCCCCTATGCTGCACCTTACGTAGCTCCTTACGCCGCATCATATGTTGCCCCCTACGCCGCGTCTTATGCTGCACCTTTGGCATACTCTGCTCCTCTCTTGCAGCCATACAACTACCGTGGACCTCTCTCCCTAGCCCCTGGACAACCCGCCAACATTCTTGGTGCTGATGGAAGGCCACTTGACACTTTGGACGTAAACTTGGACCGCTCTGCCCACATCGCCGCTAAAGTTGCTGCTGGTTCTCACTTCATCAAGAAACGCTCTGCCGCCTTCATCGCCCCCGTAAGCACCGTTGCCGTCGCCAGGACGCCACTGATCGCCCCATCCTACACATTCACCGCTCCCCTCGCAGCTGCACGTCTCAGCCCATTCGCCTACACCCACCCTGTTGCCCGCATCGCACACCTATACTAAACTGAACTCAAAATTATGTAAGAAGATTGAAATTGTAAATAAAAGAATAAAACTTTGAAATTAATAAAATTTTATAAAGTACCTATCATTTGTTTTTAAATGCTGCAAAATATTTTTTCTATTGCTTTAGGTTTTAGTTAACCATATTGCCTTAATTAGTTAACCACATTCCCTTTACGCTTCAGTAAATTTTTAACTTATTTAAAAAAATATATTCAATTTATTTTCAAAAAATCATTTAAAAACAAATTATTGATCAGTAGCTTCCTCTGTCTACAGATCAGAATAAGGCACAGGCCGTTTAATTTCATAAACATTTTGTTCCTAGCAGCTGCGATTTTAAAAATTAAATAGTTACTAGATACTTACTTAAGATTAATATTGACAAAATACACAATAGCATAGCTTATCATATTATAAAATGTGTAACGAATAAGCGTACAAGGCGATAAATTGCGGAATTACTTTTTCGTTGTGGCATTTAAAATATTGAATAAATCTGACATATCTAGATTATTTTTAAACGTATTCCGGTTAATAACAAAAGCTGGTTTGTACTTGAAGGGGCACAACGTCTATTACCTTATTATATAAAATCAAAAAATGCTACGAGGACTAGGTCTAACGATAAGTTTAATATGGTTAACATAATATTTATAGATATAGAGGCCGGTCGTGGCGCAGACGCACAAAGTGTGACTGTAAAATCGACTGATTGTGAATTCGATCCCCACTCGAGAAAGTGAAATATTCCCTACCTACCCTGCTCTGTGCGGGATACAGCATGAATCCGATTTTATATATTTTTTTGCTGAAGGAATTTTTTGCTGTAACGTTTACTGGGTGACAAATGACAAGTGTTATTGTAATTATTTTTTTTATTCCTCTTACTTGTATGTGTTTGTAAGTTCAGGTTAAGACTAGAACATTTCTACAAACATAAGTATATTATGAATTTAAATAAATTAATTTACGTAGCTTACGTTAATGTAGACATAATACCGCTGCCCACCGCATCTTCGCCCGCTTGAACTACATGATTATTGATTTAATAAACAGAATCGATTGACAACTATAATGACTTCCAATATGATTTTTTACTACATTATCGTAATTTCTATAAGGATTTTTTTTATGATTTATGAAGGTAACAATTTTATTTACTTCATTTTTTGTACTGTGAATAATGTAGTGCTTTAAAATTATTTAATTTATCTGCAGTCGTATAACCAAGATGTTTCGAATGTCATTCTTTAGTCAAGAACCTTACCAGCGTGATTGAGAAACTAATGCTTTATGCACAGCGCCATCTTTTGAGCTTAAAGTTAAATAATATCTTTTCGAAAAGTTAAAAAATGCCGTTTTTATTTTAAATTTCACTTAAAATATCATTATATTAATCAAAAACGACGTTTTACTAAATATATATTATCCAGTTAAAAATACAGATTTATTACAAATAATTATACATTTATTATAAGTATAAGAATAGATATCGATTGCTCAATAATATTCGAAGGCAACTCATGCCTTGAGTTCATTCAAATGACGATAACTTTTTTTAAATAAACTGATTTTGATAAAACAAACTTCAAATGTTAAGCTGAAATATTAAAAATCATTTGCTGAAAGTTTAAGTAAATCGTTTCAGTACTTTCGGAAATAAGCGTGATCACACATACAGACACACAGACATACAGACAGACAACAAATGAAAAAAATATATTTTTGCTTTCTATTATTCTTTTTAAGTGTTCCTCTATCCATTTCAGTCAAAATTACTAAAAGTACAGACTGAATATTTTTACACTTTTGTTATATATAGAGATAGTATGTATTATAATGTAATTTTAAGGAAACATTTCTTTAATTTTTTTGTAATTGTAGAATTTTTTTCAATTTATTTTGTAAACAGGTTTATTATAGCTTCTAGTTTATTAATGAATAATCTTGTTTTTCTAATAATCTAATAAATATTTTTTTTCTTATATCTTTTAGTCAAAGGATTTGTGGAAGTTAGTTAAGTTTTACTTTTTATTAAAATTATATTTTTTTAATTATTTCCTTATAGCACTAGCAACTCGTCTAAGCAAAATTAAAAGAACGATATTTTTTTTAATTTTGAAACACTGAACATAGGACGAAAGGATACAGACATTTATTTTCATAAATAAAATAAATTATAAAAAAAAATAAAAAAGAAAAAATGTTTCATATAAATGAAGATTCATTTATCTTCATTTCTTATTTATAATATGTAACACATAATATAAATTATTTAATCTTGCCGCTTTATATATTTCATTTTAGAAATAATCATATGCTCATGAATAAGCCAAAAAAAATGTCCTTTCAAGTGAACTTTCATGTATTGTCAAAACTTGTCTCCTCATGGCCGACGCTCGAAAACACCCATCTGGTTAAATATGATGTAAGTATAAATAACACTTGCAATTCTGAGACAGTATCAGTGTTTCTGAATTCAGAAAGCAACACAGACCACTTACAAAATGTTCAAGCTGGTGGTGTTGTCTTGCGTCCTGGCGGCGACGTCCGCGTCCAGTCTTTTTGGAGGATATGTGGCACCCTTCACCCCATTGGCATACGCTTCACCTTTGTGGGAACCTTCCAACTACCGTGGACCCCTCTCATTGGCTCCTGGTCAACCTGCTAACATTCTCGGCGCTGATGGCAGGCCTCTTGACACTTTAGACGTGAACTTGGACCGCTCCGCTCACTTCACAGCCAAAGCTCTCGACAATGGATTCCACATTCTCAAGAAGCGTTCAGTCGTCGCTCCTTTCATCGCCCCCTATGCTGCACCTTACGTAGCCCCTTACGCCGCATCATATGTGGCCCCCTACGCCGCGTCTTATGCTGCTCCTTTGGCCTACTCTGCTCCTCTCTTGCAGCCATATAACTACCGCGGACCTCTTTCCCTAGCCCCTGGACAACCCGCCAACATTCTTGGTGCTGATGGAAGGCCCCTTGACACTTTGGACGTAAACTTGGACCGCTCTGCCCACATCGCCGCTAAAGTTGCTGCCGGCTCTCACTACATTAAGAAGCGTTCTGCCGCCTTCATCGCCCCCGTCAGCACTGTTGCCGTCGCCAGGACGCCACTGATCGCCCCATCCTACACATTCACCGCTCCCTTCGCAGCTGTACGTCTCAGCCCATTCGCCTACACCCACCCTGTTGCCCGCATCGCACACCTATACTAAACTGAACTTAACATTATGTAAGACGATTGAAATTGTAAATAGAAGAATATACTTTGAAATTAATAAATTTTTATAAAGTACCAATTTTTTTTTTATTTTTGTAATGTCACATAATCACTATTCCATTGTTTATCTATACTATTTTTTTACTTACATAATAAAGCGGAAGAGTTTGTTTGTTGTTTGTGTGAGTTTGGTTGTTTAACTTAGCGTTTAAATTATCTCTTTTACATTTACTGGTAAGATTTACGTTTCTTTTTTATATGAAAGCTACATTCCTTAAGGGTTATATATAGCCTACAGCTATATAATATTACGATTTTCTTCATGTTAACCTTTAATAACAAAATAACAATAATAATAAATGCCATCAAATTGCTTTAACTTTAAGTACATTGTACTACAAAAATATTAAATTACATTACCAATCTTTTTTTTCTAAATGCATTAGTATTAATATGTTTGATGCGTCGTTTTGATTTTTGTATGAATTAATCTAAAAAATAGTAGTATCTACCCAAGAAAAAAATCTTTTTCCTTGAGTTTGAGGTCAGTATTGACGCAGAGGTACAAGCGTGCGACTATAAGCGCAACAGGTTGTGGGTTCGATACCCACTCGAGGAAATGAAATATTAAATAATTTCATGTCGACAAGGATAATAGAACATAAGGAAAGTAGAAGGAAAATAGAAAATAAGCCTAACAACAAAGTGAACCAATTCTTGAGACCAATGAAAAGTAACATTCCTTTACAGTGTGCAAGTGCATACAAACTAGATTGTGACTGTGGCTTATCATACATCGATCAAACAAAGAGAAGCATCGATGTTAGGGTGAAGGAACACATCTCCGATGTCAAGAATGGGCATGTATCGAAGTCAGCTGTGTGTGAGCACACTGTGGATAAACCTAGCCATTACATAAGGTTTGATAAACCCCTAATCCTCGCTAACGAAAACAGATATATTCCTAGAATGATCCGCGAGGCTATTGAAATACAAAAACATCCTAATTTCAATAGAGAGGACGGCTGGAAGCTTTCTAACACCTGGGACCCACTTATAAAATCTTTGAAGTCTCAAACCCACCATACCAGAGGGCAAGATACAGTTAGCTCATTCTGCAAGACTATAAGAAATAAAATAAATAAGTAAATGCGTCCTAAACAAAAAAAATTGACCGTGATGAGCATTTTTCATTGACATATAAAAATAGAATATTTGGAACATTTGATAAACAACCATAACAGTCCGACTAAATTGTAAGAAATTATGTACGCCGTCATAGTACGTACATACATAGTACATAGTACATACGTACATAGTACGTCATACCATTGATAATAAATAAACGTTAGATATCTGGAAAATGTCTTGAAGAATTATAATAGCGCAGCTAAATTATAATAAATAGTAAAAATGTCCCCTAAAAATATTCATAAATTTGTTGTGGACAGTTTTATTGAAAATTTAATCCATTGTGGCCTAATAGTACAACGATTGACTGTAATTGTTACGGTTATGAGTAGATATCCATTTTTGACATTTTTTTTTTCCTAAGTGTGGAATGACACATTTATTCCACACTTAGGAAAGAAAAATACTTTTGGGAAAACGTATAAACATTTGAAGTTAGCGGGATTTGAACCTGCACCTCTTGAAAACCGTCGAAATCCCGTTGAAAAACGTTAAAATTTTTATACGTTTTCTAAATAAAGCTTCCTTAACACAAAACAGTTCGAACAGTTCGAAAACGCAGCACGAAAACTAAAGTAATGTTTTAAATAATGAACAATATCGGTCAACGTTTAAGAATGTATTCTTTTATGTTAATAGAAGAAAATAACAAAAAATAAAATAAGTACCAGTTCTCGTAAGGATACAAAGTTTTTTTCTGCAGCTTCTTCTATGTATTATTTTAGAGATATTAACAACAAGAGGGCTTCGTTTCTAATTTATAAAAAAAAAAATATATAAATTATAATAGACAACGACGTAAATACGTAAGTATACGTCGTTGTCTATTATAACTACCACCACCACCTATTATAACAGTGGTTCCACATACAGGATATTTTTGATTTCATACTCATATACAAATTTAAAAATCGCTGAATCTTAACTTTTCCTTAGAAAAAATATTTTTCTTTTAGGAAAATAACTACCGCTCGGTGTCCTGTCAGATAACGCGTCGCACAATAATCCACACCTAGCTAGCACGATCTTTTGAACTGATCTTTACGTTCGTGCCACGATGCAGAGGGAACCTAACGTCACACACTCCGTTCCCCACTTTCCGCCGAATTCCGGAGGCATTGAGTGGCGGAACTCAACGCCGCGCTTTGCCAGAACGAAGAAATGAAAATATACATTTAAATAAACATTTAATTTCATCGAATGGGGATCGAACCCACAACCAGTCGTGTTTACAGTCGCACTTTGTGCCCCTACACGACTGGCCTTTTTAAATAGGAGGTAAAAAAGATATCAATGAAGTTATCATTTGTTCTCTCTGCCTACCCATCAAATATAGGCACATATTCTTATATATAATTTTTGTTTAAGTTGTACACATACAATAACCTAATACACTACATAGATAACTATAATATTTATAAGAAATTTTAGTTATTTAGCTAAATATGGCAGGTACTAGCGAGGATGAGAATAAGGAAGAACGTGCTCAGCTGGTTTGGGCACGTCGAACGAATGAGTGATGAAAGAATGGCAAAGAAGATGTATGATGGAAAAGTGAGCGGCAAGAGAGGTAAGGGGAGACCTCGGTTGATCTTCGAAAACACAGTATCAAAGATACTGGAGGAAGGTCACGTAAAAAGCATGAGGACCCCCCGGAGGGCATGTATGAAGAGGCTGATGACAGTGGACGAGGCGAAAGAGGTATGTAGAGACCGTAGCGTTTGGCGCTCCGTTCTCTCTGACTACCTCGCTAGGGATAAAGCGTGAAGCTAGTTTAGTTTAATTTAGTTTTATATCGTTACTAGCAGCTATGAAAAATTTTAAAATAAAATAATAGCACCTAGCTACCTATTTAAGCTTAATATTGACTTACGTCAATATAATAAAAGTATAATTAAATCATAAAATGTGTATCGAATAAGGCGACAAATTGCGGAATTACTTTTTCGTTGCGGATTTTATAAAAAAAATAGATTAAAATGAAATAATAAATCTAGCATATCCAGAGTTGTTTTTAATTTTTTGCGGTCAACAAAAAACAAAATGTCATTTATACTTCACGCGGCTCTACGTCTGTTACTTTATTATTTTAAACCAAAGAATGCTACAAACAAGTTTAATATGTAGAGAAAAAATAAGATATATATATTTATATAGTAAACGTAAGTCTATGAATAAAAATACATTAGGTATCAGAGCTTACGCCTGCCTTGTCTCAATACTATATGTTAATATTACGTAATTCGCCTTCAAAAATAAAGGAAAGATTTTATTTATATAGATAAATAAAATGCAAAGGTTTTTATAACAATTTACTTTTTTAAATTATTTCCTGTTTTTATTATATATATACATTTTTGTATATTTTAGTCGATATAACTAATTAAAATAATAATATTATTATTAATTTCCTATAACTCTTCTAAACAATAAAAATAACGAAAAATTCCAGAATCTTAAAAATATAAGTATATGTTACTAAGTCTACAGATGTTTATATGTTCGTATATCTAAAGATATTATATAAAAATCTTGAGGCCAGTCGTGGCGCAGGGGCACAAAGTGTGACTGTAAAATCGACTGGTTGTGGGTTCGATCCCCACTCGAGGAGATGAAATATTTATTTAAATTTATATTTCCATTTCTTCGCTCTGGTGTCGAGACAAAGCGAGGCGTTGAGTTCTGCCATTCAATACGCAATGCCTCCAAAATTCGGCAGAAAGTGGGGAACGGAGTGTCTTAACACTAGACTCCCTCTGCCTATCCTGCTGTGTGCGGGATACAGTGTGAAACTGATTTGGTATATAAATCTATGTATTTATGTCTTATATTTTTTTATAATATTTTTTATGTAAATTCATATTATGTAACACAATTAGATAAGCATATGTGTATAATGAGCGAGTGATTTAATTCTGCCGCTTCAGCTTCATTTTAGAAATAATGAATAAACGAAAAAAATGCCCTTTCAAGTGAACTTTCATGTGTTGTCAAAAGTTGTCTTTTCATGGCCGACGCTCGTAAACGCCCATCTAGTAAAGCGATGATGCCAGTATAAAAGACAGTTGCAATTTGGAGACAGTATCAGTGTTTCTGAATTCAGAAAGCAACACAGACCACTTACAAAATGTTCAAGCTGGTGGTGTTGTCTTGCGTCCTGGCGGCGACGTCCGCGTCCAGCCTTTTTGGAGGATATGTGGCACCCTTCACCCCATTGGCATACGCTTCACCTTTGTGGGAACCTTCCAACTACCGTGGACCCCTCTCATTGGCTCCTGGTCAACCTGCTAACATTCTCGGCGCTGATGGCAGGCCTCTTGACACTTTGGACGTAAACTTGGACCGCTCCGCTCACTTCACAGCCAAAGCTCTCGACAATGGATTCCATATCCTCAAGAAGCGTTCAGTCGTCTCTCCCTTCATCGCCCCCTATGCTGCACCTTACGTAGCCCCTTACGCTGCATCATATGTTGCCCCCTACGCCGCGTCTTATGCTGCGCCTTTGGCATACTCTGCTCCTCTCTTGCAGCCATACAACTACCGCGGACCTCTTTCCCTAGCCCCTGGACAACCCGCCAACATTCTTGGTGCTGATGGAAGGCCCCTTGACACTTTGGACGTAAACTTGGACCGCTCTGCCCACATCGCCGCTAAAGTTGCTGCTGGCTCTCACTTCATTAAGAAGCGTTCTGCTGCCTTCATCGCCCCAATAAGCACCGTTGCCGTCGCCAGGACGCCACTGATCGCCCCATCCTACACGTTCACCGCTCCCCTCGCAGCTGCACGTCTCAGCCCATTCGCCTACACCCACCCTGTTGCCCGCATCGCACACCTATACTAAATTGACGTCAAAATATCTAAGACAATGTTAATTGTAAATAAATGTGTATAATTATAAATGTTTCTTTCTTAACCTGTTTGTAGTTCATTTTTCAAATAATAGTTCATAATAGAATAATTTTAGGTTTTCTACCTCTTTTTATATATAAAACATTGATATTGTTTTATAGTAAAACTGAAAAATGGAGAACAGAGTATCTTATCACTATGGTGTCCAGCCAGCCTACCATCCAGGGTAGGGAGAACATAGTGATAAGAAACTTAGAGTTTTGCAAGATAATGTGTACAGGAGAAAAAAAAAACATTAAAAAAATCAGTTTCACGCTGTATCGCGTAGAAAACAGGGTATGCAGACAGAACCTAATTTTAAGACACTCCGTTCCCCACTTTCCGCCGAACTCTGGGGGCATTGTGTGTTGAGTGGCGGTACTCAACAGCGCTCTTTTCCTCGACACCAGGGCGTAGAAATGGATATATACATTTAAATAAATATTTCATTTCCTCGAGTGAGGATCGAATCTACAACCATTAGTATTTACAGTCACACTTTGTGCCCCTGCGCCACGACTGGCCTCAAAAAATGATTTTTATATAGATATACATTAAAGATATAATGTTCATTACACGTGATGTTTATGGGCTCATTCACTCGCTCACTCGGGAAAATATTAATATTTAAATTATTTCCGCGAAAATTTCCGATCTGGGGCCTTACTCTTGAAAGTAATTTCAATCCCATTTTGACGTCCAATATTGTCCAATGCAATCCTGCGGCGACGTTATTTTGGTACTCTTGAAACCAATATTCTCAAAGTCGGATTACTATTTTCTTGACCAATCCTAACGCCGTTATAACTGACAGTGTTGTACACTTTATACCGATAAATCTGCGATACATAATAACCATTCATTACTCCTTGAAATAATTTTTTTACATGCACATTTTTCCCAAAAACAATAATTATAAATCACATTTATTTTGTTTTACTTAAAAAGCAATGAAATCTTTGAAATCGTTCTAAAAAATGGATATATTTTATCTGTATGTCTAATTATTTAGAATGTTTTGTCAAAAAAACTATTTGACATATGCATTTATATTATTATGTTAATGTTTATGTTATCAGTAATAACAAATATATTTCTACAATCGATGTCCATTAAGCCTATAAATAGACGAAAAAAGAGGTTGAAATGTTAAATTAAGTAAAGTATAACAAAATAACAAAGTTTAATGCTTTTGAAGTTCACGCGAAAACTAATGGATAACGCTTAAATGTGCATATGTAAAGAAAGAATTATTATTAGTCCATTATGTTTATAAAAGTGATTAAAATAAAAGTATTAATAAAAAAATACTTTACTACTGAATGTCTTTTTATTATAATAAGAATATTTATGTACCATTATATTATCTTAATATTAAAATAAAAGAATACAATTAATGTATAAAAAGATTCATATAACTCATGGACCAAAAAATACCTATTTTCTGTTTCTTTCCTTAATTTTGTAGCTATTATATGTTTTTACTACCAGTCAGTCAGTTGCAATGTTTGGAGACTTCTACTTCTTCTTCCTCAAAGTCTTCCAACTCATTTCTCCATAATACTTTAACACATATGTTGTCACTTGCAATATGTGTTATTTATTTACAATGCTGCACCCTGTGTTTCCATTTGTGAACATTTTTATTTATTTAGATTGAGCAGAAATGTGAATTTTAGTGAAATATTCATTCAGAAGTCATCAAATATCCACTTTTGGGCATACATATGGTCACCTACAAAATGATAGTAATAATTACTATTATTACTATTGTAGTTTATAAAATATTTAAATACCAACTATTATGTTGGTATACAGGTACTGAATGATATATTGGTAGTTATTTAATATGTATTTTTACAAAGCAAATATATTTTTTTCTGTGATAGTATATAAATGAAGTAAATAATAACTGGGTACCTATTCCAATTAAAACTCATTCAAAAGATGAGTCCACTGAAAATATATTTAAATCTGTACATAGACATTTGGAAAATAAATACTCAGTGATTTTGCTTAGCACTTTAATCAGCAGTTACTATTATATATCTATTTCCTAAGATTAATACTTAACTTACCTAGTATATGTAAGTTACAGTCATTAATTTCGTTTTATATTTTTTGGCTTTATGTGACGAATTCTAGTTATTTCTTCGTATCACCTCTATAACAGAATTTTTCATTCAGACAGTAAATAGTTTTCCCTTTCCTTTAAAATTCGCGAATCGACGTATATTTCGTTGTTTTTTAATGTCTAATTTATATGTTTACCTCAAAACACAGTACATAAGCACTAAACGTGCCATTTTATTGCCGTTTTCAAGAGAAAAATAACAAATCAATTTCTAAAAAATTACACTTTAGTTATTGCGTAAATTCCAACTCCAATTACAATATTGCTGTAATATTGGCTGTCAAAAACGCGTCAAGAGTACCAAATATCACAATCCTAAAGAATTTTACAATAATTTTTAGTTAACGCAATCGTCAACTAGCGGGCGGTAGTGGACTTGGCAATTGATTGCTTTCAAGAGTATTGATAAGAGGATTGATTATTGGATATTGGCGTCAAGAGTAAGGCCCCTGGTATTAGTAACCGCAGCACTAGAGCCTGAGGCTCATCTCAGTCTCGTCTAGACAGCTCAGCTTGTAAAATATTATTTAGAAGTAATCAAAACGTGAATTAAGGTATAAATAAATTATTAATTATCCTAATAAAATACAGATTAGATTGAAGTGGGAAAAGATGGCCATTTATGGTTTTTACATAAATGGCCATCTTTCCCCATTTCATAGGTCTATTCCCACTAGATAGGTAAATACCGTTAAAATATCACTTTTTTGACTTCCCTATTTTCTTCCTGGGGTTCCTCTGCGATAAATAATTAAAAAATAATTAAAATATATGTAAAAGTGTTATTATTGATGTAGTTAGCATTTTCAAATGGCATTACAATAACATTGGTATTGCAGATACAGTAGGTACGGTTGACGAATCGTGGCCACCCTGAAGTTAAAGCGATCACGAGTGGTGGATCTTCAGTGTGTCACAACTCGTCAACCGTAGTGTAATTGTATATTCCAGGTAAGTGTGGGACTAACCTTTTTTGTACAAACAAAGGTTATTGTTTTTAAATTTAAACTTGTAATAGATAGATGCTCTACATGGAAACCGTGACCCATGAAATAGAGGCTTAAGTAAAAACATTTTTAGTACGTTAGTAAGTTACCTATTTAGAAAACGTTTTTCTTTACGTTTTCTAAATAAATATTTTTCTTTCCTAAGTGTGGAATAACACTTTAAAAATGCAATACTGCAAAATACTGAAAGGCAATATATATATATATATATATATATATATATATATATATATATATATATATTGCTTTTCAGTATTTATATTTTACTTATCAGCTTATGACTGTAAGTAAAAACGTGATTTTTAGTTATTTATTTACTAGCTAACTTTTTAAGTTTTCAAAGTAATTATTTCTAAGCAATTTTGAGTCGGCGCTAAATATATAACTTTATGAACTTAGTTATTAAGCATTTAAAAGTATTTAAAAGTTATATTATTTTATACTTTCCATTATTTTGTCGGATTTTATTTAAAAGTTCATGTAAAAAGTTATTGTTAAAAAGACGAAAAATGATTTTACAAATTGTATTATGCGCCTGCGCCTTTTTTGGGACTGTTTAACTTAAATCACAGCTTTGTGATTGTGATAAAAATATAATAAATGTTAAGTATATTAAAAAAAAATTAAACAGGTAAATTGTGTTTGTGTTAAACAGTTAAGTTTTGTATCTCAATACCTATTTTGTTATATTTTTTTTTCAAATCTTTAATATATTTTTTTTTAATTTTTTAATTAGAGACTGACACTCAGTTACATATTAAAATTAAGAGAAAGTATGAATAAATAGTAAGGGAATATAAAAAAACATATAATTATGTTTGTAACTCTCTGTATATTATCATATTATTTGAGGATCCTAGTCTAGGTCGTGTAGTCTTCACCAATGTCCATGTCCCAAAGCAGCACCATGTCCCCATCCCAAATGACCCAGAGGTGCGGCTACGGCTACAGCAGCAGGTGCGACCACACGGGCGGAATGCGCCCAGGCAGCGGCAGGAGCAACAGCCAAGGGAGCTGCGCCCCAGGGTCCAACAACTGATCTTTTACCTAATAAATGCGTGCCATGTACACCATGGGCAGCAGGGTCCAAAGCTCTTGCAGTTAAGTGAACGGCGCGATCGACGTTAACACTAAGGGTATCCAGAGGGCGGCCGTCGTGAGCCAAAATGTTGGCGGGCTGACCAGGGGCGAGGGACAGAGGACCCCTGTAGTTGTAAGCACCGACGGGAGCAAGGGGAGCCACAGCAATTGGTGAGGCTACATGAGCTGCTGCCCAAGGAGCTGCGACTGCTGCCGCCCAAGGAGCTGCCAAGTGTCCACCCCATAATGGCGCAATGCCACTGGGCTTGCAAACCACCGAAGCGAGGACCGCGGACAACACCACCAGCTTGTACATTGTGGTCTGTGTTGCTATGAGTTCCAATACTAAGTGATACTTTACCCCTTATTAGGTTTAGCTTATATACTAGTTGAACTTGTAGGCGCTATTCCTAAATACCTTTGTGACGTCACATAATAGGGCGTTGGTTAGCAACTGTGCTAGGAAAGAAAACCACTACAAGGGTAGCGCACGCATAACAATCTGCAGGTAGCCAAAACAACATTATATACCTTATAGCGTTCAAAATTAGTTCCAGTACCGTTCCAATATTTAATATAATAATAGTTCTAAGTTACCTTGGGCTATACGATAAAGGTCCATTCACTTTACTAACTTTAACACATATTGTTAACTTAGATACGGAAAATACCAAAATTGCTTGTTTTTAACATTGAAAAATAATGAAGTGCAAGGATGTTCTTTATGATTTTCGATTCGTTCGATTCGTATTCTTATATATAATAGGAATTCACTTTTCACTTTGTGATTTAAATAATTATTTACTACTACATAAAAATTTTTTTTTTTAGATTTATCGAACATCCTTGCACATCACCTCTTTCAAATAACATTGTAATAAAAAAATCTAAATATGATATCAAATAGGAATTTTAGTTCCGTTACGTTTATTTTGAAATTTAACACTTATTAACAAAAATATTTTTGTTAATACTTTTAATGTTCTTCTGGAAAACTACTTTTTGTATTTACGTTTCTTTCCTACCTGTTCATTTACCAGAGTCCAAAGAGAATATATTGGTATTCCGTCACTTCATAAGTTTACTTTATAATTGTTAAAAGATATTGTAACTTGAGTAGCTAAATACTAGAGATGAGAGAAAAATGTAAAATAATATTTAGGCTTTCTACTTCCAATCGCACTAAAAATAATAGATAATTAATAGATGTTATATGTTTACAATCAGACGCTACCAAACTGGTACAGAAATCTGGCATTACGTTATATTGTACTAGGTTTTTTTTCTGTACGCTGTATATAGCAGGGTAGGCCTCTACCTATGATGATGATGATGATGTCCTCCGAGACGTATCCGTCGAAGGCGACACACTGTTATTAATAATTAGTTCCACGTTCGTGAGCGCGAATGTGACTCGCAAGAGGCAGAGGAAACCTAGTTAAGAAAGAGAGCAGACACTCTTAAGACACTCCGTTTCCCACTTTCCGCCGAAGTTTCGAGGCATTCGTTGAATGGCGAAACTCAACGCATTTTGCCTTGGTGGTAGAGCGAACAAATGAAAATATTAATGAAAAATAATTCATTCCTCTAAGTGGGGATCGAACTCACAACCGTCACGTTACAGTCACACCCTTGTGCCGCTGGGCCACGACGCTCGTTATATTGTACCTACTAGTAATCATCAAACCGTCTCAACTATTGTATGGAATTAATAATTAGTGGTCTATTATATCATTCAAATTATAAATTAACTTTTTTAAATTTGCAGATCAGTTCAGTTCTTTAATTAATTATTATTTTCAATGATTTCAATCAAATATTGTCATTAATTTATATAAATGTTGACGTTAAAAAAAATAATAACTACGTATTTTTTTTCAATTCGGCTTGCAGTGTCGTGTAATATCTCTTTTTATGTGTAGAAAACTAATAAAAAAATACTTAATTTTTTTTTGAATTTGAATTAAAAGTGTTTAGTGTAGAATATATAAAAAAAAATACAAAAAATCCAACTGCATAAAACTTTATAGAAAAATAACAAGCGCAATAATTCATTAGGATAAACGGGAGTTTTTCTTCAACCAATTACCGATTTAATTTTTTTTTAGGGTACCTCGAAAAGAAGAAACGGAACCCTTTTGGATCACTTTGTTGTCCACCCGTCCCTCCATCTGTCAAGACATTTTTTCTCAAAAACGCGTGGAGATATCAAACTGAAAATTATATCACATACTCTACTGTTCCGTGGAGCTATGAAAAAATCTAACATCTAAACTAAGGTAATCAAAAGATACAGCCCATTAAGCCGCAAATTTCTGGAAATTTTCGAGACTCGCAAAGGAATCAAAATCTACAGGGTACTTCCCGTGAACACGGAATTTTGAAATTTGGTGCGAGGTATCTTATAGCACAGATAAAGGAAAACTTGCGAAAATTTAATTTTTATAGTATTTAAAAAAAAATATCATTATAAATCAGGCTAGTCGTGGCGCAGTATCACAAAGTATGACTGTAAAACCGATTGGTTGTGGGTTGGATCCCCACTCGAAGAGATCAAATATTTACTTAAATTTATATTTCTTCGCTCTGGTGTTGAGGCAAAGCGCGGCGTTGAGTTCTGCCACTCAACACGCAATGCCTCCAAAATTTGGCAGAAAGTGGGGAACGGAGTGTCTTAACACTAGGTTGCGGGTATGCGGGATATAGCGTGAAGCTAATCATTATAAGCCTATAATTCTAGTTAATTTCATACAAAATGAGTGAATCGCAAGCTTAAGTTTGTCAACTTGTATAAGTTGTTATCATGAAATTAGTACGGAAACCTCGGTGCGCGAATTTAACTCGCACTTAACTGTTTTTTTATAAAGATTTTATTGATAGAATAGGGCTCGTCTGTTATTCCTAACAAACTTGAACGTTAACTGTGTTATGCTTTTTTTAGTTTCTGTTTAGCTTTATGCAATCGGGTAGTTTGTTTTTTGTAATATTTTTATTTCACATTTTTTGATACGGTTTATTAAGTTTGAATATTTCTTATCGTCGTAATTTAAATCTACTTTCAGAATGCACTGACAGTAGGCCATCACAGCTAGTACTATCGCGTAATTAGAAAACACTATTATATCACACAAGTATACCACAAGGTTCACTTATAGCAATAAATATGAAAATTAGCAAATATAATTGTTTTTTTTGGCTTCACGCTGTATCCCGCACACAGCAGCATAGGCAGAGGGAACCTAGTGTTAAGACACTCCGTTTCCCACATTCTACCAGATTCTGGAGGCATTGCGTGTTGAGTGGCAGAATTCAACGCCGCGCTTTACCTCGACACCAGAGCGAAGAAATGGAAATATAAATGTAAGTAAATATTTCATTTCCTCGAGTGGGGATCGAACCCACAACCAGTCGGTGTTACAGTCACATTTTGTGCCCCTGAGCCTCATAATTGTTAAAACAAGTTTTACATAACCCTGCTTTGCGTCACGCAGTAGGGTTAAAAGATTTTCTTAACTTACTTTTATGTATGCGAAACGAATGTTTAAAACGATTTAGAAATTTTTACAATATTATTTGCTCAGAGCCCCTTGCCCTAGCAGGGAACAATTGGGAACCTATTGTTATTATAAATATTTCATATCCTCGAGTGAATCGAACTCGCAACCTGTCACGTTTACACCGTCACGTCACGTCACGTTTTCGCCACGAGGCCCTCAATACGTAATAAATAATTTATAATCAAAAATATATTAAATTATAGCACTATTCTACTATAACAACATTTCTTAGAATAAACACTGTATTAATTAAGATGATACAATCTAATTTATCATTTATTTCTTATTTAATATTTTAACAGAAAACCTGTAATTGTTATATCATTATTTCGGGTGAGCCCACGCATTTCTATTATAAACAACAGATTTGCTTTGTCTATTACGTTATCTTTGTAATTTATTTGCTTTCTATTTTAAGATTTTTTCGAAGAAAAAAATATTCAATATCTTAAAATGATCTGTACCGACTGTGTTCACAAGAATACAATTGGAATATTATATTTTATATTTACTATGGCCGATAGCATTCTTTACTTCTTTATAGCGATTAATATTTTTGTAAAGTTTTAATCAGTGATATTCTTTTAATAAAAAAATAATAATTAAATCAGCTTCACGCTGTATCCTGCACACAGCAGGGTAGGCAGAGGGAACCTAGTGTTAAGACACTCTGTTCCCCACTTTCCGCCGAGTTCTTGAGACATTGCGTGTTGAGTGGCGGAACTCAACGCCGCGCTTTGCCTCGACACCAGAACGAAGAAATGTAAATATAAATGTAAATAAATATTTTATTTCCTCGAGTGGGGATCGAACCATCAACCAGTTGATTTTACAGTCACACTTTGTGCCCACGCGCCACGACCGGCCTCTTTTTTTAACTAAATAATTTAATAAATTTTCATATCATATTCATATTTGATCGGGGCCGTCGTGGCCTAGGGGCACAAGGGTGAGACTGTAACGGAACGGTTGTGGGTTCAATCCCCACTCGAGCCACTCCAAAATTTGGCGGAATGTGGGGAACGGAGTGTCATAACTCTAGGGTGCCCTCTGTCTATCCTGCTGTGTGCGGGATACAGCGTGAAGCAGATTTTTTTAAATTTTTTAAACTCATATTTTGTATTTATTTTTTTATAAAAAGTTAATTGTTACAAACATTAGATACTAAAGATAAATACTATATTTATAAGTATAATTTATTCTTTAATTGTTGGACAGATTTAAATACTTGGACAGTATAATTGCGTACTAAAATATAAGCGAGTATGAATTTATTAGAATTGTCGATTCGCGCGGCGAGTGAGGCGTGGTGAGTTGTGGGCTTGATCCCCACCAAGGGAAGTGATTTGGTATTTTTATTTGGTACATTAAATTTTTTAAGTTCCCCGTTTTGGTATACGGTGTTGAGTTCCGCCATTCAAAACTACTCTCGTCGGCGAAGGCGACGAACGTATCTAGGTTCTCGTCCGGTCATATCAACAGGTTCTCTCTGGGAAACTAGTGTTAAAACACTCCTAATTCCCCCGCCGACAAAGATCGCGTTTACAATCAGTCTCTTGTGCCCCTGCGCCACGACGACCTCAATTACTTTCAAATTGGTAATGGCTGTAATAAAATTATTTAATTTGTATTGATACCCGCGATATCATTAGCATGGACTTTATGATTATTTTCATTTACCACCTTGCTTTCATTTACCAAATGCTGTTGTTAACTCCTAGCTTATGTCATATAATAAGCGAGAAAATAAGTAAATTAACTTTACTTATAGAAAAAGTATAAACATTTTTACGAAAGACTCGAATCCGCGCCTTCTGGAAACCGACCAGGAAACTTTTTTCAGTAACTCTTTGTCTACCGTAGATTAGCTGATCTTTTGTTTCGTATGCTATGGTAAATTAGAACCGGTTATTACATTATCTATATTATCTATATTATTATATATACAAAAGGACATGTACCTGACTGACTGAGGTAAGACGCACGCACAGCTGTAACCACCGTGCGTAGAAACGTGAAATTTGAACAGTAGTTTATTTTCATAATCTGGACATCCACTAAAAAGGGATTTTGAAAAATTTTAACACTAAAGGAATGAAATAGGGGTTGAAAGTTGGTATGGCTTTTTTTTTAAAACGGCACCGATTTTTATAAAATATGAAATTCAGACTCTTAAAAATATTTCATTGAACACGTGTTTCATGGTTTTTTAGAATTCACCCCTAAGGATTCAAATAAGGGGTTGAAAGTTTATATGGAAAAATCTTTAAATCGCCATCGATTTTTATAAAAATTTGAATTCAGACTGTTAAAAATATTTTATTGAACACGAATTTCGT
Organism: Heliconius himera; assembly: GCA_021202915.1. Classification (NCBI taxonomy): domain Eukaryota; kingdom Metazoa; phylum Arthropoda; class Insecta; order Lepidoptera; family Nymphalidae; genus Heliconius; species Heliconius himera. The sequence continues at coordinate 443,498 of JAJHJA010000285.1, forward strand.
GTTTTTTTTTAGAAATCATCCCTAAGGGTACAAATAAGCGGGCGAAGCTGCGCGCGCCCACTAGTAACTTATAATATAGTAGCCGATCTGTATAACTTATAACTAGCTAGTCCCTTTGAATATAACAGACGTTCCAAATTTTTGAATTTCGTAGGTAGGTACTTCAACATAAAAGTCCATGCTAAATATGTTTTATGGTCTGTTGTATTTTTGTACTCTATGAGTTGTCAAGTTTTATATATAACAATAGCTATAAAACAAAAGAGGCCAGAGTCGTGGCGCAGAGGCACAAAGTGTGACTGCGAAATCGACTAGTTGTGGGCTCGATCCCCACTCGAGGACATGAAATATTTATTTAAATTTATATTTTCATTACTTCGCTCTGGTGTCGAGGCGAAGCTGCGTTGAGTTCTGCCACTCAACATGCAATGCCTCGAGATTCCGGCGGAAAGTGGGGAATGGAGTGTCTTAACACTAGGTTCCCTCTGCCTACCCTCCTGTGTGCGAGATACAGCGTACACCTGATTTAGGTTTAATTTAATTTTTGTCTTTGTTTGCAGTTAGTTATATAAGACTAATTTAAAACGGAATCTACGGAAACAACCACGGAAATATAAATGTTTTTCATATTTTGTAGCATTGAACGTCGAATAGAACAATTTTTATCTTGGCGCAAATGTGTGACTGTAACGCGACGGCTGTGGGTTCGATCCGCACTCGAGAGGATGAATTATTATTTATTAATATTTACATTTCTTCGTTCTGGCACCAATGCAAAAGCGTGGCGTTAAATTCCGCCACACAACATGCACTGGGGAACGAAGTGTTTTAGCAATAGGTTCCCTCTGTCTATCTTGCTAAACGCACAATACAGTGTAGCAAACAAAAAAAATATTTGGTATAAGATCTAAAATTATCAACACAGAATATATTAATTAATACATAATAGATATTAGACTGCTACCCTTGGCCGTACTGTTTTCCGAGTATGATCAACTATCGAGCCGTATTGCATAATAAGCATTACACGTCACAAATGTATCAGGAACAATTCCAACAACTTTTAACTAATATAAAAGCCGAAGTATCGCGGCTTTTGATGCAGTTAGTTTTTGAACTGATAGTAAAACAGAGCAATATGATGAAGCTGGTGGTTTTATCTGTTGTGGTGGCGTTGGTGGCCGCAGAGCCCATCGCTCCTCTTTGGGGCGGTCACCTTGGTGCTCCACTTCTTGCGGGCCCGTTGGCCGCCGCCGCAGCCCCTTTGGCGGCCGCTGCTGTCGCTCCAGTACCTATCGGTCTTGGCAACTACCGAGGCCCACTGTCTCTCGCACCTGGCCAGCCCGCTAATGTATTAGCTGTGGACGGCAGGCCTCTCGACACTCTCGATGTTAACTTAGACCGTGCTGCTCACCTCACTGCGAGGGCTTGGAATCCTGCTGGTCTTCATTTGTTGAAGAAAAGATCATTAGTAGCGCCTTGGGTCGCCCCTGTAGGCTTGCCCCTGGCTGCTCGTGTGATCGCCCCTGCACCTATCGCTGTAGCCGCTGCCCACGGACCTGTTGTAGCTGCTGCGCCAGTTGGCGCCTGGGGCTTGGGACACGGTGCCCGATTGGGACACCTTTGGTGAACATTATGTATAAATATTACGCAAAGCTATAATAATACAAAATAAAGAGAGTTATAAAAATATTTACTGTTTTTATCTTTAACTATTCTCAATTATTAAAAAATATATTATAACTATATAATATATATAAATATTTATTTTTTTACCATCTTCATGCTGTATCCCGCACACAGCAGGTCAGAGGGAACTTAGTGTTAAGACACTCCGTTCCTCACTTTCCGCCGAATACTGGAAGCATTACGTGTTGAGTGGTGGAACTTAACGCCACGCTTAGTCTCGACATCAGAGCGAAGAAATGGAAATTTAAATAAATATTTCATGTCTTCGAGTGGGGGTCGGACCCACAAATAGTCTCGTTTATAGTTTCACTTAGTGCCCCTGCGCCACGACTGGCCTCTATATAAATATAGACGATACAAGAGATTATAGACTTTAGAAATTATTAGTATATTAACCAACAATCACTGTAAATACATAGTTAGGGAACTGCTCATTTATCAAAATCAAATCAAATCAAATCATCATCCCGCACACGGCCCGAGCCTAGTGTAAAGACACACCGTTCCCCACTTTCCGCCGAGTTCTGGAGGCATTGCTTATTGAGTGGCGGAACTCAACGCCGCGTTTTGCCTCGGCACCAGAGCGAAGAAATGAAAATATAAATATAAGTAAATATTTTATCTCCTCGAGCGGGAATCGAACCCACAACCAGTCCATTTTACAGTCACTGCGCCACGACTGGCCTCTTATTTATCAACAAGACAAAATTTTACAAAAAAATGTAGATTTATGATTGTAGATTTATTTATTTCAACGTGAACGAGACTTATAAAAAGTAGAAAATCGAAATTCAGTCGTTTTGTATGAAATGTACCTAATTATACCTAATTCCCATTTTTTTGGAATGGATTAGTAAGTTCTCATTTCATGCCAAAATTCATATTTTTCACCAAATGTCTAAACGCTATGGGTATTGATTACGCAATGAATTTCGATGTATATACTTTCGTATCTTTTGGTTGCGTTGACTTTTAGAATTTTAAGTGTCCTGTGCGTAAGTAAGTAAGTTTATGTTATATTATTTTCAGTCATATATTTACGCAATCTTAAAAAAAATAGTCTTGACAAACGAGACGAACTACAGACAAACGTACAACAATGGGATTCTATAAGAGTTTCATTTTTTCTTTTGATATCCGGAACCATAAAAATGTAAAATATAAAAAATATTTTTTATGTATTAAATTATTTTCATTTATCTCGTAATACATAGCGTAGCAATCGATTTTCCCAATCAACTGTATGTCACTAAAAATAAACTGTAATTCTAAATGTCTGCCTAAGTAAAACAAGCATTCCTTTTTTAACCGACTCTCTCTCTCTCTCTCTCTCTGTAAGAAAAGGAGGTTGTTTATGACTGTATTTTTTTTATTAAAAACTTTTTTTTCTAAAATAACAATTTTCACCTACATATATTATTACATTAAGATGTACGTCAGTTGTCAACATATTAGACCTTATTATATACAGATTTAGACTATTATGCATGTAGAATAATGAAAAAGAAAGTTAGTTTCTTAACAATATTTAAGAGTATCTTATAAAAACTACATATCTTTAAACTTTTATATTTGACTGTACCACTGTCATAACACATGTACTTATACCAAAAACTAATTTATCTAGAAATTTTGCCCCGGAATTTTGAATTTGCCCCGGTCCCTTGACAATAACATTTTGCTCAGTATAAGCATGACGGCCTTGAAGGACGGCCAGGACAAAAAGAAAAAAAATTGCATTATTTTTTGTTTTCTTTTGATATTTCCTAATGATTAAAAAACAAATCCCTTTTATCCTAAATAATATACTAAGCACTAAATTATTAAATAAAATAAAACGATATTACTCACAACTTAGACGAAGTTGTAAAGTTAAGTTAGAGAAATTATTTTTTCCTTAAATTTTTTAAACTTAAAGACAGTAAATACGTGTACTCTTAAAACATATTAATTATCTTTAAATTATGTTTAACTCCAATTTTTTCTACAAACATCATAGTCAATTATTTTTATATATTATTTATTGGTATAATTAAAAATTAAAACAGTTAATATTTTTGTAACTCTCTTTATTTCGTATTATTATAGCCTAACGTAATATTTGTACATAGTGTTCACCAAAGTTGTCCCAATCGGGCACCGTGTCCCAAGCCCCAGGCGGCAACTGGCGCAGCAGCTACAACAGGACCGTGGGCAGCGGCTACAGCGATAGGTGCAGGGGCGATCACACGAGCAGCCAGGGGCAAGCCTACAGGAGCGACCCAAGGCGCTACTAATGATCTTTTCTTCAACAAATGAAGACCAGCAGGATTCCAAGCCCTCGCAGTGAGGTGAGCAGCACGGTCTAAGTTAACATCGAGAGTGTCGAGAGGCCTGCCGTCCACAGCTAATACATTAGCGGGCTGGCCAGGTGCGAGAGACAGTGGGCCTCGGTAGTTGCCAAGACCGATAGGTACTGGAGCGAGAGGAGCGACCGCCAAAGGGGCTGCGACGGCAGCCAACGGGCTCGCAAGAAGTGGAGCACCGAGGTGACCGCCCCAAAGAGGAGCAATGGGCTCGGATGCCACCAACGCCACCACAACAGATAAAACCACCAACTTCATCATATTGATCTGTTTTACTATCAGTCCAAAAACTAACTGTACCAATATTCCTCGTTGCTTCAGCTTTTATACTAGTTAAATTCGTAGCAGTTATTCCTGACACCTTTGTGACGTATCGTATTATGCAATAAAGCGTTGGTAGCTGATCATACTCGGAAAGCCATTCTAGCCAAGGGTAGCAGCGGCGATAGTGTCTATTAAATATTAGGAAATAAACAACAGAATTTAGAAAAAATCAAAATGTTGAATTAAATAATTAAAAATAATTATGAATGTCCTTAGTTTTTATTAAATATACATATTCTTATAATTTTAGTGTTTAGAATTTGTAGATATATTAAGCTAGCAAGTGGGTGCACAAAATTGACTTATCAAAATATTGTTTTATATTATAATCATTTCTATTAACTAAACACGCAATGCCTCATTCGGCGGAATGTGGAGAACGGAGTGTCTTAACACTAAGTTCCCTCTGCCTACTCTACTATAGGGGGATACAATGTTAAAGCTGAAATAAACTTATTATAGTAATATTAACTTAAATTAAAAAATCAAATCAAATCAAATCAGCTTCACGTTGTATCCCGTATATTTAAAAAACATAACATAGGTAAAAAGAACGTAATGTTACAAAAATATATACGTATAATAAATAATTAGCTTTATGTATATTTTATGAATATCAAATATCAACATTGCTCGTATTTTTTAGTTCGAAACAATCAAAAAATCTTATAGAAGTTACGATAATGTCGTAATTCTTATAGAAATTACGATAATGTTTTATGTTTTTTAAAACTCTGTTAAATGTGCTTATGTCAGTTAATAATTTAATTTAATGCTTCAGAAACAGCCTTGAATGTTACATTATTGATTTGGGTAATGATTTATAATATTCTTTGTAATATAACTGTAATAATTGCATATTAACTCCTGTACAGTATTTAAATTAGTTACATATATCATTAGCTAAATGTACAATTGGTAAATATGTAGTTATTACAGAAACGTAGTACAGAAACGTACACGTAGAAAGGATGTTTTTAGGCATTTTTATATATTTATTTTAAATTAGCGGCCCGCCCACGGCTTCGCCCGCTTAAAATACATGATTATTGATTTAATAAGCAGAATTGATTGACAACTATAATGACTTCTAATATGTTTTTTTTATTACTTTAATCTGTAATATTCTAATATGATTTTTTTACGATATTATCGTAATTTCTATAAGACTTTTTGATTGTTTTGAACTAAAAAATACGACTAATGTTGATATTTGATATTCATAAAATATACATTAAGCTAATTATTTATTATATATATATATATTTTTCTAACATTACGTTCTGTTTACCTATGTTATGTTTCTTAAAGCTCTGTTAAATGTGCTGATGTCACTTAATAATTTAATGTACTGCTTCAGAAAGATCCTTAAATATTAAATTATTGATTTGGGTAAGGATTCATAATATTCTTTGTAAAATAACTGTAATGATTGCATATTAACTCCTGTACAGTTTTTAAATTAGTTACACATTATTAGCTAAATGTACAATTGGTAAATATGTAGTTATTACAGAGTACACGTAGAAAGGATGTTTTTATGCATTTTTATATAGATTTATTTCAAACGAACGAACGATTTAAAAAATCTATGTATTTGCTTGATATCTCTTTGACGATCAAATCGTTCTTTATCTCTGTGTTGAATTAATTACGATTTAAACTTAACTGTTATGATTTATGAAGGTAATCTCCACTAACAATTCAATTACTTTATTGTATAAAATATTGTATAATAGTGCTTCAAAAAAATATTTTTTTATCAACAGTCATATAACCAAGACGTGTCGAATGTCACTCTTTAGCCAGGAATCTTACCAGCGCGATTGCTATATAACATTCGCAGGCAAACTAATGCCTTGAGCTCATTCAAATGACGATAACTTTTTTTTAATGAACCAATTTTGATGAAATAAACTTTAATTGTTAAGCTGAGTTAAAACAAAGCTATTGGTGAACTTTTAAGTAAATCGGTTCAGTACAGTTCAGAGAAAAATGTGACCATACATATCGACAGACAGACAGACAAGAAATTAAAAATTTTTTTTTTTTTTCTATTATTCTTTTTAAGTGTCTCTCTATCCATTTCAGTCAAAGTTACTAAATGTATAGACAAAATATTTTTACTGTCTTATTATATATAGAGATAAATATATATTATTAAATATAAATATATAATATTTTTTTTAGCTTCACACTGTATAGCGCACACAGCAGGATAAATAGAAAATTGTGGAGGCATTGCGTGTTGAGTAGCGTATCTCAACGCCGCGCTTTGCTTTGATACCAAAGCGAAGAAATGAAAATTTTTAATCATTTTCTCGAGTGGGAATGGAACTCACAACTTGTTGCGTTTATAGCCAGGCGCCTGCACGCCTACGCCACGACTGGCCCAAAACAGTAATTCTCTTATAATATTTAACTTACATTATTTTTAACCGTCTGAAAATCAAATGAAGTTGATTACTACAAATGCAATGAATATAAATTTACATCATTACATTGTGAAGAGCAGTATAGAATCGCTCCTCATATTGATGATTGTAAGGAAGGCAAGGCTACTGTGCTTCCTAATTTACATCTATGATTATAAGGCAGCAGACCGTTTCTGTTAAAGAACTCTCTCTCTCTCTCTCTCTCTCTCTCTCTGCCTATCCTATATAGGGCATATTGCTACAACACGTACTAGCTATACTTTGCCTCTTTATGGCCTTATATATAAAAGGAATCATCATCACTCAACGGACAATGATGTCAAAAGAGAAAATAAAATAAAGATTCTTCCTGCTATTAAAATAATTAAATAATAATGATAAACATAAGTATATATAGTATATATTTATTATTATTATTTTTCTTTAAGAACCAGACGAAACTTAAGCCGTCTTGACGCAGGGGCACAAGGGCAAAATCAGTGTCTGTCACTGGGAATCATAAAGTTAAACACATATTAGGCGCACTTTATAGTTTTAAACGAAGATGGGAAAATGATACCTATATTTATTTAGAAAATGTATAAAAATTTGAGCGTAGCGAGACTCGAACCCGCGCCTCCTGGAATCCGATCAGAGAAATCAAATTTTTATACGTTTTCTAAATAAGTATTTTTCTTTCCTAAGTGTGGAATAACAATGTTTAAAAATACCTATATTTGTCAACTATTACCCAATAATTCTTACAGATATAACCGTAGCAATAAGAAACCAAAAGCAAATTGAATACCAAAAGAGGGTCGAAAGTCTCTACATGAAAAAGACATGTCAAAATATAAGAAATACGAGTGAGCGGAATAAAGTATAATCATTTTTTTTTAGTTTCACGCTGTATCCCGCATAAGCTGGGTAGGCAGAGGGAACCTAGTGTTAAGACAGTCCGTTCCCCACTTTCGAATGGGGAAATCGAGTGGAAATCGAACTCACAACCGTCGCGCTTACGCACGCTTGTGATCCTACGCCACGACGGCCTCTGTTAATTTTGATATCATATTAATGTAAGTAAAATAATAATATAAACTGAATATTTCTGACATCATGGTAGTACATTGGGACACTATCTGACTGAATGCGGCAAAGTAATAGGGTCACTTCGACTTGGAGAGTTGATAGTACTTCCATTAATTAAATTTTCCATACATTATTAGATCCCAGTAGTGTCTCCAAAAGTGGTAGAGAATAAATAATGAAGTGCTTTAACATTGAATTTTTACTCTTTCTCTCTACTTACCACGCTATATGAGGGAAAACGATGAAGTTAATAAAAAAATTCTCTTTATTTTGAATTTATACTGAAAAGTACTCCAGTCTCTAACAGTTATTTTTTATGCATTTTTTATTTCTTAATTTAAAATGGTATCAATAGTTTAGATGATATAAACAAAAAATGTAGTATACAATTTATTCCAAAATCAAAAATAATAATAAAAATTCTTATTAAGTAAAGATTTTCTGTATTTAGATTTTATGGTCCATAAGAAACTCTATGTTTGCTTTTATAGCGCAAAATTGTAACAATTATTGATTATTAAAAAAAAACGATATATTATGGTAACTCTCTTTATTTCATTTGATTTTTACAGATTCAACCTAAATTTTTCACCAAAGGTGTCCCAAACCAATACCGTGACCCAAACCAATACCGTGACCCAAACCTACTACTGGAGCTGCAGCTACAACAGGGGCATGAGCAGCCACAGCGATGGCACCGGGAGCAATGATTCTACCAGCGAGAGGTACACCAATTGGGGCCAAAGGTCCAACAATGGACCTTTTCTTCAAGAGATGAATTCCAGCAGGGTCCAGAGCCTTCGCAGTGAGGTGAACAGCGCGGTCAACGTTAACATCAAGAGTGTCTAGAGGCCTGCCATCAGCAGCTATGATGTTAGCAGGCTGTCCAGGTGCAAGAGACAAAGGCCCGCGGTAGTTGCCAATACCAAGAGGTACTGGGGCTACGGCACCCCATGCACCAGCCACTAATGGAGTTGCGAGTGCTCCTCCCCACAGAGGAGCTATGACGCTGGGTTTAGCAGCAGCCAATGCCACCACGACCGATAACACCACTAACTTGAACATATTGATCTGATTCACTGTTACTTCAAGATTCAACTGCATAACGATCTTCGCTACAACACCTTTTATACTAGTTTAAAACGTAGAAATTATTCTAATATCTTTGTGACGTTCCGTATTATGCAATAAGGCGTTGGTTGCTGATCATTGTACCAAGGATAGGCCAGGTACTTATATCAGCTATCAGTCAAAATAATTACCATAATAGACCTTATAGAGTTAGAAATTAGTCCTGTATGACATTAACAGACATCGCAATCTTTCCGCATCACAAAGGACCCTTCACTTTATTTATATATGATAAAAATAATTTATTACAAATATGTACCTTTACTAAGCCTAATAAGTCATGTGTTTATAAACAATAATTATTTTTGTACAAAATTTCACTTCCTCGACTATATTGTGTAAAAAAAATTTACAAGCTTGTCAACATTGAGTGACCCAATTTTTATTTTACTATAAATAAATTTGAATTAAAATAGAACCAAAATGGTTGACAGTGTTTCTAAGAAACCATTTAAAATGGACCTCCAAGATCAACAACCCCAAATGCCTTACAAAGTGTTTTTGTAAGTTTTTATGGAAAAGTTCGCAATAGCCCTTTATCAGAAAAACGTATCTGGTTTTTATCTCTAAATGGGTTCATTTGAAATAGTTAAGTCCAAGTTTATTCGAATTACAGTGGTTCTTCCATAGAAGAAAATTAAAACAATTATGCAGGTATTCGATACGATTGTTATGATGATTTAAAAAAAATAGTGTTTTTTTTTCTATATAAAGCATTTTTCTTGTGCAATTGTTGCATCAAATTAACAAAATGTTGTAGGAAAACTTTCTTTTCTTTAAGATAAACCTATGTACATAATTATATATTTATATTTGAACTATTTAAATTGTATCTTTAATTCCACTAATTGTTCTTGACACGATAGAAATATGTATTATATACATTTATTTATTAAGGATAGATTATTTTATTGATAAAATTGTAATATTTGAAAGTCTCATTACATTTTTTTAACTATGCGTTACATTTTATATTATTCCTAATAAACAACATTTAAAGTGACACAAGGTTGTTCTATAAATCTTACAAACCTAGTTTTAAGTAATAAAGACAAATTAAAATATTAAATATTATATTTCGTCTTTATTACTTAATCGCTTTTTATGGTCAAGTAAGAAAAGAAATGACCATTACACTGTGACCATCATAACTAATTTCCTAAATATTTAATATTTTACAAGTATAATAAGAGGCCAGTCGTGGCGCAGGGGCACAAAATTCGCCTGTTAATCGACTGGTTGTGGGTTCGATCCCCACTCGAGGAGATGAAATATTTATTTACATTTATATTTTCATTTCTTCGCTCTGGTGTCGAGGGGAAAACGCGGCGTTGAGTTCCGCCACTCAACACGCAATGCCTCCAAAAATTGGCGGAAAGTGGGAACGGAGTATCTTAACACTAGGTTCCCTTTGCCTACCCTGCTGTGTGCGGGATACAGCGTGAAGCTGAAAAAAAAAGTATAATAGGAATAACGGAAAATATAATAAAATAAAACCAACCAAATGCATAACTCTAAAAAAAAGGTAAAAATAAGAGCCAGCAATTAGGGCGGTCGACGAACCTGAAAGAAAATAATAAGATTTCTTTCATATCTCGTCTTATGTTACTTAGTTCGAAAAATAAATTGGACAAAAAAATAAAATTGCTTATAATACTTAATAATTGTATAGGCCAGTCGTGGCGCAGGGGCACAATGTGACTGTAAAACGAGACAAGTTGTGGGTTCGATTCCCACTCAGGGAAAATTAATTATTATTATAAGTATTCATATTTCTTCGCTCTGATACCAAGGCACGGCGTGGCGTTGAGTTCCGCCACTCAACACGCAATGCCTACACTAAGTTCCCTCTGCATACGTGGCTATATACAGGATACAGTGTGAAACTGAAAAAAAAAACTTATAATAAAAAAATTATTTATTAGTAGTAACAAATAGAATTTTTCAAATAGCGACTCAAATCACTGGACGACTACGCGAGACGGTCGACCTAAAATTTTGCATACAATGCAGAAACTATGCAGGAATTTTGTTATTACAGTAACAATATATAATATTCTCACAATATCCATAAACCGAGTTCGTATAAAGATCCGATTATATTTCGCTTAGTTGGTGTCATGTTAGTGACAGCCTATTAATTAGGTATAAACGGTGTTATAGCGCATTAAAACAAAGGAATGTAAACAATGATTACGGGCTTATATTTTTGATCCTGCATGGGGTACCTTAAAAAACATCTTATGAAACGGAATCCTTATAGGGATAAAGGTTCCGTTCCGTAACGGTTCCGTTACATACAGACGGTCAACAAAGCGATCCTTAACTTTGTTGGCCGTCTGTATGTTGTCTGTTTGTCTGTCTGTCAAGACCTCATGACCTCGCGTGGAGGACGCGGTCATGAGAAAATTGATGCACGCGCACGCAAATTTAAGTTTGTTAACTTTATTGACCGCGTAACCAAAACTTTTAGGCTTTAGGATTTTTCCCATTATTAAGTTACAATAATGAAATTTAAGTTACAATAATGAAAAGTAAAAACTTACAATACAAATAAAGAATAATGAAAATTTCAACTACAGAAAAACACCATTACAAACTATATTTGTTGTTTATTTCAAACAAAAAGAGTGCTAGTTTAAGTTTCTCAACTTTTGTAAGTCATACTTTCTACTGACATACAATCCTAAAATTGATACCGAACCCTCGATGGGCGAGTCCGACACACACTTGACCAATTTTTGATTTATATATAGAATGTATACCCATCCCGTAATTAGTTCGACCACCCAGTTCAGTGTCCTGGAAGTGGAACAACAGGGATGATCTTTATTAGTTTATCTCTTCCGTACAAATTTAACCTTATTTACGTAAGCATTAATTAACGTCTCTTAGTGCAAGTATGTATGTGATATTCACATACCAAAATTTCTATACTCTTGAAACTATTATTCAAAGATTTGGTTTTACTTTAGTAAAATATTATAGGCTTCTTATAGGTCAAATAATTCTGGTATTTTTGATAAAGCCAATATATATTTTAACGTTATACAAAACTTGATATTATTATAAGCATAATAAGATAGATATTTTTTTATTCTATTTACATGATTCTTTCTGAGAAGTCTTAGAACATAAATGTGAAAGAAATATCGTATCATATTTATATTAATTAAAACATTAACATTTAATGTCTTCTTTTACATTACAGAGTAAATAAGTATGTATGTCTGCATGTTTGTAATGAATAAACTCAATACGTGAGAAATACATTTTTAAAAATCTTTTACCATTAGAAAGCTACATTATTACTAATAGGCTATATTTATTACTAGAAAAATTTTGAAATCCCTAGTAAAACTACAATATTATAAAATTAAGGAGTTAAAAAAATCATAAAATGTCTTAACATAAAAATGTTGTACAAATTGAAAGAATATATCAATATCTGCAAAAACAATCCCGAAGTCATATCCCATTATTTTCGTATTGAAAATACATCTACTTTTTTACAGTTTTATATTACATAGAAATGCCCACCATGTTATCCATATGTTTACGAGTATATTAATCTTTGTCCAAATATCAATTAATTTCGTATTCTAGACTGTTTTAATACCTGCAAATCTAAAAATATCAATCTAAACTGAATCTGAACCTATGTATAAACCACTCTCAACAATGCGATCAATTCCAAGATGCCGTTATCATTATTATATTTCAAAAATTATATATAAGCGTGCTTCTTTCATCAAAATCGGGACCTACAAACAATATAAATTAAAATAATTTTTATTACATATCAATTTATTGTATGGTAGAAAGTAATATGAAATATTTTTTTAATGGATTTGGAAAAATGACACTTTAGTTATAACTGTTTGGGTTACTCTCTACCTTAAGTAAGTCCTCAATCTAACTCTGGAGTTGTTAGAAACTTATAAAATTACTAGAGGGCGCGCGCGGCTTCGCCCGCTTATTAGGAGTGAATTCTAAAAAAACCACGAAACACGTGTTCAATAAAATATTTTTAACAGTCTGAATTTAAATTGTTATAAAAATCGGTGGCAATTTAAAGATTTTTCCATATAAACTTTCAACCCCTTATTTGAACCCTTCAATGAAATATTTTTAAGAGTCTGAATTTCAAATTTTATAAAAATCGGTACAGATTATTTTTTTTTTCCATACAAACTTTCAACCCCTATTTCATCCCTTTAGGGTTAAAATTTTTCAAATTCCCTTCTTAGTGGATGTCCAGAATATGAAAATAAACATCTGCCCAAATTTCACGTTTCTACCATCAGCGGTTACGGCTCTGCGTGCGTCTGTCAGTCAGCACAAGTCCTTTTATATATATAGATAGTAGTAAAAAAAATCCTCAACGTGCATAGAATAATCCACAATCCCAATTAATTTCCCGGAGCCAACAAAAACTTAGAGCGAATATTTATTTGAGGGATGTTTTGAACCAAAACGCAAGTTATAAAAATAGCAAGCAAATACCGTCAATATCGGACAGCACGTCATCTTGCCGACATTGGTTATTGAGTACCCGAGGTATCTTCACGAAAAGCGCAAGGTATGTGCACAACTACTGATTGCCAGATCTTTTCGGAACTTTTACCAATAATTCGGAACGGGACGAAATAAAGTACAATTTTTTGCCCGGTCTACAGTCTTTTGCTATTCTTACTTCATTCATTCGTTCGACGTAACCAAAACAAACTAAGCACGTTCTTCTTCATTCTCACCGTGACATCCTTCTACTACTCTATCGTATGCTATTCTGTTTATCTTTTCTTTCATTCTTCTTCTGTAATATTCACGTTACGCTGACATATGGCAGCGTCAGTAAAATGATTGGCCGTACACTTAACGTCTCATAATTGCAGCATGCCTTTCCTCATCCATCTCGTATCTTCCTTTTCTACTGAACATACTTCCCAAATATACCAATTCATTCACTTGTTTTAATATCTTATCATTCACACTGATCTTGCATTACGTCTTTTCTTCATTTCTTTTAAATACCAGAACCTTTGTCATAGTGACAGCTATCCAAATACAAATTTAAAAAAAATATACTTAAACAAGATTGTAAACTATACGAATAAAAAATAAAACACATAAATATACCTATTAAATGAATAATTGTTCTATAGCTTTGAAATATTTTTAAAATCCAAAAAAAGGGAATTATATAGAAATTTAATATCAATATAATAATTGAACCAGCGCAGCATCTTATAATTCATTTTTCTCTATTTCTATAATTCATCTTACATTTAAAATGTTTACTTGCCTACTTCTGGATTCCGGAACATATTCGCAAAATAAACGACGCGGCTATAGTCTAGTTTCTGAGTGCGCTACGAACACCACTTTTAAGGTCATGGTAAACAGAATACACAAGTTCAAAAGCGAATAAAACTTCGTGTAAGTACAACGTGTGTGTTGTGTTGCAGCGATAATAATTTTTATTTTATTTCTTTTTTTTGTCAAAGAATGGAACATAAAACTTCTTATTTTCAATAAAAAATATTGACTTTAATTATCTGTACCGAGACAACTTTTTTGTGGTGGAAACTAACGGTGCACTGTGTCACGTATCAATACACGCAAATGAAAGTAATTTAAATATCGAACACTCAGTCAATATGATTACATAATTTATAATATTATTTAAAAAATATATATTACTTACATATCAATACATTTTAAAAATTTCATGTATGTTTAGGAAAATATAAATTATTCCAAAATCGGTAATATACATAATATTAATATAAAAAATAGGTCTTAAAGTAAAAAAATAATTATTTTGGAAAACGACTGAGAATGTTCTATACAGTTTTAAAAAGTAGTTAAAAAATGCTTGTCTATTGTTAAAGGTTATATCTATTTTATAAATGACAACAGGAAATTGGAAGTGAACTGCATTATCATTTTCACTCATAAATAAGTGAGATTATTTTTGTAAAAAACAGATTTAAAAATTTGCCTGTTGAGTCTTTTGCGCAGGGCAAGAAACTTGGCGGAAATTTTTCTTCTCAGGTCTGAAGCAGTATCTTTAGTGGACCAGTGGCAAATTATATTTGACATTCAAAAAATTAAGCTTGTAAATTCTTATCTATACATATAAATAAAATTTAAGTGTCTGTCTGTAGTTTTGAAATAACCGTGTTGTTCAATTGCATATAATTTTTTCCTTCTTTCTTTAGTCGTTTCGCTCTTGATAGTGTTCGTCGTGGTCGTCGTTTTAAAGTGTTTTACACGATATTAAAACACAATCAAGCAAGTTAATCGATTTTTATGGGATTTTCACTGACCTGTACAGTAACATACGGAGCAAGATATGGGCTATGTAGATAGTGATTTGCGCAAAAAAAAATTCCAGCGCACTCTTTCAAATTTAAATTAATCTTTCATAATTTTGTTTTACAAAAAAACGATTTTTTTTTTTTATGAGGAAAGGAATAAATTTCTACCTTATTTACTTATTTCTTACTTTTTAGTACTGGATAATGAGATTTGAAAGAGTGCATGTCCACCAGTCACTGACGATTCGAACCCTGTAACTTCTATCGCTACACTATAAAAATATTTTGCTATTGCGTTAAAGACATACATAGAGATCTAACATATTCAAAAAATAATTAAAATCGGTTATTCAGACATCGGAAATCGGACATCGACTTATTTACCTGTCCGCATCACGTGGAATGAGTGAGTGACTGACAGACATACTGACTGATAATAATCTATAAATGTAACAAAAATAACTCAAATTAACAATGACGTTTATATAAGATTTGTAAGTTAAAGAACTCACAAAATCTTAATTTTTCTAAGTAAACCCCGACAGAAAAAAAAAATAAGAAAATATATTTTTTGTTGTATATTATCTATCATTGAGCAGGAAATCGGAATTATGTCGCAAAATTCGTAAATTTAAAACTATTTATAAAATTATGTTTTCTTTGGGAAGCAATTTGAACTCGTATAACTATACCATGACTTAGCCTAAAAAATAAAATAAATCAGCTTCACGTTGTATCCCACTCACATCAGGGTAGGCAAAGGGAACCTAGTGTTAAGACACTCCGTTCCCCACTTTCCGCCGAATTCTGGAGGCGTTGTGAGTGGCGGAACTTAACGCTGAGCTATTGCCTTGACACCAGAACGAAGAAATGAAAATATAAATTTCAATAAATATTTTATTTCCTCGAGTGGAGGTTGAACCCACAACCAGTCGCGCTTACAGTCACTCTTTGTGCCACACCACGACTGGCCTTAGCCTTACCAGAACACAATAATCACCAAAATGTAAAAAAAGAAAAATCAATTTCAATACAATAGAACCTTAATATCGTGTACAATTTAATATGTAACAATTTCCGGTATTGAACGAAACCGGACAGCATTTCAAGGATACCACAACCTGTACGTAAAAAAATTAGCAAAAAAAACTCGACCAACTATCGACCAGCCCACTTCCTTCTCAATCTTATATGCGTGTATTAAATCTTGTTAAGCGTAAAATATGCTTTTGCTTAATCGTAAGTTATAAAAGTTTATGAGAAAAAGTTGCATTTTAAACAGTCTGAGAAATATCTTGATATCATGTATTAAGTTAAATAAAAATAAAATAAATCAGCTTCACGCTGTATCCCGCACGCAGCAGGGTAGGCAGAGGGAACTTAGTGTCATAAGACACCCCGTTCCCCACTTTCTGCCGAATTCTGGAGGCATTGCGTGTTGAGTGACAGAACTCAACGCCGCGCTTAACCTCGGCACCAGAGCGAAGAAAAGGAAATATACATTTAAGTAAATATTTCATCTCCTCGTGTGGGGATCGAACCCACAACCAGTCGGTTTTACAGCCACACTTTGTGCCACTGCGCCACGACAGGCCTCCTTTTTAAATAACCATAAATGTATTAAGTTCACTTTATAAATAGGGTACTATATATTAAAGGTAACTACACAACTCATTGATTATTATACTATTATACTATCTTTTTTGTGCTATTTAAGTATACAGGAAAAGTTGTTGAAAATATTTAACAAAAAAAATTGCCAACATACTTTTTTTTATTCAATTGGACCTTCTCTTATTCTGATCTGACCTTATCGTAATAATGAAACCGAAAGAGATGTGCTCTCACACTCAAATACTGGTTTGTATAAGCAATAAAAATATACAGGTGGAAGCGTCTGCGCTCCTTTTACGGGAGCAATATAGCGCATATAGGGTAAAATATTTCAAATTAATACCTAAAAAAAATATTCAAGATTGGTCAACAATTTAGACGTAGGATTTTTTTCAACTAAACAATGTTCAACTTCACCGCCTATACCTACGACTGGAATCAAGAATTCCATGAGGGCGTGTGCGATGTTGTCGCTTTGATAAGTCTATATGCAGCATTATTAACTTATAGCGTTTTGTTTTAAACAAAATAAATAAATTTATTATTTATTTTGTTCATTATCATAAAAATTATATATATATATATATATATATATATATATATATATATATATATATATATATATATATATATATATATATATATATATATGTACTTACAATAATATATGAGTACAATGAAAAGTATAGGAACCAATGCACCAAAGGCCTTTAGTTACGTATAAGGAGAATAAATCTAATAAATAGTTATTAACAACAATTGAATTAATGACACAGATAAGTTGACCTAATATAGAAAGGTTATTAAAAAAATGTTTTCTTTTGTTTTAATATTTATTAACGACAAGGAATATATTATGAAAATATTAATATTGCTTTTCACATTGGGAATCAATGAATTGTTGTTATCCCAAATTTACAAATAGGTATAAAATTTATTAATCTTATATTCTGGACCTATATTTATATATCCTATATTTATCCTATGTTGGCAATTACTAATATGGTTAAACTTTCTAATCAAGATTTTATTTTCTTAAAAAGAATACACGTTTTAATTACAAAAAAATTAAAACTATTTAAAACAATTTATTATGTCTAATCGAACAAAGAAACGATAACATAAATAACGATAACTATAACTAACTTCACGCTTTATCCCTAGCGGGGTAGTTAGAGAGAACGGAGCGCCAAACGCTACGGTCTCTACATACCTCTTCCACCTCGTCCACTGTCATGAACCTCTTCATATATACCCTCCGGGGGTCCTCATACTTTTTACGTGACCTTCCTCCAGTATCTTTGATACTGTGTATTCGAAGGTCAACCGAGGTCTCCCCCTACCTCTCTTACCGCTGACTTTTCCATTATAAATCTTTTTTGCCATTCTTTCATCACTCATTCGTTCGACGTGCCCAAACCAGCTGAGCACGTTCTTCTTCATTCGCACCGTGACATCCTCGCTAGTACCTGCCATTCTGTGTACCTCTTCATTGCAGATTCGATCAGCTAAGCTGACTCCGCATATCCTACGAAGAGATCGCATCTCCACAGCATTCATCTTTCTTTCATTCTTCTTCTGTAATACCCACGTTTCGCTGCCGTATAACAGAGTAGGTACTAAAACTGCATTGTGTACGTCCAAACGCGCAGCTGTGCTGACGTGTCGCCGTCTCATCAATGCAGCTAAGGCTCTGTTAACCCTGTTATCGGCAGCCATACGCCTTTCCACATCCATGTCGTATCTTTCATCTCTACTGAACATACTTCCCAAGTATACCACTTCATTCACTTGCTCTAATATCTTACCATTTACACTGATCTTGTATTCCGTCCTTTCTTCATCTCTTTCAAAAAACATACATTTAAATAAATATATAATTTCCTTGAGTGGCGACCGAACCCACAACCAGTCGCGCTTACAATCTAGACTCAAAGACTAGCAAAAAATATTATTATATAATAAATTATTATCTATCTATCTGTCAATACCATTTCTGTACTTCTCACTGTTCACAGTTGAGAATTCGAACTATCTTACGGCGAGTGGTCAACCGCGCAGATCACCTTGATCCATTTAAGCTGAGACCAGTATTGTAGAGCTTAATATAATTATACAAAAGGAACCAATAAAAATATATGAGTGATAAAACATTTAGTGTCTTCTTGTCAGTCCATAATAATTAAAGTTGTAAAAAGACGAATAAATTAAGTATTGTTTTATTTGTCCATATGAAAGCAAAAATGTATGCAAATACATATATGTACCTATACTAGTACGTATTTAAAATTATTAATATACATATTTTCTATGTATTCTCTTGTAAACTAATTATGTCCCAGGTTAGGAAGAGAGAGATAAAAACCGCACGCAGCAGGGTAGGCAGGGGGAACCTATGTTAAGACACTCCGCTCCCCACTTACTGCGGAATTCTGGAGGCATTGCGTATTGAGTGGCGGAATTTAACGCCGCGCTTTGACTCGAGACCGGAGCTTCCAGTTCGGAGTTCGGAGTTTCCAGAAATGGAAGTATAAATTTAAATAAATATTTAATCTCCTCGAGTGGGGATCGAACCCACAACCAGTTGATTTTAGTCACACTTTGTGCCTCTGCGCCACGACTGGCCTCTTCCAGAATTCAGAAGGCATTGCGAGTTAAGAGACGGAACTTAACGCCACGCTTTTCCTCCCCACATCGACCCACAACTTTTGCGCTTTTAATTTGGCCTCAACTTAAGTTATCTTATGTTTGTTTGCTTATTTATTATGATTACGATTTAAAAATATTAATCTGTGATTTTAATTCGATACAATATAGTAAATATAGTATAGAAAAATATTTAAGAAATATTACGTATATAACAATATAACTTGTAAATAACAATATAGATACAGACAGACATGTATAATTACTAAAATATGAAACCGTCGTGGTGCAGGCTCACAAGATGTGCTATAATGCGACAGGTTGTGGGTTCAATTCTCACTCGAGGAAATGTATTATTACTTATTAATATTTTTATTTCTCAGCTCTGGCACCAAGACAAAGGCCCAGCGTTGAGTTCCGCCACTGAACACGCATTGCTTCGAAAAATTTGGCGGAAAAGTGGGAAACTTAGTGTCCTAACGTAGAATTAGGCATGCACTATGTGCATGCTTTTTTTATATTTCTATTTGATAGAAGAAAACAAATGATACCTACCATTTGCTTTCTTTTTCCATAACGGTAGTAAAAAGCTATATTAAATTTGATTTAGTGTCTCTATATCATACAAATATAATAAAACTGGTAAAGTATCTCAAGGATTTTTTAAAGGAAATTAAAAACTAATAATAATAGAAATTAAATAGGCTGCTGAACAGTTTATAAATACATTGTACTATGTTATTTTGCTTATTAATTTAACGATTTCATATTAATTTATTTAAAATCTACATAGTGTACTTTGTAATCAAATCTATTTAACATCCGCTTCGCTTTTATGGTAATGTATGTTGGGTGGCGGTTTACGAACTGCGATACGATCAAAATAATACATAACATATTTAATTTAAAATCAAAAAAATCTAATAGAAACAGAGTAGCGGTTTTTTTTTTAAATATCAATATAATACAAGACTAATAGATAATACTAAAATATTTAAAAAAAAACCTTAAATAAGGGCTTTTATTTTTTTTACCAATGTTATTCTTTCTTCTTTTGCCAATTTCAATGTTTCTGCAATTTCCATTTTAATTGCCAGCTTTATTCTTTTAAATTAATTGACTAAACATATTAATTAAATTAAAAAAAAATATTAAACATATTACTTAAATAAAATAGCAATAATTTTATTAATTTTCCAATAAAATATAGATTAAGGTATAGACAATATAGTTTAAAAAGTACATACAAATATATAATAATAATATACGAGTACATATATATTCTATAAAATATGAAGGTTACACTATGAAGTATGAAGGTTTTCTTTCTGTATAACTTGTATTGTGAGAAATACTATAGTTGTCACTTGTCAGATAAACTAGATTGTTCCACATTTCTAGGAAACCTATTGTCCGTATTCATTGAGCTTGGAAAGCAATATACGCAATAGACAAAGGCTATTTATTAACATAATTCTGTGTTTTATTGTGAACTTTATGTAATTTCATTTGATTAATTATTATTTATTAATATTTAAGAATAAGTAAGGCTAGTCGTGGCGCAGCGGCACAAAGTGTGACTGTAAAACCGATTGGTTGTGGGTTCGATCCTCACTCGAGGAGATGAAATATTTACTTAAATTATATTTCCATTTCTTCGCTCTGGTGTCGAGGTTAAGCGCGGCGTTGAGCGGCCACTTAACACGCAATGCCTCCAGTATTCGGCAGAAAGTGTGGAACAGAGTGTCTTACATTAGGTTCCCTCTGCCTACCCTGCTGTGTACGGGATACAGCGTGAAGCTGATAAAGAATAAGTAACAAATGTCGATACAACTACAACGTAAGAATAGGTACAATGTAAGAATAGATCATTTTGTAAGCTTTCTATTACTATATATTTTTTAACTTTACTTAGTTTATCTATAGGTTTTTAAAGAGTAAAGCAGGAAAAAACTTTGAATTTACTATTTGGAAATACATGGAAACTTTTAAATATATGTGACCAATATTTATCAAGAGGAACTTAACCCTATTCTCTCTAATTTTTCTCTTATTTTTTTCTCTAAATTTTCTCTAATTTTTAAATAGTTATATTATTGCTCTAGCTTCATTGTGACTATACATCAATAATACTACAGTAGATAAGGCACTGACGTTTTACAACTCTCGCTATAATCAAATATAATATTGGTATCCAGATAACATCGTATATTAAGGTATATGTTCGCTTCGAACTACCAATTTTATTGGCCCAAAACTCAGAAACAGTATTTTTACCAGTATTTTTAACAATATAGTTACCTAACCTTAATTTAATATAAAATATAATATAAAATTTGCTTGCAAATTTAAGTGAATAATTAAAATAAATATAGAATTTTGTTGTTTTTAAACTAACTACCTACTATATGCCTTCCTTTTCCTTCCTTATATATATATTGGTTAACCTCTATGTTAAAAATATAAAAATAGTTTAATTACTACTTATAGTTTGTTATTGGCATTCCATTAACAGTTAGTGTTAGGTATGTGTCGCAATAGCGGCTGACGAAATGACCCTATGACTTGCATCATTGACATTCAACTTTTACTTGGACTAAATAATGGTGGAATATTAGTATTTATAGGAAAACTTTTTGAAAGCTGTATTATTACTACACTGCGGGTAACCCATGCCGATATTATATACAACGTTTTTCTTTCTTTTTTTAGCTTCACGCTGTATCTCGCACATGACAGGGTAGATAGGGAGACCTGGGTACCTAATGTTAACAAGCTCTTTTTCATTAAGACCGGTACGGTCCGGATCGGACCGGTATTTTGATGGTTATAGGGCTAAGTTTCCGTTTCCCATTTTCACCGAATTCTTGCGAAGTTGCGTGTTGAGTGGCGGAACTCAACGCTGTTGTTTGTCTTGTAATTAGAACAAAGAAATGAAAATATGAAATATTTCATTTCTTCGAAAGGGTATGGAACCCACGACATTCGCGTTTACAGTCGCACACTTGTACCCCAGCGCAACACTTTAATTTATACATTTATATAAATATAAATATATAAATAAAGAAACGTTTATACGTTTTCTTAATAAGAATAAATATAAAAATAAAAAAAAATGATTTTAAGAATAAATATAGTTGCTATAAATTAACTAACAATTGTTTTTTTTAATACAACTTGTTAATTTCATATACGAACAATAAACATGACCTACAATGTATCCGGACAAGGTTGTTCCTAGCATTTATATCTAGTATATCAAATCAATAATATAACAATTATACAATTTTTGATACCTCTATTATCTCTATATATAATAAAACAGTAAAAAATATTTTGTCTGTACATTTAGTAATTTTGACTGAAATGGATATAGGGACAAAGCAAAAATATTTTTTTTGAATTTCTTGTCTGTCTGTGTGTATGTATGTGTAAACCTCTGAAAGTAATGAACCGGTTTACTTAAAAGTTTTCCAATTTCTTTTAACTCAACATATAAAGTTTTTTCATGAAAATTGGTTTATTAAAAAAAGGTTATCGTCATTTAAATGAACTCAAGGTATTAGTTTGCCTGCGAATGTCATATAGCAATCGCGCTGATAAGATTCCTGGCTAAAAGAATGACATTCGAAACGTCTTGGTTATATGACTGTTGATAAAAATATATATATTTTAAAGCACTATTGTTCAGAGTACAAACAATAAAGTAAGCAAAATTGAATTGTTAGTGAAGGTTACCTTCGTAAATCATAACAGTTAAGTTTAAGTCGTAATTAATTCAACACATAGATAAAACCCCGATTTGATCTTTAAAGTAAATATATTCTTCGGTTCGTTCATTCGTTTGAAATAAATCTATATAAAAATGCCTAAGAACATCCTTTCTACGTGCACTCTGTAATGACTACATTTACCAATTGTACATTTGGCTAATAATATATGTAACAAATTTAAAAATTGTACAGGAGTTAATATGCAATCGTTACAGTTGTTTTACAAAGAATATTATGAATCCTTCAAATCAATAATTTAACATTTAAGGCTGTTTCTGAATGAGTAAATTAAATTATTCATTGATTTCAGCACATTTAACGAAGTTTTAAAATTATGATAGACCTACATTACATAGGTAAAAAGAATGTAATGTTACAAATATATACGTATAAGAAATAATTAACTTTATGTATATTTTTATAAATATCAAATTTCAACATTGGTCGTATTTTTTAATTCAACACAATCAAAAGTCCTTATAGAAATTACGATAATGTAGTAAAAAATATATTAGAATATTAGAAGTTATTATAGTTGTCAGTCAATTCTGTTTATTATATCAATAATCACGTGGCTTAAGCGGGCGAAGCCGCGGGCGGGCCGCTAGTGTATAAATATGTGAACCAAATACTTTGGAGCTTTTTACAAAAATTGCGCAGGCGGAGTATAAACTTTGGCACATATAGTTTATATGTAGGAGAAGGGCAGAATGCTAACATTTTTTTTTAAATAATATATAAAAAACATATTAAATCAAGAAAATAATTAATACACACACTACCATACATTTGACAATGCACACTTCCGTATAAAGTGACATACGCGTTGTTATGGCAACGCGTATTATACGCGCCAATTGGTTCTCTAGTATTTATAAACATTTTATAGGAAGTATTTTTAGTTTAAATATTAATTACACAAGACCTTCGTGCCCCAGGGGAACAACATTTACAGTCGAAATGAGATAGAGTGGTTGTTGGTTAATATTTTCTTTTTCCTTGCTGTAGTAACTAGACAAAGCGCGGCGTTGATTTCCACCACTCAACATTAATTGAACGAAAAGTGGGGAACAGGAAGTATTTAAATGAGAAGGGAGTGTCCTAACACTTTGCTTTCTCTCTGCCTACCCTACTCTGCGCGGGATACAGCGTAGCAAAAAATTAAAAAAAACCGGAAGTTTTTCTGGAGGCATTGCGTGTTGAGTGGCAGAACTTAACGCCGCCCTTTGCCTCGAGAACAGAGCGAGGAAATGGAAATATAAATTTAAGCAAATATTTCATCTCCTCGAATGGGGATCAAACCCACAATCAGTCGTTTTTACAGTCACACTTTGTGCTCCTGCGCAACGACTGGCCTCAAACAAAAATGGAACAATTAAATAGTCATTATAACAATAATCTCTGAAGTCTAACTAAAATAAAGAAAAGAGAAATTTGATTAAATGTGATAATAAAATGAAATGTGGTAACTAAGAGATATAACAGTTACTCAATATGGCAAACAATTTTAGATCACTCTAAGATAAACTTTGGAAACAATAGCACGTGGTTTAGTTATGTTGCAACTTTCATACATTTAAGATTATTTTTAAACTTAAGTTGTTTTATGCGTGCTTGTGTTCTTTAGCGGTCTATTCGTGATGATAAAGTATAATGTTAGGCTGGGACACACATTGGGGGTGCGAAGTCGGATAACCTCCACGTGTGTGCGTTTGCTGTTGGCCCTTTTCGAATGCATTTGTCATTCGGGGGGGACGAGCAGTAAATTGTACCGGTGCACCCTGGGCGACGAGTAATTATTACCCACAGGATACGTCCTTGGGTAATGGTTGCTCGTCGGCGAATAATCCGACGCGGCGTTGTTTCTCCGCGTGTTCCTCTGACTAGCAGAGGACACAGTGTGAGGAACTGGGGGGGTGCGCGTGGTGTGTACTCACACTACCTCCACGCAGGTGCATTTATATGTGCCAGCGCCGACTATATCGGAACTCCACTCGTGGTTGCGGTCATGTCTCGTAATCATGAGTGGAACCGAGGGTCTTGCCTTAACCGGCCGGGCTGCGAGGAAGAAAACCTCTATAAAAAATTACCCCAACCCAAGCGGCGAAGCAGCGCGAGGGGTGCGTGGCTGATGGGATCATCAGTCGCTACTGCTGGTCCCGCCAGGGTACCGGCCGACACCCGTGGCGTATTAGGCTTATCCAAGGACAGGGGGCACTGCTTGGATGGACCGTTTTTCCCCCATACTCGTGGGATCAGCTATGGAAATGAATTTAAATTTAAATAAAAAAGATGAGGAGGGGTTTGTTGTGCCCATAGCGGGCGGTAGCGTTAAGAACGCGAAAGTTGTGGTGGAGCGGGTGGACTTGGAGAATGTCACCTCCGTTATCAGCGGGAGGTCCAGGTCGCGCTCAACGTCCTCACGAGGTCGTCTCCGGGCGGCCTCTGAATCTGAGGACAGTTGTATATCATTGGAGTCACAAAGTGCAGCAATGCAAGGAGAGTGCTCCAAATATCGAAAGAGGACCAGGAGTAAGAAAATCAACTCCGGCTCTTCCGATAATGAGGAACATGAGAAGCCGAAGAAACTGACAACGGCGAAAAGAAAGGAGCTCCGGCTCCAAGCGGAGGAGGAAGTCGTAAGCTTGGCCGAGACGGTTCAATTGAGAGCAAACGCCAGGCTCTCAGACTTGGACACTCCTAGGGTAGATGGGCCCCTGGTTCATGATCTGCAGCTGCAGGTCGCGGACAGCGTGGCCATAATTAACAAAGTCGCATGCAGATCCGGCAACCTTAAGGGCACTTTTACAAAAGCCCTTAAGGAGGCCGCTGGCGCCATTAGCACGGCCGTGGAGATCCTGGCCAGAAAAAATGCCAACGAGGAGGTCACGCAGTTGCGGGCGGAAAACAGCCGCTTAACACAAGAGCTGTCGGAACTGCGGAAAAAGGTGTCGCTAATGCGGGAGGAGCTCGAGCGCTCCAGGGCCTTGCGAGAGAGCCCCGCAGAAAAGAAAAAGGAGGACGAAATGGCGAGGACAGTAATGGTGCAGGTGGGCACATTGCTGAACACGCGGCTGGCAGCGCTGGAGGACAGGCTCCTCCCGGCAAAGCCAGTTCGTCCTCCTTTGGCGGCGGATAGAAGGCGTCAGGCGGCCGTCCAAAGGGTAGAGGCAGAGAGGCCTCCCGTGACGACCCTGGTAGCGCCTTCCAACCCAGGCCCGACGCAGAAGCAGGGCCCCAAGAAGGGCAAAGGCAAGAAGGGGGGAACGAAAGCCCTTCAAGCCGCACCAGCGGATCCTCGTCCTCTACCTCCTGCCCCGGCCGACGTAACTGAAGGCTGGAATGTGGTGGCTCGTAAGGGCAAGAAGAAGGCGGCAGCAGCCCAGGCCAAGCAGCCAACGCAGAAGTCGAGACCAAAGGCTGCTAAACAGCCGATTCTGCGTCCACCGCGATCGGCAGCAGTGACGCTGACTTTGCAGCCTGCCGCAGTGAGCAAAGAGCTCACGTACCGCGACGTCATGTGTCGAATAAAGGAGGCGGTCAGGCTGGAGGAACTGGGCATTGCAGACCTGCGTCTCAAAGTCGCCTCTACTGGTGCCAGGGTTCTGGAGTTACCTGGCGCTGGTAGCGGCGAAAAGGCGGATGCACTTGCGCAGCGGCTGCGCGGCGTGCTTGACGCCAGTGACGTTGTGGTCGCAAGACCGGTGAAGTGTGCCGAGTTACGGGTCAGTGGCCTGGATGACTCGGCCACTTCGGAGGAGGTGGCGCAGGCCATAAGCAGGGTTGGCGGCTGCGATGTGACGCTGGTGAAAGTGGGGGAGATCCGGCAGGACCGAATTGGCCTCGGTACAGCGTGGGTCCGCTGCCCCATTATGGCCGCGAAAAAGGTCAGCGGGACGCGACTTCTGGTGGGGTTTGTGTCAGCGAGAGTGCAACTGTTGCAACAGCGAGTCCTTCGTTGTTTCCGCTGTCACGACACTGGTCACGTGGCAGCCAAGTGCAACAGCGCACTTGATAGGAGCCTGCAGTGCTTCAGGTGCGGCCAAGAAGGGCACAAACAACAACAGTGCTCGGCCGCACCACACTGTCCGGTCTGCGAGGCGGCAGGTCAGCCTGCAGACCACTCGGTGGGAAGCACTGCATGCGCCAATGCCAAGAGGAGAAGGGGTGGCAGGAGTGGAGGCAGGTCAGCGGACAAGCCAAATGCCCCAGCCGGGCGGGAGGAGGTGCAACACATGGAGGTCAAATAATGGCTCTCCGTGTGTTGCAGGCGAACATAAACCACTGCGCCAGGGCTCAGGACTTACTGGTCCAAAGCCTGGTGCAGTGGTCTGTTCAGGTGGCGGTTGTTGCGGAGCCTTACAGCGTTCCCGACAGAGACAACTGGGTCGCCGACAACACCGGGGTGGTAGCATTGATCACCCAGGTCGCTGCGGGCTCTCCGCCTTTCTCACGAGTAGAGAAAGGTGCGGGATGCGTCGCGGCACTTGTCGGCGACGTCGTTGTCGTCGGGGTCTACTTTTCCCCCAATCGAATTCTCGCGGAGTTCGAGGAGTTCCTCATTCGATTGGGGGAAATGGTAGAACGATATCGTCCGGCGGAGGTGCTGGTCGCGGGCGATCTCAACGCGAAGTCCAGCGTGTGGGGCTCTGCAACGACGGACGCACGTGGTGAGACATTGTCGGAGTGGATAATTGACACCGTTTTGTCTGTCCTCAACCAGGGGACGAAGAACACGTGTGTGCGAAGGCTGGGTGGATCCGTCGTGGACATAACGTTCGCGAGTCCGGCCCTAGCGCGTCGTGTTCGGGGTTGGCGAGTGCTGGATGATGTGGAGACTCTCTCGGATCACCTCTACATCTTGTACGAGATCTCCACACATTTAGCGGTGCAACCAACCCCCAGTTCGTCCTCGCGAGAGTACGGACCGCGGTGGCAATTGAGTCGTCTCGACAGGGAGTTGTTGGAGGAGGCCGCGATAGTGGAATCCTGGCTGCCCCAGAGCGTGGCGTCTGCAGAAGACGCCGCATCCTGGGCGCAGAGGGCGTTGACGCGTATCTGTGACGCGTCAATGCCCCGTTCCAGGCGCCGCCCTCAGCGGCGGCAGGTGTACTGGTGGTCGTGGGAGATCGCGCAACTGCGTTCCATCTGCGTTGACGCGAGACGCCAATACAGCCACTATCGCAGACGGGTACAGAAGGTGCAGGAGGAGGAAGACCGTCTGTACCACGTCTATGTCGAGGCGAGAACGCGGCTGCAGGAGGAAATCGGTCGTGCGAGAGGCGAGTCGCACGACCAGATGATTGCGGGGATAGACCAAGACCCGTACGGCACACCTTACCGAATGGTGCTCGGTAGGTTACGGGCTTGGTCACCACCACTGACGCAGACACTCCAACCGGATGTCCTCCGAGGAGTTGTGTCGTCGCTATTCCCGCAGCGGGCCAACTTTACACCACCCAATATGGCCCGCCCTGCAGCGCGTGAAGAGGAGGAAGACAATGTCGCACCACCGGTGGAGGAGGAGGAGCTCGAGGAGGCTGTACGCCGATCTCGGCTCAAGAGCACTGCCCCGGGCCTGGATGGCATCCCCGGCCGGGCGCTAACTCTGGCCCTGAACACCCTGGGGCCCAGAGTGCGAGGACTATTCTCTGCCTGTCTGGCTCAAGCCATAATTCCACAGCGGTGGAAGACAGGCAGGTTAGTCCTCATCAAGAAGGAGGGTCGCCCGGCGGATTCAGCCTCCGCCTACAGGCCCATCGTGCTCTTGAGCGAGATCGCCAAGCTCTTCGAGCGTGTTGTAGCCAGGCGGCTGCAACACCACCTGGAGGGGACAGGTCCGGACCTCTCGGACCAACAGTATGGCTTCCGCAGGGGGCGTTCGACGGTGGATGCCATACTGGAGGTGAAGTCCCATGCGCAGGATGCGGTGGCCCGGGGCGAAGGAGTTTTGGCGGTGTCCTTGGACATCGCCAACGCCTTCAACTCCCTGCCCTGGCCCTGCATTAAAGAGGCACTCATATATCACCGAGTGCCTCCATACCTGCGCCGCGTCATCGGGGCTTACCTGTCCGGGAGGTCTGTGATCTTTCCGGCTCCAGGAGGAGGATGGCAGGAGTTTGGGGTGTCGGCCGGTGTTCCACAAGGATCGGTGCTGGGTCCGATCCTCTGGAACATCGGGTACGACTGGGTGCTGCGGGGTGGCACCATGGCTGGGATCAAGGTCCTCTGCTACGCCGATGATACGCTGGTCTTGGCGCAGCAGAGGACCTACCGGGAGGCGGCGGTCCTAGCGACGGCCGGGGTGGCTGAGGTCGTCGGCCGCATTAGGCGGCTAGGGCTGGAAGTCGCCCTAAACAAGTCCGAGGCATTATACTTCCATGCTCCTCGAAAGGGCCCACCACCAGATGCCCATATCATCGTCGGTGGCGTCAATATCGACGTCAGCAGGAGCATGAAGTACCTCGGACTTGTTCTGGACGGCAGGTGGAGTTTTCGGGGCCACTTCACATCTTTGGCCCCGAAGCTGTTGAAGACGGCGGGGGCCTTGGCGCGCCTTTTGCCTAACGTGGCTGGGCCGAGCGCCTCGAGCCGCCGCCTGTACACCGGAGTGGTCAGGTCGATGGCCCTCTACGGTGCTCCCGTATGGGCGGACGCCCTGGATCGGCACAACGTCACCCTGCTGCGACGTGCGCAGAGGGTGATGGCCATCCGGGCGATACGGGGGTATCGGACCATCTCCGGTGAGGTGGCATGCGTGCTGGCTGGAGTCATGCCGTGGGACCTGGACGCGCTTTCTCTGGCGTCGGTATACTGCCGGCGTCGGGGCCAAGCGTCTGGAGAACCGGCTAGCCAAGCACGCGCCGAGGAGGAGCGGGAAGCCGCTATGGAAGTGTGGGAATCCCGGCTGGCGACACCATCTGCCGGCCGGTTGACGATCGAGGCTGTTCGCCCAGTGTTCCGCCAGTGGTTAGCGCGGCGTCACGGCGTCCTAACCTTCCGCACGACACAGGTACTCACGGGGCATGGTTGCTTCGGGGGTTACCTGTGTCGGATCGCCGGGAGGGAGCCCGACGCTCGCTGCCACCACTGCGACGACTGCCTCGATGAGACGGCCCAGCACACGTTGGAGGTGTGTTCAGCCTGGGCGTCTCAAAGTCGCGCTCTGCGCGACGTCATAGGGGACGATCTTTCCCTGCCGGCCGTGGTCAAAGCCATGGCCGGCAGCGAGACGTCGTGGGATGCGGTCTCCTCCTTCTGCGAGGCAGTGGTGCTCGAGAAGGAGGCGGCGGAGCGGGTGAGGGAGGCTTCGGCCGAACTCGCCATCCGCCGCAAGAGACCGGGTCGCCGGAGGGCGGCACACGATCGCCGCCTTCCGCCCTAACGAGCCAGAGGGCGGTCAGCTTGGGGAAGCTGGCCGCCTACAAACCTGGCCCGAGTAGTCGCGCGCAGGTTGCTCCCGCGCGCTACTCCGAGCAGGCCGTCGAGGGTGCCCACCACCCTTGACTCCGCGACGTGCCTTGCAGGCTCCCGCCGCCGCGTTTCGCGGACGACTAATGTCCCCGCGTCTCGCGGCCAGTGGCGGTCGAGGAGGAGCACCGTGAGGTTTTAGTGGGTATTCGGACGGCCTACCATCTGCCAGTCCGCGAGCCCCACATAACCGCTCGAGTCCCCACTCGGGCTGGTATCCGTAAAGGGATTTCCTCACGAAAAAAAAAAAAAAAAAAAAAAAAAAAAAAAAGGGACACACATTGGGTTTAAGAAAAGAGGGGCTGGGTGGTCCCGTAGCAACCCTAGAAATTATACTAACAAAAAATTTCGGAGGGGGCTGGACTCTGGAACTCTAAATACACAATATTTTTCATTATACCCTTATACGTATAAAAGAAAATATAGTGTATTTTTCTTTTATTGTGTATAAAGAAAATCTCGTATGTCTCAATTCGGGGTAGCTGTTCAAATTCTATTACATGCAGAAATTGCATGTAGCAATTTTTTTTTTATTAAGTATAGTTTAAATGAAGTTAATATTTTAACCAAATTTTCACTCTATTGTTTGAAAATACGACTTATATAACTAATTCGTTAATGCTTTCTTAACATTAAAATAGTTAAATAATATTAAAATGATGAATATTTTATTAATTCCTACATATTTTATCATAACGACAACTAGTTAGTTAGTTATCCATTAAAAAAACAATATACACAAAATTTTGGATAAAATAAGTAATAAGTATATGAGGCCGTCGTGGCCAAGGGGCACAAGGGTGTGACTGTAACGCGACGGTTGTGGGTTCGATCCCCACTCGAGGAAATGAAATATTTACTTAAAATGTATATTTCCATTTCTTCGCTCTGGTGTCAAGGCTAAGCGCGGCGTTGAGTTCTGCCACTCAACACGCAATGCCTCCAGAATTCGGCAGAAAGTGGGGAACGGAGTGTCTTAACACTAGGTTCCCTGTGCCTACCCTGCTGTGTGCGGGATATAGCGGGAAGCTAATTTAATTTAATTTAATTTTTAAGTAATATCGCTGAAAGTATGTACTAAGCTTTACCACTAAAAGTCATTGTGTAATTTACAGATTCAGAATCAGGTCAAGCGCGTTATCTCGGCTGACCAAAGACCATTTCCTGACATTTGAGATATTCTAATAACTAGATAGATATATTAAAGTTTATCCAAGAAGAGATTTCATATTGAAAAATATATATTTATAATACATGTAAGACGTAAAAGTCCAAGTGAATTTTTTAACTCCAAATACTGAAAACTAACTATTTACCTATTTGTACTGTATGTATATTTATATAATATTTAAAATGATAAAGTAATTATTTTTCTAATAAAGTACCAAGAACATACATAGTAGAATATGTCGACATAATGACCTTAGTCGTAGTAAACAACCAGCCGCAATTACTAAAATCTCATCAGAACTGCTTTCCTAGCTAGTGGCAGTTTTATTTTATTTAGATACTAAGAGTTATTCACTTACAATTCAAAAGTACTTGCAAGTCAATTTGAATAAAATCAGCTTCACGCTGTATCCCGCACACAGCAGGATAGGCAGACGGAACTCAGTGTTAAGACACTCCCGTTCCCCACTTTCTGCCGAATTCTGGAGACATTGCGTGTTGGGTGGCAGAATTCAACGCCGCGCTTAACCTCGACACCAGAGCGAAGAAATGGAAATATAAATTTAAGTAAATATTTCATCTCCTCGAGTGGGGATCGAACCCACAACCAGTCGATTTTACAGCCACACCTCGTGCCGCTGCGCCACGACCGGCCTCTAAATGAATAAAAATGAATAAAAATATTTTGAATTTAAATTTTAAATCAATAAATCACACTAAGCCCTAAAAACATCGTTGCCGTTGAAAGTTAGTCTAAATATTCCTTTACACATATATATTTTTGAGTTATTTCTTTAAAGTACATATTAAAAAAGGTGTATACATTTTCTAATATACTAGTGGCCCACTCGCGGCTTCGCCCGCATACCACCTATACTTTTATTAGGCTGCACTTGCCAACAGATTGATACATTCAATTATGAACAACTTGTTTTCCATTGCTGTCCACTGCGTGGCTGCTTGAGAGGATGTCATGTGCGGCAAGGGCGCCCCCCGCGGGACTCGGTCTAGGCTTGCATCGTAGACAGAGCGTTGAATAATTTAAATTTTACATTTTCTAGAAAGCTTATCTTCTAAAAATTCCCTTCATGATGGAATAATTTTCTAGTAAGCTTGAATGTCTATGTCAAATAAAAACGGTGAATTACCTAAACCTTGGAAAACTAAATATTAAATAGAATTTTGTATAATTTTTTTTCATAAAATATTGTTACTTATTATTTATAAAAAATAGAAATACGGTGTTTCGGACTTTATTTTAGAATTAATGAAGCTGAATATTTTTGTAGTACTATGTACTTACATATATTCAAAAATTTCTACAGCGCACACGGTTGAAATAATACGATGGCGTTCCTAATTATTATTATTTCGTTATTTAAGACAAACTAAGAATCAAATCATAATGTTATAGCCTATAGCACTCCTGAGGAATGTAGCTTTCACACAAAACAAACGTTAGCGTTAAAACAAATAAACAAACCAACTCTTCCGCTGTATTATAATAGTATAGATATTTGTAACAGTATATCTATTTATGTACCTACTTATTAATTAAAATTTAATTATATTAATGAAATATATAAGAGGTATAGCTCTATTAAGAGATATACCTATATAAAGTAAGCATGTAACTGTAAACGCGATTCTTATGGGTTCGATTCCCACTCGTTCTGATGACGGGGTAAAATGCCGCATTGAGTTCCGCCGTTCAGCGCGCTATACCTCCAGAACTCGACGGGAAGTGGGCAACGGAAGTGTCTTAATAGACAGAGTATCTTAACATTAGGTTCCCAGGTTCACTCAGCCTGTCACTGATCTTAAAACTTAAGTGTCTCACTATTCCTGCGATCTTGTTGAATAAGCTAAATTAAAAGAGAGTTACTAAAGACAAGCAGTTACAAACAGAAAAACCAAATTTAAACCAAATAATTAGATACAATGAACATAATATAAAGCGTATTAACTGACTGTAAAGCAATTCCTTATTAGGTGTATATGAGTTACCTCGCTATATATTTTCACGGTATGTTGG
The DNA here is from genome assembly GCA_021202915.1 of Heliconius himera. Taxonomy (NCBI): domain Eukaryota; kingdom Metazoa; phylum Arthropoda; class Insecta; order Lepidoptera; family Nymphalidae; genus Heliconius; species Heliconius himera. The sequence continues at coordinate 477,521 of JAJHJA010000285.1, forward strand.
GTATGTAGGCATTGGAGTATCTAGAAATACTGTATTTAATTATTTTTATTTCATTTTTATTAAAATATTCAAATTATACAGACATTTTTATTAGAATATAGATATGAAATGTGTATAACAGGAACTGGAGTATAACGCATTGTATCGAGTTTTGTTGATGTCTGTTACATTTAATATATTTTATGCAATAATAATGTTTTAAGTGAAAGTAAATACAATTGCCTAATAATAAAATAATATATTGTTAGAAAACGGAAGCCGTTAACGTTTTTAAAAAAAACACGATAAAAACACACATCGTCTATATGTTTCTAAACTATTTGGAAAGGCATACTATGTAATTGCAATAAGTGATATGTATCACCTACTAACAATACTTCACACTAGTTTCCTTCCAATAGGGGCCGTTACCTACAAGCAAGTGCCCCCGATTGACACACTTCCACTGCTTTTATAGTTATTTTCCATTTAAATCTACCCTCTTTTACACGAATACGCTAACAATATGATAAATATATTTTTTTGTTTCATATTTTTACTATCAAGTAAACCAAATAAAAATACAGTGGCGCAGGAGCACAAACTGTTACTGTAAACGTGACTGGTTGTGGGTTCGATCCCCACTCGAGGAAATGAAATATTTATTTAAATTTATATTTCCATTTCTTCGCTCTGGTGTCAAGGCAAAGCGCGGCGTAGAGTCACGCCACTCAACATGCAATGCCTCCAAAATTCGGCGGTAAGTGGGGAACGGAGGTTCCCTCAGCCTACCCTGCTGTGTGCGGGATACACCGTGAAGCAATTTTTTTTTTTTTTACTTAAATAAAATTTTTTGGGTCGATTCTATGTCATTATACAAGGACAAGGTTTCCACGAATATGCTACATACAAAAGTTGCGGCCATTCTGTTTGGTAGTCTAATAAATCAATTAGAATTGAACTTTAGATGATTCACAGAGCAACTATTCTGTTGGCCTTCACAGTGCTGTATTTATAAATATGTGTTACGTATGTATAAGGCCTTATATTTATTTTAAATGTATTTTTCTAGATTACATTTGTTGGATATATTTTATAATATGTTAATACTATTTATATCTTTTAAAAGATTTAGAGCGTAATATATTTTTTCAGAACGATAGTAAGCTACTGATCACCTATTTGATAACTGATTTTTCAAGGTAAATCTTCTATTTAATTCGAAAAGCATAGACGCATAATGAATTGTATTTAAAAAAAATATATCTAAATGATTTTTCATTTCTGAAGCAAAACTTGACTACAGAAAACACTACACTCGTTTGCATTACACTGTCCCTAACAACGCCTCCAAAAAAAGCTACTCAGTTCGTAAAGGAGGAATATCACTTTAAAAAATGAATGCTATGTCTAAAAAGCTGCGATTCGATTTCACTGTATTTTTAAGCTTTTGTTTTAATTTTTGTGAAAAGTTATAGACGAATATTTATTTAGAAAACGTATAAATAATATAATATAATAAAAAAAAAATATAATATAAGTGTGGAATAACACTTTAAAAATATAAAAAAAAAAGTTATAGATGTTGATTGGTGTTTATTAAAAAAATTAAATTAATATAATTTATCTAATAACTTATCTAAGCGTTTTATTTTTTAAATTATATTACTTATCTAAGCGTTTCAATCAATCGGAAACGATGACATCGCAGGGACAATGGTCACGGAAGTTAGTATAACGTTATAAAAATATCACAAAACCGTAGAATCTTTTTATTTTTAAAGTATTCTCTAGTGTATTCGCAATGTGGTGGTTTTATCAATATTACTCAATATTTTTTATACTTTTATTTATTCTAAATAGTAAATGTATTTTGGTTGGCCCAATGCTGGTAGGTTTTGATTATTTTCCTATTATCATATAATTTAGAGGCCGTCGTGGTGTAATTGTCGATATTGAGTTCAGCCACTCAACACACGCAATGCAAAAAATTCGAAAATTTGGCGGAGAATGGGGAACCGTGTGACTTTAACACTAGGTTCCTTCCTCCTATCCTGATATTTGCAGGCTACAGCGTGAAGCAGAAGTAAAAAAAGTATTAAAAGTAAAAAAACAATTTAATACTTTTTTTCTTCAGATTTTTGCATAATTTAAGGACTAAGATGTCAAAGTAGTTATCCAATTTGAAAAAAAATATCCTTAAATTTACAGCTTTTGCAATGTATCAATAAAAAATTATAATATTGATTTAGAAACAATAATTATAACAATGATAATTATTTTTTATTTTTTTTTTTCTATATTAGGGTCCAGCTGACCTTGAATTCCAATACATAGAATACTGCGATGCTGAACAAAGTAAAGGAATAGATCTAACTATAACAAAAAGAAAATTTAATAGAACAATACACGTTTTTGATGTGTATTTACAAACAGAATATGACATCGATAACTCTCTCACTGTAAGTCTTAAATATATATATAATATTTACATTTAACGGTAACTTCGAAAATAAGATATTTGTAATAATTACGTTTACATTCTATTATTTGAGGTAGGTCCATTGTACTCAACATTACTTAATTACTCTACATTACTCAATTACTCTACATTACTCAATTATTCTACATTACTCAATTAATCTACATTACTCAATTACTCTACATTACTCAATGTACTCTACATTAGGATACCCTGGGATATCTACTAGGTGAGTGTTGTTTTAGAGGTATTTGTTAGAAATATCTGATATTAGGAGTTATTCGAATGCACCTTAAATTGTGTGTCTTTTAATATTATTGTTTTGAAAAAATGTATAAATAATTTCTATATAAAAAATACTGTCAAATGCGAGTCAGAGTTTCATACTAATTTTATATAACTACAAATATAAATCTACTGTTTTTGGGGTTCCATACTTCAAAAGAAAAAAAACCCATGCTATAAAGATTTGTTTTATATTTTTGTTCGTCTGTCTGTATGTTTGTCCATCTGCCAAGTTTATTTTTCTCAAGATAAAATGAATATTTATGAATATTTTGGAGGGAGGAAGGAGGAGAGGGACTATAGGTCCTTGAAGCACAGAAAAAAATAGGCTTCCAAATTGCCGCAACTAAAAGATTCTACATTTTTGAGTCATTATTGATGCAATTTATTTGAAGATTGTCACAAAATCAAAACCTATAAGATCTTCCCGTCGACCCACTTATTATAATTTGACAAAAAGTGTGAAATTACAGTAAAAACACAAGAAAAATCCAAGAAATAGAAACTTATACGTATAAAGATAAATTTTAGTTAATTTAATACAAAATGAGTAAATACCCTCGCGAACTCAAGTTCGTCAAATTTTAAAAGTTGTATTTCCGAATTCCTTAGTTTCTAAATTGCTACGAAACCCTCGGTAAGCGAGTCTGACTTGCACTTGTATTTATTTATCAAATCCTTCCTTTATTCGCAATGTTAGTTCTCATTTCTTGCAAAATTTTATAATTCTAGGTCATCGGCAAATATACAGCTAGCAATATATTTTAGGTTTCGTTTCGAATTGCATACTCTACTACTACACAAAAACTGTGCTTATTTTATGAATTTTAATATAACAAGTTAAAAGAAAAATTTACCTATAATAATTATTTTTTTCTTCAGCCTCACGTTGTATTCCACATATAGCACGGTAGGCAAAGGGGTACACTCCGTTCCTCACTTTCCACTGAATTCGAGGCATTGTGTGTTGAGTTGCAGAAGCCAATACCGCGCTTTTACTTTGGTACCAGCGCGAAGAAATGAAAATATTAATAAATAATAATTCATTCCCCCAAAAATGAGAATCGGACCCACAACGGGTCTGGCTACGGCCACATAATTGTGCCACTGCGCCACGACGTCCTCAATAATTTAATCTAGCTACAATATATTTTATACAGGTAGAATTCAAAGGTTCTTTGAAAAAGGAGGGAGGGTACAAACAAGGTTCCACCCTCATTAAAAAACCTCTATGTGATGCATTTCATTTAACACTTGGTGAAGTTTTTAAACAGTATTTGAATGCAACTGGGCACAAGGATTGCCCTATTCGAGCCGTAAGTAATAAACTACAAGCCTCTTTTTGATAAAAATAAAGAAAATATGGTGAAAATTTTATTTTTTATACCCAAAAAAATTACAAAATATTTCTTTTAATTTGTATGAAAAGTTAAAAGTTCTTTTACAAAAACATTTTTTTTTCCAGGGCACATATGAAATCAATAGCTTCCACCTAGATAATCCAAGTTTTACAGTACCCAAAGTATACGGAGAATACAAAATGGAAAGTTACGTATGGAACGACGACGACTTGATACGATGTTTCAATTGTTTCTATAAATTTATTCCAAAATCTGACACTTATGACATCTGATTAGTTAGTTCATGAAATATCTAATCTCACTATTTTTTATTTATTTTAATACTAGCGGCCCGCCCACGGCTTCGCCCGCTTAAAATACATAAATAAATATTGATTTAATAAGCAGAATTGATTGACAACTATAATAACTTCAAATATGATGTTTTTACGACATTATCGGCAAAGAATTTTTGATTGTTATAAATAAAAAAATACTACCCTTGTTGATATTTGATATTTATAAAATATACATAAAGCTAATTATTTATTACACGTATATATTTTTGTAACTTTATGTTCTTTTTACCTATATAATATACTCTGTTAAATGTGCTAATGTCAGTGAATAATTTAATTTACTCATTCAGAAACAGCCTTAAATGTTAAATTATTGATTTGAAGGATTCATAATATTCTTTGTAAAATAACTGTAATAATTGCATATTAACTCCTGTACAGTTTTTAAATTAGTTACATATATTATATGAACGAACCAACCAAAAAATCTTTGTATTTACTTGATATTTCTTGCAAGATCGTTCTTTATCTCTGTGTTGAATTAATTACGACTTAAACTTAACTGTAATGATTTATGAAGGTAATCTCCACTAACAATTCAATTTTGTTTACTTTATTGTATAAAATATTGTATAATAGTGGTTCAAAAATATATATTTTTATCAACAGTCATATAACCCAGACGTTTCGAATGTCATTCTTTAGCCAGGAATCTTACCAGCGCGATTGCTATATAATATTCGCAGGCAAGCTAATGCCTTGAGTTCATTCAAATGACGATAGCTTTTTTTTTAATGAATCGATTTTGATAAATTAAACTTTAGTACTTAAGTTGAGTTAAAACAAAGCAATTGGTGAAATTTTCAAGTAAATCGGTTCAGTACTTTCAGAGAAAAATGCGGACAAAAATATGTCGACAGACAGACAGACAGAGAGACAGACAAGAAATTTAAAAAAAAAACTTTTTGCTTTCTATTATTCTTTTTAAGTGTCCCTCTATCCATTTCAGTCAAAATTACTAAATGTACAGACAAAATATTTTTACTGTCTTATTATAGAGATTATTTTTTCTTTATTGATTTATGCTTTTTGTATAAAAACTTATCTATGTATATATATTAATTAAGAATAATCTTTTTTTTTTCTATCTTCAAGTTCATTAGTCCTAATTTAGTATTCACCAAAGCAATTAAAATATTTTTAGAATTTCGTACCTCATAAGGTTCAAACGGAACCCTTACTAATATCTAACATTTAAGTCTACATTCCCTTAAAGCACAGAAATCAAGCTTCCAAGTCTATACAATCAAAAAATACGAGCATTTATAGAATCGACATTGCTGAATTTTGTATGAAATTCACCGCGTGATCAGAACCTATAGGGTTTAATTATATAATTATGAAATTGGACACGAAGTGAGGACAAATAACGGAATGAGAATAAATAAAGAACAAATAAATAAAAAGAGAATAAATAACAAAATCTGTACATTGAAAACTTATAGATATTTCATAGAAAAATGATTATAAACTTATATTTGTTCTTCGTTTCTTACAAAATAAATGCAAGTAGTATGGATTCGTTGGGTCTGGCGCAAGCGCCAGACCCAACGAATGCCAGTGTGCCAGACCCCGCGAGTCGATGCGTCGGAACTAAAAAAAAAAAAAAAAAAAAAAAAAAAAAAAAAAAAGGTTTAGCCCCCCATTTGAATCGATTGCGCTGGGTCCCAGAGCTCTATCTCTAACCATTCCAAAGATAGCTTTTCGATTAATTAAATCCCACTAGTCGCTTATTAGTCACCCTCATTAAGCTCACGCACAGCCTAATCACTCACTTCCCCGAATTGCTAACGAAGAACCTACGTCACAGTGCAGTGTTGCTGTCTCTTTCTTGCATTACTCATCACCTAACGACGTCACAGTGCCTGTCTCTTTGTCGCTATGTTAAAAAATAAATACTTGCAATTTCTCTCATTTTAATGTGAAACAATATTTTGTTTATTAAAAACTTCCCATTTAATATATATATATTGTTATGAAATCTAAATAGTTCTATTGTATTTTTTATTATACAATGTTTGAAATAATGGCGCGCCGGTGAAACAATATTTTGTTTATTAAATAGGTCTCGATTTGATTTATTTTTATACTCATTTTCCTTTGTATTCATTGTTGTAGCTTACGCGCTGCGTTGGTGGGAATAATGCAGAATACGAAGAAAACATGTATAAACAGTATTACTTCTCAACATCTGACGATGAACCTACCTCGCCATACCCTATCAAGATACGAGAGAGATCAAAGAGCAGTGACTCTCTAAAGGAGTTCTTTCAAGAACCTCCGAAGATAAAAAAGACAAAACTACATTCTTCATCGGTGGGGCGAGCGACGAACGATGGTACCTCATATCTTACTACCAACGAAGATGACGGATCCAATGCAACACATCTCATAAAAATTGAGATATTTGAACTGAAAAAACTGGTTGATATACCACCGGAGGAGCACTGGAAATATGCAGATGTGAGGGTCAAATATTATAACAAGAAAAATAGCAAAAATAGCCACCACCAAATTACACGAAAGTTGGTACATAGTATCACCAAAGAAATTTCTAGTGCACCAAACCTAAAAAAATATCACTTTAAAAAAAAGACTAAATAAATTATTTTACTAAAATTTTACTTTGTTTTATTTTCATTTTAAAGGCATTTTAATAAAACCAAATAATATTTTTTACATTAGCATTTATTACATAATAAATAATGTTTCATACATATTTTTTTACATAATGCTATCCTTATTTAAAATATTATAAAAGATTTGAACATATCGTTTAATAGAAGATCATTATTATTATTTGTATCTTGATTAAACATTTCAACAAAGTTAGTGAGAGACATACCTCTACGCTTAAGATATATATATACAAGACAGTATTCACCACAAAAAGAAGAAAAAACATTTTGAATTATCTTATTGCTATATATCCATCTACTTGTATTTCGCTTTAAAAATGATAAATGATAACTATTTGGTTTTCGACCAAAAGTATCGAAATATTCTCCAATTCCATTTGTACCTATGTAAATTGCTATCCAATGTGAGCCTGGTTTTGTATCAGGATCTAAATTACTGATCAAATAAACAGGAGTTGACATATGAACCGGCAATCGATTAGCAGCAAAAACATTTGACGTTAAGGTGGGATGTATTGCTTTTAAACATTTACTTATCTCTAAAGTATTCATGATATTTACGTCTACAGCACACAAAAGTTATCAAATATATATAACATATGAAATGGAGAATGTTATTTTATAAGAAGACCTACAATCTATTAACTACTAAAATCTACACTAACGTTTCTGTTCTTGTCTATTTCAATTAAATTATCAAACTCAGCATAAACAATACAATTTATTGTTTGAGTGAGAGCATTTTCAAACCTTACTTCTAACCTAACACTCCCATGTTTGATTAAATTCCAATGTGAAGAGGTGTTTGCAGCTAAATCAGGAGTTAGATCAAAAGCCATCAGACAATATCCTTTTGGATATCTATCTCTGTTGATGCCATTACCCTCATTCAAGAAGTGAATACCAGTTCCCGTAAATAGTGTATGATACATAAGAGTATGAACTCCATTACTAAACGCTGGTTGTAAAGTTTTTGATGGTATTTGCATACCATCGATATATAAACTAAACGTATTAATACCAAAGTTATCAAAATCGTATGGGTTTTTAGTATAACTACCGTTAAAAGCTGTGTTATTAACAAATCCAATAATACACCGTTTAGGTATCTGTCCAAGGAAAACATTGTCAAGTGTTTTACCCTGAACACCAGATGGAATTGTTAAGACTTTTACTTCAGCTCTTGTGATTGGATATTTTGCAGTTGTAGATGCTAAAACTTTTTGATGAGCAAGCAGTACACTCGGATTTATTCGAGCTTTACGAATCATAAGAGTAGCATCAGTGATTGATACTTTTACTTTTATATCATTTGTTGAAGCCATGAGGTTAAAAGAATCTCTTGATCTAACTAGTTTTACACACATTTCAACACCGTTTATCAAAAACTTTTCTTGATTAAAAATATCTCCATGTAAATGTCCAATCATTTCCACTTCTTTACTTTCCTTTACATATTTTTGTCTTTCTGTGAATCCTTTATTTGCTTCATCAGTATTGTTCATTTTCCCAGCAGTGTCTTCGTACCACAATCCACATGTAAGATGTGATTGTTTCGCATGTGGAGCATAATTTAATAGAGTTTCTATGTAAGCACGATATCCATATGTATTATTTGGTGGAGACATAAGTTTTTGATTTAAATAGACATCTAATTGACTAAAAAGAGAGTGAAGCCAATAATTGACTGGAGCTACAACAGTTGTATCCTCAAGAGGTGTTAAATCTTGATTTACTATTTTTGCTTTGACATGAATTAATGTATGTGACAAATCAATGTAATCATCACCAGATCCAGGAATTTGAAATTCTAATGGTCCATCGTCGCTGAGTGATGAAATTGGTTTGTAGTGAATCCATTGTCCATTTTCTATGCTTGTTTGAGTTGATGGTAAAGCGAATAAATCCAGTTCGGATTTGGCACATTCACAAGAATGATTATGTAAAAACGACATTATTTTTATTTGTTGAAAATATATCGTTGTAATTTAATTTAAAATTTCTTTTAGCTCTTTTTAATGTTCTTCCTTTTAGATTCTCCGACTGAATGAGACTTTGTAGGCGACGTCTACTGTTTTTGTTACCTGATCCTGTCATCACTCGATCTATTTTATCATCAGCTTTTCTTTTTAAATTTGAAGTAGCTTTCTTAAAACGTTCTTGCACTGATTCATTTAATGGTTTTGCCTGTACCATGTCTGATAAAAGTCCTACACCAGCATTCAATGCCTCTTTTGCAACCACTCTTGTTCCATTTGACAATAGAGGTAGAATTGATCTAAACAATCCACCCAAAAAACTTCCAATACCATGACCACGCTGATGTGTTGTACCTTTATAGATAACCCCAATTCCAGTTCCAGCTTGATGCATGTAATATTGTTGATATGGACAAATATTATCACTACGTTTCTCATACATCATTTTATTTAAATTAGTTGCGTTTGAAATGTAACTTAACACAGCTCGTTCCAAATTCAAATGGTATATTTTCTCCGGTGTTAGACCTTATATCTATTTCAATTGTATCAAACTCTCTACGCATTACTGGAATATAGTGCGGTGGCGAAAAAACGTGCATTTTGTTCGATCCATATGCATATTTAACTGGATCCAAGGAAATAATCCGTAACAATGAACACATTACGTCTCCCACTATTTGAGGTTCTACGATATCACAGTAAATTAATAGTTGTGATGGTAAACCTAAGTAAAGGTTAGCTGGAAATTTACCTGTAGTTTTAGTTCTTACATCAGTATTAGGATCAAAACCAAGCTGAAGACTTAATTTTGAAGAAAACTTAAGAGAAATGAGGTCATCGATATTTCCGGTTAAAGTGATGTATTTTGAAATTTTATCGTAGCGTAGTTTAAATGATTCTCTAGAATTCAGTGCTGATAGAACATCATCTATATTTTCATAACTAGATGCTGGGATATGATTTTTATAAGTAACAATCTGTGGTTCAGCTTCATTGGGAACCTGCGCTTTTTTACTTATGTACATTATATTTTGTTTACTTTGAACAGTAAACATAGTACATGGATACTGAAATTCAACAATTCCTACCGACCATTCTCCTTCTAGTTTGATAGATTTTGGAAGTTTTGTTGAAAAGTGTGTTGTCTTATTATCAGGAAAGTATAAAAATGAGCTGTTACTAAGTAGCGTTAAATAAAAATCTTCGTTATTCATGACTCTAAGCTCGATGCTAATATCCAACTGTTAAATTTATTCGGATAACCTTTCCACTTCACGAACAACTCCTTTGTGAGACCTGAATACCGAGTACGTATAATTTTATCTATTTTGTGTTTTGTAGTGGGATCATATGTTACTTTTTGTAACTCTTTTTCATAGAATGTTCCTATTATAGGTTCATCTTTTAAATCTTTTAAAGTATACACTAACCACGGTGATCTCTCTATGACTGATGTAATTATAAATATTTCATCACTCCAATTTGTTTCATATCCTTTTTGAAATATGTGTTTATATTTTGTTATTCTAACATGATCACCAATTTGAAATTTAGGAATGGTTTTATACTGACTATTTGTGTTACCATACAAATTACGCCAAACTGTCATTATATTATTTTGATTAACATCACAAGGACGCATCTTAATACTTCGATGAATGCTATGGTTATATGAATAAAGCAAATCTTGTAAAATGTCAACATATCGATAAGTATTTTTATGTGTAAAATATCGCCACATTTTCATTTTCAATGTTCTCTGAAATCTCTCAACAATACTGGCTTTGATATCAGGATTGTTCGTCGTATAGTAATTAATATTTCGCATTTTTAAAAACTGTTGTACATCTTTCGATATAAATTCAGTACCTTTATCAGATTGTAAGTGTCTGGGAATAGTGTTAGCTTCTAAAAATATACTTGAAAAACATTTTTTTATAGATTCAGAGTTCTTTTTTTGCAAAGGTCTAGCAAATGCGTATTTACTAAAAACATCGATAACACATAAAATATATTTATTTCCATCATTACATTCACTGTAATTTCTCATGTCACTTAAATCAGCTTGCCAAAGATCGCTAATATTAGATAAAACATATTTATTTCTCGAAAATCGTCGCTGAACAGGTTTATGTAGGGTATAAGTTTCTTGAGACTCCAACCATTTTTTTGTATCTTCTTTAGTCATTTTACTTTTCATTGCTTCAGATAATTTATTTAAACTACTATAACCAGCAGGATTAGAAACATCATAATAAATATTTTTGATTTCTAATAAGGGGTCCATCTTTCCCAAGCAATTTTTCGTTTTACTTTTTCTTCGTTCGATTTTGGATATGTTTGGGGAGTTAATTGATTTGCGGTGCTTGAAGATTCTGTCACAGCTTGTGATGTTTTCCCAAAATCAGGTGTCTTTGACATGACATTTATGAAAGTCGCTCGTTTTGGATTTCCTATATAACTCAATGGTACTTTTAAATCCTTCAAAACTTGCGAAAATTCTACCCAACCATGTGGCGAACTGTTTTTGAGTGGTCTTACAACATCATTGATTAAGTCAACAATATTACTTTTATAAACTTTCTTGTTGTCTATAAAAATTGTACCGTCATCGTTCCAATTAATCTTATTTTTATTTTTCAATAAAATATCAATTAACAGCTCACCTTTTATTTTATATGTCTTTGGTATGAGTTGAAGCAGTTGAGATTTAGTGTAATAGTCATTACTTTTGTGTGGAATATTCTCATTAATCGGTCTTTCGTGTGTTTTCATAGGCTCTTCTTTAATGTCTGCAGTTTTCTTTGTTGTTACATCTTCTTTTATATAATTTCCCGACTCACCAAAATTTACTAAGGGTATTTCTATTGGTTTTCGATCTTTAGCAATAAAATACAAATATCTCTGAAGAGTTTGTTGATAAAGTGACCATTTCTCTCTGTCGTCTAATTTAGTTTTTAAAACTTTACTCATTTCTTCATCAAGTTGTGATAAATTGTTAACGGTAGTATTAGCATTATCTTTCTTAAGTCTCTCTATTGCTTCAGGTTCAATTAATATCATTTTCTTTGCGTTCTCCATTTTTATTCTAAATCAATGAATTAAATAGTGCACCCAAAACTGTACTCAAGATAATTGGTAAGAAAGTTCCACCTTTTTGTATTATAATATTTTTTCTAGCTTTGTTCTTTGTCTTTGAAACAAGCTTTCTTAAAACATTCTTATACTTATCTAATTTATTTTTGTGTTCGTCTTGCAGTGGAATTTTCCCTTTCAAAACATTGTATATGCACTCACAAATACAATCGATTTCTTCTTTATTACAAGCGCCAAGTAAAACTTTTCTATATTTTGGTTTTAAGCAATGTAACGCTCTTAAAAACTCTTTATGTGCCTTTACTCTATGCGTCATTGTTTAATAATGATGGAATTGTCTTTAGAGTTATTGTATTTATATCCCTTCTTAGGAATGTAACAAATAGTATATTCATCAGGAAATATGTTAGTTTTCATTCGGTAAATATCATCTGTATTTTGTTTTAAATCTATCATTAAGTATCCATGTGGTTTACTAGTGGCATCTTTGTATGCTTCTTCAACATATTTAGGATTCTCAGGTACTATTTGACGAGCAAGAAAACGTATTTGAGTTTTGTCTCTAGGATTTTTAAAGTAAATGATGTAGCTAGAATTTAACGATATATCACGTTGTCCTTTCCCTTGATGAAACAAGTTTTGCGTTATATAGAATACACTCAAGTTTCTATGATGACTCCCTTTAGTAAAAATATCAACTATGCGCCCATCAGATTCTCTCATAAGGTCGTCGATTATAATCAATTGAGGATACTTCCCATCAAACATGTTCAAGTCAGGAATTCCTTGATAGTAATTAACTCCATTTAAATTGTATAATGGTTGCATTTCATCGTAACACCATAAGATAGTGTTAAATTCTTGATTACAAACATGATTTATGTTTTTCAAAAAATCACATACGAACTTTGATTTTCCGCAGCCACTAGGACCCGCTATAATAGCAGTGAAAGGGTGTTCAAAATGAAACATGTTAAATGTAGTAGGATACGTCTATTCAGTTAAAAGGTAAAACTAAATATGTACATATAAAAAAATACATAACATTTTATTATATTTTCTTAACTAATACAATAAAAATGATATCTTAATACTATCTTAACTTATAATGACCCCAAGCTAATGTATCCATTGAGTTATGCAAAATATGTCGCTTGGTGTCGTTGTATGACAAACAAATTTTATTATTTTTTTGTGTAAATATAATATGTTTGATGCTTCTAAATCTATACATTTCAGCGAGTTGTATTTTTTTATTAAATAAACATGATTTATAGTCACTAACATTTAGTTTCTTGGTTACACTTCTATTAACCCCTTTAGCTTTGGTGATAGTACGATCTTCAACACTCATTGCATACATTTTTGATCGCAATCCAACAAATTCAGTAAGAATTTTACCGTTGTTCTCGTCTTTAAAAAATCCTAATTTCTTTTTATTTACTTGAGGAAAGTGAAACTGATTATTTGAAGGATAATCAGAAGTATCGAAATATGAATTTAAATCTCCCTTAATTTCTTTGTAAAAATCATCGCAAAATATTTGGTATATCAGACTATCAGTATCAGTATATAACAATTTTATGTTGGTAAATTTATTTTTCATGTACTGATAGTGAAAGTCATACATTAAAGTCTTGGATATCTCTAATATGCTAAAACCTAAATATATGGGCTTATTATAAAACAATTTAGTTTTGCGAAGTTGGACTGCGACCAAATTTTCAGAAAAAATGGAAAGACTGTGGAATTCGGGGCGAGCAATGAGACTCTGAACACCTTTGATTTTTCCATGATTTTTCCAATGTGTTAATAACTTTACGTTTACTCTTTTTTCGATATTTTCCATTGTCTTTCCAAATACAGAATTATTCATCAGCTTATAAAAATCTTTTTCAAAGTCGGATGTTGCTAAAGTTCGTAATTGGGTGTTTAATTCAATATATTTTTTTAACCAAGGTTTTTGCTTGAATTTTAATACTCTATGAACTTTTTGTACTCGCAAACCATATTTCTCACATTGCAAAAGATTTCTATAATGTATAACATATTTTTTTTTGTTATATAAATTAGTAACTAATTTAGATTCTTTCGAATTACCTACACAAATATTTTCTGGACACAATGGAAAGTCGGAATGAGCATCATGTAAGCTATCGGGGTATTCTAGATCTACTTCTAAAATATATCCAATATCAGAGGTGATTGGTACATTATAATTTACATAAGGATCTTCCCATTCAAAATTAGACAAAGGCAAATATTGAGACATAGCCCACCCATATAAATTGTTTGCATCAAGATAAATTAAATATGAAATAAGATCATTACTATCAAAAGTTTTCATGTGTGGATTATTTGCTTTTGCATAGCGATTACTGCATTGCGATATGCCTCCTCTAATACTGGATTTGACAAAAGCAATTTTATCAAAATCTGTTAATAATTCTAGCTCAACTTTGGTATATTTTAACATAGCATCCCAACTTAACCCTGGAGCGGTATAGTAATGAGCAGGATCTAAATCGTAAGTCTTCATGCAAACATTTCTAAAATTTTCGAAAATATCACATAAAAGTATTACATCAGTTTTTAAATAAAGATTAGAATAGTCAGCCATATTTTGACAGTGGAAATGAGACCATACTTTTTGAGCATGATTATAATCATCAACTGAAATGCTTTCACCAGTCAATGTACTAGCGAAACACTCAATTGATGGCAAAGATGATAATTCTAATGATTTGAACGAAGTCATATGTTCATATGGATAAACACCTTTCCGCTTTAACAACTGAAAGTCTTTATCGGAGGGATATTGTTTTTTCGTTTCTCGGAACTCATCGTCATTAAGATTCTTAGCTAGTGAATCTAAACTACTCGATAAAAATTTAAAAGAGTCAATAAACCTCAAACTAACCTTTTTACCATTTACATTCAGAATTTTTGAGAAGGAAATATACTTTTCTTTATTTTGTGGAATGATTTGTACCTCACCTTCGACAAAATTTAATGCATGTACAATAAAATGAGCATCGTAATTGCTCAGATTATGTAATATTATAGGAATAAATGAGGTGTTATGAATTTTTTTGCTACAATTCTCATGGCATACACCTATAAAAGTACCTAAATGCCAGTCGTGATCGATATATCGTTCGTCCTTTAATTCACTCTCACATATGTAACATATAGAAGCTTCTTGTATTGTTTTGTTGTCTATTTCTGATAGAGGAAGAGGACATTTTTGAAACGAATTAGCTCTACAAATAATTTCTATATCTTTACGTAAACTTGTCAAAAATACGTTAGCACAATTTTCGCCGGTATAAGTAACATATTTAGAAAGCTTATTA